>CM053785.1:846766575-847366575 GCA_028749045.1 Cupressus sempervirens
TATTTGGATGGACAAGTTTCAAGATGAGAGGATTGGCAAGATATGATTTAAATTGAGAAACAAAATGTTTACATTTTTCATTCATTGAGAATGTGGTATCTTTGTTAAGAGAGGATATGAAGAGAATTGTGTGATCCACTAAGTATGAAATAAACCTATACATAGCTTGTACCTTTTCTTGTAAAGTTATAAGTTGTGAAATATTTTGTGGGGAAGGAATGTTAATAATAGTGTAAATATTTGTATTATCGACTCAATATTTTTGTAAACAATGATGAAACCACAAAGTTTAACACTATCAACCTAGAAAGAACATTTTCAAGGTTTTGAGTGTACTTTATACTTATGTATTATCTCAAGTACTTGTCTAAGAGTGGTGACATGTTTACTATATCGTATATTTCTACTAATAATATAATTAACATAGCCCTTAGGAATTTTGAGAATTTAATAAAGAAACATTAATTTCATAACACATTCTTATGTAGTACATATATTTTTTAGTCCAAAATGAATAACAACTAAAAAAAGATTCCCCAAGGTGCGATGAAAGTAGTCTTGTATTTACAATGTGGAGGATTAAAATTTAGCAATAATGTGTGTCCTAGATTAGAATTTGATATAATGTCTAATGTAGGAAGATAAAAGTCATCATTTAAGGAAGCTTTATTTAAATTATAGAAATAAATACACATCCAACTTTTATTTGTGCCTTTAGAAATAGCTACAATGTTTGAGATCCAATAGTAATACTCAATAGGATGTAGATAACTAACATGCAATAGTTTTTCTATTTCATCCTTAACAACAAGAGAAATTCTATGATTTATTTTACAAATCTTCTGTTTAATAGGTTTAGCATTGTGTTCAAGAACAATGTTATGAATGATAATATCATGATCAATGCTAGGAGTTTTCAAATACACCTAAGTAAAGATTTCTAAAAATTCACTATGAAGAGAAGTAAGTTCTTTATGTTCATCATCATTTAAATATGCCCCTATCTTTATAACCTTCTTAGGGTCATTTTGATCCATCTATATGTCTGAGCTACCAATGATCAAAGGATTACTCTTTTGAGTCCCCCCTTTAGGAAAATAATAGATAGGTTATATTAGGATTATAGGTCTAGTTGGTACTTTTATATTCTAGTTATAGATTATATCGATGATGTGTTTTTATTTGATGACAAAAAATATGTTTGAGTTCATGATAGATAGGGATTATGTATATTCCATAGGATTATTTGGTCAATGAAGTTGGCATAAAAAATGTTAAACTAAATGATCTTAGATTTGTGTTCACAAATGAGCATATAGGATATATCTAAGTTCTCTTATGTCTATGTTGGGTATTGGAAAAGTTGTAGTTCATTTGGTGAAGACTGGTAGTAGAGCAGTGGACAAGAAATTGTCTCATAGATAGTTATTGGTAAATAGGTTCTAACATATTAGAAAAATAGAAGTAATATTAGTGATATTGTATCATGTTTGAAGATATATTTTAGTTTCTATTTTCTTGATATCATATCTTGGAGGCTATTCTAGAGGTCACAAAAGTAAAACATGCAACATCTATTTTATAGACTTTTAATTATGTTAATAAAACATGTCTATATTTATTGGAGAAATTGGTAAATAAACTATAACATGTGCAAAATATATTTTAATACTTTTAATTATTTGTTACAGGGTGTTAAATGCTTAGGGTGGTCCTAGGTATTCAATTTTATATTGGGAAATCCCTAATAGGCCAAGCTAATTAGTTATTTGTATAAGGTGTTGGAAGCATGAATTATAATGATACTTCTATTGGGGAGTATTTTAGAAACATGATTAGATCATTATCATGATGATATGTTACATTCATGACTGTATTTGTTGTTGATGTCAACATAGCAGTTTTTGTGGTATCTAATAGAAAAATAGTGGTAAAGATCAAGTTGGAATGGACAAATCATTGAGAATTTTCCTTAAACAAGGTTAAAGGGAGACACTACTAAGTGTCTAGTATATGTAGTTAACCTTGAAAGCATAAGATATTAAGTATGGAAGAAGTTATACAAGTTTTGGTGAAGACTATTTTGAGATAGTGTTTACAAAAGCATGTTCTCACAAACTTGTTAAATCTCTTAGTAGATTTGTTATTTTGGGAAGCCAAAGTGAAAGATGTGAAGAAGACATTCTAGAGATGACATAGATAATATTGTTCATCATAATGTTATACATATAGAGAGTTATTCTAGTTACAAGGCCAAAGATTAATGTTATTTGTAAGTGTAACATGTTCTTAATGAGGTCCTATAATATTTAATTGAGAAGGTGTAATAGTTGACTCTAGGAATTTTTTTATGGATTTTTTATAAAGGAATGACATTTTATTTTATCATATATGTGATATGTGAATGATTTCAAGAAGAATAGAGAGAAAAATATGAAGATGAGAAGAGCAGACTGAAGGTGAAGAAAAACTCATTGCTGAGGTTTTATTATGTGATCCGAAGTTTGAATCTAAGGTTTATGACCTAGCCTACAAGGTTTCACAGTGATTCCTCTAGTTGATAGGATAGAGAAAAGAAGTTAAAGTATATAGAGACAATTATTCTGTAAGGAATAGTTGAAAGATTAGTTAGGCAGTGAGTTGAATGGTCTTGCTCTAGAAGCTCTTTAGATAGTCAGTCCTTCTACCTTTTGCAACTCTTAACAGGGTTGGCATGACTCCTAATAGGGATGGAATCTCTTAATAGGGATTCAAAGTCTTTTAAGAGGGACTCATATGAACTAAATTTTGTAATATACTCCTAACAAGGTCCATCCTCTAACAACAAATATTTATATTATTACATCATCTTGTGAGCATAATTTGTGCTAGGGTTTTCCCTCTAATCAAGGGTTTCCCTAGCTAGAAAATTTGGTGTAATTGTGTATGTGAATCTTAGCATGGTTTGTGTTTACTTTGATTGAATGGTTAAGATTATTTAAGGTTGATGATTATTGGATAATTGATTCACCTCCCACGATCTCATTTATCTTTGTGGACTATTGTTTCTAACAATTGGTATCAAAGCCTCATGACCTTGAAGATAAATTTTAACAACTTTGGGAGATTAATGGAAAACATGTTAAAAAATGATAGTCTTAATTTTGATGGAATAAATTATGATTGCTAGAAGGAAAAGATGAAGACACATCTACTATGTATGGGTCCAAGATATTGGATCTAGACAAAATTAGAAAAGAGAATTATTGTTGAGAGTGCTTTGGAAAGTTGTACCGAGGAATAAAGGGAACTTTTCATGTGCAACATGATACCTAGAGAAGAACTATTGGTTGAACTTTCTAAATTTGACTACAACCAAGTAAATTCACTTAATACTTCTCATAAGATTTAGAAATCTTTGGAAACTGCAAAAAATATGTGGAAGATTTTCATGCTGGTTTTCTTGTCCCTATTGAGGTGGAAGCTTGTGGTGAAGATGACGATGCTTCTATATCTCTCTTTTGACATCAAAGTGTGGGACACACTTTTCTATCTATCAAGGGAGTCTGATGCAGGAGCATCTTGCATGGAAAAATTAAATTATTAGCAAAAAGAAAAAAAGGAAATATATATATATATATATATATATATATATATTGTGGAGGAGAGAGAAAGTAATGAAAATGGAAGGAAAATAATAAAAAATAGAAAAATAGGAAAAAAGGAGAAAAGAGGAATTTCTATTTTCAAGGTGCATGGGTGGCATAAATAGAAAATAATAAAAATAGTTGTCATTCCATTAATCAAGGTGTGTAGGTGGCATCTTAGATCATGTATTTAATATTTTTTGGGTGCTTAGTTGTATTTGGGTGGGAATTTAATATTTATTTAAAGGTATTTGTATTTACCTTTTATCCCACATTGGTTGTGTTTGTAATGTCTTGGGTTAAAAGTGCCTATTTAAGCAAGGCTTATTATCATTTGTAATCAAGTTGGAGAAATAGAAGCTCTTCAAGTAGAAGCTTTTCGGATGTAATTTCTTGTAGAAGCTCTTAGAGACAAAATATCTCTTATATTGTAAGAATTTGGAGTCCTTTCATTTGGAGGATATTGTAATGAATTTCAAGTGTTAATGGAATTTTTATGAAGCATTTTGTGATCTCTCTTGTCTCCATCTTGTTGTGATCTTGGTTGTGAGTTGGCACAGGTGGTGTGGCCCGTCATCAAGTGGTATCAGAGCATACCTTTGTTAGTGGTAGCAAAGTAGTACGTCATCAAAAACTAGTTTTGAAGGTGATGAAAATTCTAAGAAATTGAGTCTACAAATCTAGATTTGTGCATTTCAAGATGTTAAAATGATGGAAGATAATATATAAGAACATATGGAAGTAGGATATTAGAAATTACTGCCAAGGAAGATGATGAGCTGACTTAGAAGATATTAAAGACCATAATTCTACCATTTAAGCAAGTGGTTCAAATGATACAATTATTGATCTCTTGTATGATATATTTCACAAAGGAAACTTTACTTGGGAGAGTTGAAATAGTTGAGAATGAGCTTAGAAAATCTAGAGAATTGACCAAAATAGAAATAATTTTTAGCGCCCTAAATAATTGACCTAGTTTATCAAGGAGCACAAGTGCTAGAGAAGACTCTACTAGTAGTAGTAGATCTGATGAGGATAGAAAGATAGAAGGAGTAGCCCTTCAAGTAAGAACAAAAAAAAAAATGATAACAAAAATTTTAGATGTTGGACGTGTAATGAGTTTGGTCATTATGAATCTAGGTGTCCTAAAAGAGAGAAAAAGTATAAAGAAAAGTTCAAACCTAGAAGATATAAAGAGTTTTTGTATGAAAATGAAGAAAATGATTTTAATGAATGAGTAGTAAGAGCTAATGATGATGAAATAGGATTTTTATCCATTAAAGAAGAAAGTCTAGCGAAATTGGCTTTGGTATCATAGGTTGAAAAGAAATCTAATTGGATAATTGAGAGTGGTTGTTTACATAATATGATTGGTGATATGAAAAAGTTTTTTTACTTCAAAAGTCACGATGGAGGCATTGTCATAGTTAGAAAAATGTACCATGCCATGTTAAAAATATTGGATCTATAACTCTTGATGGTAAGACTAACACTAAGGATGTATATTTTTTTGATGGTTTGAAGCACAATCTTTTGAGTGTTGGACAACTAGTGGACAAAGGTTATTAGTTGTAGCTCATAGAGAAGAGATGCATGATTAGAGATAAATATGGAAAGGTAATTAGAATAGGAACTAGATCTAGAGGTATCATATTTCAGCTGAATCCAAATGAAATCACTTATTTGGTTGCTAAGATAGATGATAGTTTGATATGGTGTAAGAAATTTTGTCATATAAACTTTGATAAAAATGTGAAAACTAATAATTATTTATAGAATGAAGGAGAGAAAAGGCATGAACAAAGCTCAAAATCTTCAACAGAGATAAGAGTAACAGAGATAAGAGTTGAGATAACAACTAGTAGAATTCTTTAGAATAACTGAGAAGGGGGGGGGGGGGGGGGGGGTGAATCAGTTATTCAAGGTCTAAATGTCCTAATAATACTTTTTCTCAAATTATAGTGAGCCCATAAAATATTTATCCATCCAAACTTAAATCAATCCTCTTATATAAATACAGTAAATCAATATGCAGGGATAAGACATGCAAGATCAACACATGACTTAGTGATTTACGTGGAAACCCAATTAGGGAAAAACCACCAGTAACATGCTACTTAATTCTCACTCTTCTAAAGTGATGCCCTATTAAAAGACCACCCTATTAAAGGCTTACAACACACTATTAAATGTGACCTTGTTAGAGGATTTCACCATACTGTTAGGAATGGGCCTAGTCAAAGGACTTTAGAACATTCACTTGGAATGTCACCCTGTTAAAGGATTTATAACATGGCTATTGAACCAACCTAAGTCCATAGGATTTAAACTAACTGTTAAAATTTCTAGAGAGTAATAATAATGGCTTTTTGATCTAATACAAATTATAACATATTTTGTAGATTACAGATCACACTTCAGTTCAATTCTTTTGCTTGGCTTTAATCACTTCAGCTCTGACAACTTGTCATCTCAAACTTTGTCATACCAATGCAACCATATCTGTGGTCATCTGTTGAAGTAGAGTAATTGTGCTCTCTTACTCCTTAGCACTTCCTTCAGTACTTTATGCTTTCATCCTTGACCTCCTCTATTTTGCTTCGTAGCCTTATGACTCCTTAAATAGAAATCTAGAGTCCCTTTCCGCTCAATTCTTCCTCTCCAATTTTAGGGTTTTTGGTAGATTAGGTAGGGTACAATGTATCTACCCCATATCTTGCTCTTTTCTAGAATCTTCATCTAGAGTCCAATTGTATTCTCCAAAAATGTTCTACATGGTGTTTTGTGCCACCAGCTCATCACTCTTATCTTCTATTTGATTCACAAAAATCAAGATAACAACCTTGTCGACTGAGATATGGCAAATCTTTGATCTTTGAAATACTCTGTGTTACTCAGCACTTCTATCCTACTCAGCACCTATATCTACTCGGCACCTATATCTGCTTGGCACTTGTTTCTTTCTCAGCACTTGAAGATCACTTGGTACTTACTAAAGTTGAACTTGCTCGACTTCAACTAGGAATATGTTCGGTACTAACTAGCTTGCTCGGCTTTCTCTCTAATAAACTTAGTTAGGCTTTACCAAATGACTTAGCTAAAACCTTACATCTTTGATGTGTTTTAGTGTGCACATTCTTTGTGTCTTAGAGTATGTCATCAATACACTTCCATCAATGACTTAGCTGATCCTTGTACTTCATTATAACATCATAACTTCAACCTTTCTCTAGGTGTTCTAGTTACATCTTATTGATTGCCTCCTCCTTGTTAATCAACCAATTGATAGTATTTGGATCACTAAAGCAATTTTCATTTCTACAACTAGCAATTTTGACATCAATGAAAAAATAATGATTGAGAACATTCTTTACTAGTTCCATTACTTTTCATGTATGATCTCTTGAATCATTTTCTAACAATCTCTCGCATGATCTTTTCAATCATTTCCAACAATCTCCCTCTTTGGCATTGATGGAAAACCAAACTGATCAATTGATCAACTTTGTTACCACCAAAATTATATATGTTTTTTGCTTCTTTCTGTTTCTTCCTCTTGACTACTACATCCTTACTACTGATCTCATATATCTCCCTTTTTCATATATATCTCCCTCTTGGTTTGTATTGATAAGTTTTCTACATATTTCTCCCTCTTTGACATAAATTCCAAAGATGTAGCATCTCTAATATTCAAAATATAAGCTGAGCATCTCATGTTTTCTCCCTTTGTCACCATGCTTGTGACTGATTTGGAGTTTTCGCTCCTGCTGTCATCCTCTGCATCATTCTTCTAATATTTCAATGATTTGTTCCTGTTGATGCAGGGCAGCTACCTTTTTTCTTTAAACTACTTGAGTTAGGGGCATTACCCCCAACTTCCCTCTAAGATATTCATAAGTATCTTTGGGTAATGGTTTGGTGAAGATATCTACAGTTTGTTCCTTTGTATGAATGTACTCCAACTTCACTTGTTTGTCTTCTACCAATTCTCTGACATAGTGATACTTGATTGCAATATACTTAGTTTTTTAATGCATTACTAGATTTTTGGATATGTTTATAGCACTTGTATTATCACAATACAATATCACAGGTTTAGTTACCTCTTCTTTCATTCCTTTCAATAAATGTGTGAGCCACACAATGTTTGTACAATTGACTACTGCTGCCACATATTCTGATTTTGCAGTGGACTGGGATGTGCATGTTTGTTTCTTGCTAGTTCAAGTAACTAGCCTTTTACCTAAAAATAATGCACCTCCACTTGTGCTTTTTCTGTCATCAATGTTGCCTCCCCAATCTGCATCTATATATGCATTGAGTTCAAACTTCTCATTCTTTTTGTACTATAGACCAAAGTTATCAATTCCTTTGAGATACCTCATTATTCTTTTTATTGCTATGAGATGATTTTCTTTGGGGTTAGCATAGAATCTAGCCACTATTCCAACTGCTAATGCTATGTCTGGTCTACTATGTAAAACATATTGTAGTTTTCCAATCATGGATCTGTACATTGTTTGATTGACTTCAGCTAATACATCATTTTTGGATAGCTTATTTTCTGTTGCCATTGGTGCGTTGACTAGTTTGGACTCCTCCAATCCAAACATTTTAAGTATATTTTTGATGTACTTCGATTGTGTCACAAATATACCATGTTTTAGTTGATGTACTTGTAATCCAACAAAAAAATTGATTTCTCCAAACATAGACATCTCAAACTCATGTTTCATTTTTTTAGCAAAGCCTTTACAAAGCACTTCCTTTCCTCCAAAAACTATATCATCCACAAAGATTTTAGATACAATAATATCCTTACTTTCTTCTAATTTGATGTACATGTTTCTATTATCATCACTTCTTTAAATCCTATTTGCACTAGATATTTGTGAAGTCTCTCATACCATGCTCTGGGTTCCTGTTTCAGACCATAGACTTCTTTATGTAATTTACAAACCATATCCCTATCGTTCTCATCAACAAATCCCTCTGGTTGTTCAATATAGACTTCCTTTTCTAATATACCATTTAGAAAAGTAGACTTTATATCCATTTGATAGACTTTAAAACCTTTATATGCAGCATATGCAAGTAAAGTTCTTACTCCTTCCATTCTAGCAATAGAGGTGAATGTTTCGCCATAGTCTAATCCTTCTTCTTGAGCATAACCCTTGCATACTAGTCTAGCTTTGTTTCTAGTAATCTTGCCATTCTCATTTAACTTGTTTTTGAATACCCACTTGGTGCCAATCACATTCTTGTCAACTAGTCTAGGAACCAAACTCCAGGTTTTGCTCTTCTTTATTTGATCAATCTCTTCTTTCATAGCTATATACTAGTCATCATCTTGTAATGCACCATATACTGTCTTAGATTCAAGTTTTCTGATTAGACATGATTCGTGTCTTAGTCTATTCCTTGTCATTGGTCTTGCATCTTTATCACTAATTACCTATTTAGCAGGGTGATGTCTTTTTACATATTTGGATAATCTTGGTTATGTCCTTGTTTCCATGTTTGATCTTTTAGATTCAGGGTCACTATGCACTTCGTTGTCAGGTTGTTCTTCATTTGTTTCATGTGTACCAATTTTAGGATCAGATTGTGCATTTCCTTCATTCTGAAACTTGACTTCGAAATGTAACTTGGCATTCACTAGTTCTGACTCGTCTGAAACTAAAATTTGTTGTTGAATCCCAATTTGATTGACAACATCCTCGTCAATAGGCATTCCTTCATAAGAACACACAAAGGTTCTATATTCATCCATTCTCTTTGTTTCTTCAACTTGAACTTGTGTATGCTCATCAAAGATTACATTTTCACTTTCAACAATTTTTTTAGTGTTGGTATTTAAAAACTTATATGCTTTACTTATAGTGGAGTAACCAAGGAATATGCTTTCATCACTTTTTGCATCAAATTTTTCATTTCTAGCATCTTTAAGGATAAAGCATTTACAACCAAATACTTTGAAATGTTTTACATTGGGTGCGTGACCATACCATAATTCAAAAGGTGTTGCACTAGTACCTTTCTTGACTTTACTCGGTTTAGTGTATGAATAGTGTTGGTATTTTTTTTAGATGTTAAAATAGTGCTAAAACTACTAAGCTACAAAAGGCTTAATACCTAGATATCAGTACATACACAACCTAAAGAATAGCCAATTCTCATTGTCACTTGCATATGCAAAGTACTAGGACCCAACTTCAAAAAAACCTCGGACGGTTTTCTAATCTTTTGGCTCTGTAAAAACCAGGGTGGGTGTACCCGGGGATGGTTAAAAAATGGAACAATTGTATGAGAATTATTCTTAGTTTCATTTTGATTCTCATTTCTAAATCCTCAAACATATACATAACTCTTGCCAAATTGGTAAACACATCCCTTGAACAGATATGGCCAAGAAATCTACTATAGATCTGCAGATGTTTTCAACAGCAATGGCTAAATGAAGCTAAAACATTCCATGCAAGCAAGTGCTGGCCAACTTTGAATATCTTACAGGAAATAAAAGTAAAATTTGATTTTATGATGTATTTTGAAAAAACTAGTCATAATATACTTCTCTTTTGGCTGAAATACTTTCGATCAGTGCCTAATCCATTGGAGTTCAGAGTCTATAGTAAATTCTTAGATCTAATTTGTTGCTTTGCAACAAATTCTTATCAGCAATTCTTATCAAAATTTATCATTCAAAAATCCTTTTCAATACCTAAGCAATCTCATCACATTCATCAGAGGCCTTATTTAATCCATTGAATTAACAGCAATAACAAATGGATGTACAACCCTACTAGATTGCAATCAATTGCATAAGCTTTTACTCACACAACATCAAGGTAGCTAAGTATTTAAAAGGAGAAAAAATTTAGAAAGAACTGATATGGTTACAGTTCATAATTTGTATTCATTTCCTTTGAAAATGGTATATCCTTTACAATAGAACCAGAAAGACCTTCAGAAAAGAAGCACAGTTCTTTCTTCATTCATGTATTCTCAGAAATTTTGACAGAAAAGTATACTACAAACTTGCTTCCCAAATGTTTGGACCAAAAAAAGGACTAAGCACAATACTTAGTAAAAATAGGATTCAGACCATTCTTTAGCCTTGGGATCTCTCTTAAATAGTGTGAGATGCAACAAGCTTCAGGCTAAAGAAGGTGACAGGTGTCCTTTCAAAAGAAAGACAAAAACAAAATAACAGAAAGATTAACAACATTTCTTGGCGGTTCCCTTTCTGCTATGCTTCTGAATTGTTGAGACAAGAGCACGATCTGACCTTGTAGTCATTATTCACTTTCGGAGTACATACCCATGAGGTCTGTAAGTGATGTATCATCTTCTGTTACCTGCAAACTCACTTTAACCTGGGGATTTTGCATGTCATCATTGCTGATTACAAGGGTAACTATTACTTTTGCATATTCTTCCTCATTGTCTCCTGACATCTGTTCACTAAACTGATTTTTCCACTTATTAAAAGTATCATCATCTGGCCAATCAAAACTTAGAGTTTCTCTTTGTATCTTTATTAAAGAATTTGCATTTTCCTCTAAATCATCAAATTCTTTTCTCATAGCAGTATAATACAATTGTACTTTTACCAGCTCCTCATTTATCTTTGCCCAAAACCAATGGCCAGTCTCACTGATGATGTTTATTATTCTGTTATTGAATAATTCATCCATTTCCTTTTTCCATTTTTCTTTTTCCTTTACTGTATCATCAGATTCTAAAGCACAAGGAAATAGGGTGAATTTTTCAACAAGATATTTTGAAAAATAGAGTATCAATCTTCTCTGTAAAGAATCTCTTTCATTCTCAAAATTTTCTAACTTATTCAATCAATCAAAAATCTTTTCAACTTGATGATAAGGCATTTGGACTGTAGATATACATATAATTGTAATATCATTATTTCTCTGTCTCCATTTTTGTGCAAGAGAATTTAGTCCATTCTTTTCTTTATTCAACTCATCCATGAGGGTTACAATCCTTGTCAACTAATCATAAAAAGTTGACCATTGTATTTTATCCCTCAAATATGTCACACCCTGCTTCCATTTTTCTTCCTTCTGATTTCTAAATTCTATCTACCACTCATGTAATTTGGTTTTTTCTGCTTCAAATTCCTCTGTAGTATAGAATTGGGGTCTTTCAGGGGTGTCAGGTATTTCAATGATAGGGGTTAATCCAACAGATGACTGTGGAGGATATGCAATTCTCAGTGTACTGGATTCTCCCACTTTCCTTTTTTGAAGTATCTTCTCCAATTGAGATACCCTGTTTTCCAGCTCAATTCTCCTTTTTACCTCTTGATTATAAGCATCCACCGCTATTTCATATTTACTGTGCATATCAATCATTTCCTTCTCTTCTCTTTCTGCAGTGGCCAAGGAAAATTTAGAATAATCCACATTCATGTGGGCTGCCTGTACATTTGAAGTATCAGCAACTCTCCTTAAAATGATACTCCTTGTTAGTCCTAAATCATCAGGCTGTGATGAAGTAGTCCTGGATCCTCTTCTCAGGGACCACATAACAAGGTCAACTTGATCATTGCTGAATGTTGTACCCAAGAATTCCTCTTTATTTGGATCCTGTAGTCCTAAAGTATTTGATACAGAATAAAAAATTAATGCATCAGCAATAATAAAATATTTGCATTTTTTACCATCTGTCTACCCTCATCAGGGGTTATATTCTGGAACTCTTGCATCATTCGTTCCTTTATTTGATTTTGAATGGAGGCCTCATCCATTTCTGGATGCTTTGTTTTCATATTCTTACACCTTTGCTCAAAAATGTGCATGTTTACCCTCCATGCAAACTAATGGAAAGCCCTAGATCTTACAAAACTCTTATCAAACAAAAAATGTTGATTGGCTTGTTCCAAAATAGGTTCCAATTTCCTTCCTCTGAAATCTGATATAGTTAATTCAAAACTTGGCAGAGGAGGTTCTTGGGGGTTCCCTTCATCAATTTCTGCTTGTATAACAAAAATTTCTCCTTGTGACCCCATTTGTTCAAATTGCTCATTGGTGAGCTGCTCTTCTTCAATTCTCATTAGAGTTTGAGAAGTTGAGTAACCTTCATCAGGGGATTCTTCTTCCCTTATTATTTTTCTTCTTTTGGGAGAAGGTTCAGGGGGTCTTTCTTCCAGGACAGTACTGGTAGATTCAACTACCTATTTTTCTTTGTGTACAATGGTCATCTGTTGCCGAACAATAGTATATCCTATCTTCTTTCGTACCACCAGTGGACCCATTCCAATGTTGGGGGTGAAACCCAATTTTCTCATAACCTCTCTGGCTTTATTTGGAAAAGAATCAATAAAATGTTGTTTCTTATCATTCATTACTTCCATTATCTCAGAGAAAGTACTCATGAGCTTATTTATCTTATCTACATTGGATGCAGCATTACTAAGAGGACTGTAATCTTTGTCAAAACAATTAATAAACTCCAAAACTTTTGAATAGACACTCCATTTTTCTTTTTTTGTTTCTTGCGCATGGAGAGAATATTCATTTCTTATTATATCTTGAGGAAAATAGAATTCATGCTGAACTAGACGAAGCTTGATTCAAAGTCTAAGAGCAAAGTTAAAGAAACCTTCTGTATCACAAAAATGAGCATGAGACATTGCCATCTTATATTGATCCAAAATTTTGTGGAGAAAGATCCACCCTTCTTTAGTTATCACAAATTGGTGGGCTATAGTGCAAGTAGGAAAAATTGATCCTGTTCCCCTTTTGTGCAAAAAGGCCTCCTCCACTCCTCCCAACTGCCACAAAAATTCAGCTATCCCTACCTTTAAAGGTACCTGATAGGGTAGTACATGGGGTGTTCCTTTGAATCCATAGACCCTAATGATAGTTGAGACTGAATATGGGATAATATCTCCCCAATTATGTGAAACTTTTAGACTATGGGGTTTGTCCATAGGCCTAACAAGATGCATTAGTGCCTTAGGAATTCTTGGATTATCATTCAATATGAGGCATATTAGTTTGGAGGCAAAGTGCCTATCAAATCTAACAAAGCTAGCATTTTCTGCTTCCCAAGTCATGTCTGCACTCCATAATTGAACTGGCAGTGCCTCCCCCTCTTGTTCCCTATTTAAAACCATTTCTTTACCAAAATAAGTGGCCCCTTTAAAAAGAAACATATGCATCAATAGGGAGTATTGACCCAAAACTTTTTCTACCTTGCCCTTTGCAATGCCCACCAATCCCTGGTGAATCTCATTAGCCAAGTAAGATACAAAATCAAAAATTATTTCCACACCAAAAGAGGAGATTTGGGTGATCATATACATGAAGCTCACCGGAATAAAATCTTCTTTGCCCTCTTCGAAGACTCTGCACAAGGTCTTATATATCTCTACTACCCTGGCATTAAAGCATGATTTCTTGAATGGTTTTTTAGAAGATGATGTTATGGTTGGGAGGCCTCCAATCCGGCCTATGTGGGCTTTTAGTGCACCTTGTCTAACTACATCCCTTTTGGACATATATTCTTTTTCTAACTCTATCAAATTAATGGGCACATGATACATAGTGAGAGGTCCCAGACTGAAAACTTTCCTAATCTCCTCGAGACTGATGGTAACTAAAGCCTCACCATCCATTCTTCTCACTACCTTAGTGGCTTGGTCATAATTTTTTGCTATAGCTTCAAGTAGGTCAAAATCCATAAACACATTGGGGACAACAAGCTTTCCAAGATCAAAATTCCATATATTGGCATGAGGGGCATATAACTTCCTTTCTGCAAACCATTTTTTGAATAAACTTAAACCAGTTTCAAAAGTTTGAGCATCCTGAACCCAATTACCCTTATCATACAATCCATCAGCTATCCTTAGCCTAGGGTTCAGTAAGGTTAACCTCTTAACTTGCACTATTTCTACAATAGACTCAGGAAGCGACTCAAGCAAATCATCATGGACATTTCTATCCAAGTAGTTTCTTGCACCTGAAAATCCCTTCTTCAAAGGCATCTTGGGCTATCTTTTTAGAACTTAAAAGCTTACGAAGATTATGGTAGTATTACTTACTTGAATTCTATCTCTGTTTTACTCTGTATTCTTACAAATTTTCCATGAACAGACAACTTGACAATTTTTATCAGACCTTGGCACGCTTTTCTTTTAGTAATGGCTTCTGCACAAGAATGGCTCCAAATCTTTGCTCGTGTGAGATGAAACTAATGAAATCTCTCTGTCTTATACTCTGTTTTTCCTCACGGACAAAGCTTTCTTGTCTATTTAATATAGAGAGTGGCACTACATTTTTCATTTAAAACACCGTCATTGATCTTCAAAGATCCTACGATCATGTGGTGCAGAGAAAACAACTAGGAGTTATATTTGCCATGTCAGTTATTTTACCCAATGAGAACTTGCCACGTATAGAATTCTTTCTTTGATGGCATTTATATTTGGACCCACTGACGACTGAGAACACGTGTCAGCATATCGCTACTTTGTTATGCATAAAGAATGAGCACCTTGCCATAGCGAAGCGGCGACAATCGTTGATCTGATCCGAAAATGATTGAAATATATGCTACAGGGCTTCTTAAGAAGGAAGGCAGCAGGCCCAACTCACTATGTCGCTATAATTATCTCCCTTGCAACTCTTCATAGCGAGGAGACGACAGCCGTTGATCACTTACCAAATCAAAGGTGAGGAAAAAGCACAGGATCTCTTGACTTATATTTGCTATGTCACATGGCTTAACAAGCATGCAACTTGTCATAGTGAGGTAGCGAGCTCCATTGATCCACTTCAAGCTGACGTTCAAGATTTTTTGTACATTCAATCAGATAGGCATTAATGAGAATCAGATCTCTGCATAGTTTACACATGTCAAAATTTACCATAGTCATTTATCATTCCACGTCACCAAAAATCTTGCCAATATTTTACCATTTTACAGGGCCTCGCTAACTCACTAACGGTGAAGCACCTGAATTTTTCGATAGCGAGGTAGCGAGCTCTAGCACTTAAAAGGATTCCATGCCAAAAAATGCAAGGGTTACCTAGTAATCACTTCTGTCAATTAAAACTGATTCTGACAATGGTATTTATGACTGGTCATGCCACCTGGTGTAATTATGATACAAACAAGATGCAATGTCATCATCTTTAGATTTTCACGTGGCCTCGCTACTTTGCTAACGGCGAAGTGCCTAATTTTTCCTATAGCGAGGTAGCGGAACGTCCGAAAAAAACCATCATTCCAGCTCTGATGCCAAATATTCTAGTGGGTCCCTATCCTTTTTGGACGGTAACTTGCAAAGTGTACCTGCACAATAAAACATTTAATAAGCAAATCTTCGATCGCAGTATCTTCACTTTACGGTCCCGCCTCTTAAAATACTCAACACTTGTTACCTCACCATACTTAATAAGCATGCAAATTTTCATAGCGAGGTAACGACAATGGTAGATCTAGTCGGATCTGACGGTTGGGAGAAATAGGAAGAAAGGTAACCCGGGAGAAAGGAAAAGGAATATGACAGCATATTCGTCTCTTTTGAAAATTCAAAATTTCACGCCCGACAATTTATGAATAGAGATGATATAGGGTTTACATGATGATTATTTCTTATGGATGGATTATCCAAAACCCTATGCTTCACTTAGGAATAGAACATTTGACTTTTCTATGATTTAACAGAAAACTTCTACTACACAAAAAGTCAGACCAACAGTGGCTCTGTCTGGGGATGATAGACTACTTGAGTCTATGCAAGAATTTAGAATCTATGGGAGAGCAGACAACACATCCGGTAAGGTGACAACTTCTTCAGAGAGCACAAGGCAACACACAAAAAAAAAGACCCAGAATGTACAAGGATTTACAGAAAACAAGACGACAAGAAACCCTAAAGCTACTATTCATGGAAGAAAATAAGTATTTTTTCAAGAAAAATACCTCTTCAAGAATGGTCCATGAACTAGAAATTCAAGAATATTATCAAATATATCTTTGATTATGTAAGAATCTTCACCCCAAGCATTCTCAATGAGATATGGGCCTAACCAAATGGGATCAAATTTGCCATGTTTTCCTTTATCTTCAATTCTGGCATTCCACATTAAGACTAGGTCTCCATTTTCAAATTTCTTGTTTACAGTTCTTTTATCATAGAGTGTTTTGACTTGCAACTACAACTTTTGGTTCTTCAGAGATGCTTCTCTTCTGGCTTCGGTCAATCCTACCAATTCATCCATTCTTTCTTTCATTTTATTAGTAGTATCTTCATCATATGACTGGATGTAATTGTATAGTCCCATCAAGTTGTTCTAGGGCATTCTAGCTTGAATTACATACACTAAATCAAATGGAGCTACCCCAATTGCCTTCTTTATAGTTACTCTATCAGCCCATATTGCCAACTGTAACTTGGAATCCCATGCCCTTTTATTATCATCCAAGGTTCTCTTAATGATTTTCAACAGGCTTTTATTTGTGGACTCAGCTTGTCCATTCCTTTGTGGATGATATGGAGCAGATGATGATCTTGTCATTTCATATTTATCACAAAACTTGATGAACTCCTCAAACCTAAAACACATAGTATTATCTGTGATAATTCTCTGTGGACATCCAAATCTAGAAATAATATTATTCAATAGGAAATTATTTACCACTTTACTTGTTGCATTTCTGGTAGGGATAGCCTCTACCCATTTTGTAAAGTAGTCAGTAGCAACCAGAATCCAAGAATAGCCAATGCTAGACTTGGGGAAAATTTCTCCTATGAAGTCCAGACCCCATTGTTGAAAAGGTGCTTGAGTTTCAACTGGCTTTAGTGGAGTATTTCTTGAGAATTTCAGCTTTCTAGCAAACCTCTGACAAGGATCACATTTCTTAACCATAACTTGAGCATCTTTGAAAAAAGAAGGCCACCAGAATCCAGCCCTCATTATCTTATGCGTAGTAGTTTTGGCCATGTAATGTCCTCAACATACTCCAACATGCATTTCTTTCAAAATCTCTTTTGCCCTTTCTTTGTCAACACATTTCAACAGAACTCCCTCAAAGTTTCTCCACCATAAGTTATTTTGAACAATTACATACCTGATGGCTTGGAATTTAGTATTCCTTTTTTCATTGTCAAGCAGATGGGGAGGAACTTCCATATGTTGCAAGTAATGTATAACATTGGTGTCCCAGTCACACTGGTCCATATCGCAGAAGTCAGCTCTGAGATCATCATTTACCAGGTTTATCTGATTAGCTTCTAGGTTAGTTTCGGCCATGAGTTTGGCCAAACCTTGACCTCTTACTAACTTAGTTATCTGCATATCAATGTTAAATTCTTGGATTCTATTGATCCATCTACATCTCCTTCCTGACACTTCCTGCTGAGAGAATATATCCTTAACTGCAGCACTAGGTACAAAAGTAATAATAGTAGCACCTACCAAATAACTTCTGAATACTTTTACAGCCTTTACCAAAGCATATGCTTGTTTTTCATTTATTTCATACTTCAGCTCAGCATGCTGCAGGGATTTGCTGAAAAAGGCAATAGGCTGCTTATATCCTTCTTGATTTTTCTGTAATAAAACTGTAGCTATAGTATGGAATGATGCAAAAGAAAAAATATGCATGGGTTTTGCATAATCTGGGGTCCTCAACACTGGAGCATTCTTTATTGCAGTTTTTATATCCTGGAATGCCTGTGAAGGTTCACCATTCCAATCTATGACAGCTCCTTTCTTGAGCATTTTTGAAATGGGTCTACTAATTTCAGCAAAATTGGTAACAAACCTCCTCAGAAAATTAACCTGGCCAAAAAAGGACTATATACCTTTCACATTTTTAGGTTTGGGGATTTTATCAATAGCTATTACCCTTTCTGGGTCTATTTTTACCCCATCCTTAGACACTATGTGTCCTAATAACTTTCCTTCTGTGACCCCAAATGAGCATTTCTTTGGGTTTAAAGATACCACATATTTGAGGGCTTTTATAAAAAAAAATTCCAAGTGTTTGCAGTGATCTTCAGCCTTGTTAGAGTATGCTATAAGATCATCCTGGTACACAACCATAAATTTGTCAATATACTCATGAAATGCTACATCCATGGCTCTTTGGAAAGTAGCTCCTGCATTAATCAAGCCAATAGGCATCCTCACATACACATATGTTCCCCAAGGGGTTGTGAAGGCTGTTTTGAACTATTCACTTTCTTTTACCAGAACTTGATTATATCCAGAAAAGCCATCCATCATTGACATCAATTCAGAGCCGGTCACTTGTTGTAACATGGCTTCCATATTAGGTAAGCCATAATTATCTTTTAGAGATGCAATGTTTAGATTTCTAAAATCAACACAAAGCCTAATATCTCCATTCTTTTTTCTCATAGGAACCAGGTTTGAAACCCAAGTGGAATGCCTAATTGGTTTGATTATTCCACCATCTCTCAGTTTTGTCAGTTCTTCCTACATTTTTAGGGCAAGGGTAGGATTGATTGGCCTCTATTTTTTCCTAAAAGGTCTTACATTTTCCTTCAATGGTATGACATGCTGGAAAAGATCCTCCCTATAAAGCTTAAGGTCATTATATGAACAAGCAAAAACATGCCTGTACTTTCTAAGTAGGTTAATCAATGCTTTTCTAATTTCAAGAGGCAAACCTTGGCCAATGTAAACCCTTTTAGGAACTTCATTCCTACCCAAATTTATTTCTTCTAGCTCCTGGGGTTTGGGGTCATTTACTCCTGATTTTAGTCTGTCTTGGCTATCAAAAATATTTTCCAAGACTACCAACCCCTTCGGCATGTTATTTGTTTTTAATTGTATTATTTCTTGACCGAAAATGGTTTCTTTCCCATTTATGGTTTCAATCAGTCCATTGCAGTCCATCTCCTGACCATGGTACTTGTCTTCATTTAGTAAAAAATTTGTAATATCTTTGTCATCTTCAAACACCTGCCAATTTTCAATGTTGTCAGGTATAGAAGGTCTATTTTGGACCTCAATCTGGGAGATTCCTGCAAATGATATTTCTTTTGGTTTGATGGCTACATTTGCCAGAAGATCAACCATCTTATTCTAGGTCCTATCTCTCCATGAGATCCCAAATGCATCAAAGAATTCTATTTGATCCCAGACTGCATTTCTATATTGTTTTAATCTCCTATTTTTTGAGGAGTAGGTTCCTTTGATCTGAGAGATGATCAGTTCAGAATCCCCTATGACACACAATTTCTTAATTTTGTGGTGCGTGGCCACTTTGAGTCCTAGCAGCAATGCTTCATATTTAGCGATGTTATTAGTGCAGGCAAACTTCAAGGTGAATGAATACCTGAAAGTGTTATTTTCAGGGACACAAAGACTACACCTGCCCCTGCACCCTCTTTAGAACTAGCCCCATCAAAGAACATTGTCCATAATTTTGGTGAATTCATGCAACATTCAACCTCATTTTCAATGATAGCAGGCAAGTTTTCCACTTCCTGAATAATTAATTCAGCCCTGAAAACATTAATCCCAGTTTCTAGGAAACAAGTGGTATCTTTGTCAATTTCTTCACCTAAGATGTGGTTAACCCTTGGTTCCCTATTTACCCTGACAACTTTGTCCCCTATATGGAAGGTGGCATAAGTAAGGTCACATTATAGGCTCCCCCCCATGGCAGCACTCCATTTTCTGGAAAGTAGCATCCCGTAGTGTGGAGGTATATCTACCACAAGGACAGACATTGTTAATTCTACCTCAGGAAATGCAGCCAGTTTGAATTGTAAGGCATTTATAGTACCTATTACTGAAACCTCTCTAGCATCCATCCCTCGGCATCTGCCTTGCTTAGCATCCACCTTCAATCCTAGGGCTTCCATTACTTTGAAAGGCATTATAGTGTTAGAAGCTCTAGAGTCTATCATACAATTTTTTAAGGTTTTCCCTTTTATGATTAGACTAAGGGAAAAAGGATCAATATCTTCTATGAACGCAACTGATGAATCATCTAAAAACATCTGAGGAATCTGGGATATAATACCACTATCCTCTATTATTAATGGGGTTTGTTGGGCTACAGCTTGATCATCAATAATATTGTTGTTTTCTATTCCACCCAACCATGACAAAGCCTTATTCTTATGCTCTTCAATTCTAAAAAGCTCAGACAAGGGCACTTTTATAGTAATTTGGGATAACATGGAAATCATATCAACAGGTTCAACCATAGCAGGTTTTACAATAGTACCTAGAATCGAAGTCTTTTGAGTACTAAGCACCACTTTTTGCTTGACAACATCCGGTTTTGATTTCTCTGGTTGCACTACTATTTTTGTTGCTTCACCTATCTAAAATTGAACCTTCTTCTTTGGTTCCCATTTCTGACCCTTGTTCTCCTTGATCTTAGGCACATCTATACTGAGTTTCTTGTGTTGATCATTTATCTTATGAGTGGTCTCTTTGATGAACACACTAGATGGCCTTCCTGCATCATTATTTATTGCTCTATTTCACAAATTATAATTACTATGGACTTGTGAAATCATTTCGGCTGTAATTCTATCAATTTCCTCCTTGGATGGGATTCTTAAATTTGTGAGACCTATGTCAGAAAATGTATTGCATACCTTATCTGTATCATTCTCTTCATCATCTGAAAATATTTGCTGATGATGTAACTGGTAAGCAATTCTATGGCTAGTAACATCATTCTCAGGTTCTTCTTAATCAAAATCTATCAAATCATCACATGTGTTCACCATATTGCAGCTTATATCATCATGGTTTTTCTCTTTAGTTTCTTCTTCTGCTTGCACTCCTTGAGCTTGGGTGAATGACTGGGCAACAGAACAATAATTAGTAGAATGAGGTGATTGGCATATAATGCACCATGGTACATCATCATTCATATTTACAGTGTTCCTTTGCAGGGGGTCTGGAGTACCCTTATCTTTCATATTTTGGGTCTGGTTGGGAACTGGTTTACCATCTTTCCACTAAGTGGTGTAAGGGTAATTTTGCATCCTAAGCTGTCTATTGAAATTGTTGTTATTCACAGGGGCTCTCTCAGCAACATTTGGCTTATTGAAAATAGTGGGATTCATCTTCTTGAGCATTTCTAAAACTTGGCCTATAGTAGGTTCTTCAAGCTTTTTTCCTATGGGAGTTTTGTCACCCTCCCTTTTATTATTATTCTTAGGATTAAAAAGCTTAGGATCATCCCTCCTTCCTAGTTTTCCAGATGCCTTTCTATTATTTTCTATATTTACTGCAACTCTATAGGCATCTATTAAAGTTTTAGGATCCTTATCTCTCAGTTGATAGGCCATTTTGCTGTCAAAAGAATTGAAATAGGTTGTGAGACAGACGTCTTCATTTAACCTCATAAACTGAAAAATTTTGTACATCCCCTTTTCAAATCTCACATTGAAATCAAATGTGGATTCATTTGGATTCTTCTTGATATTGTTGAACTCATTCAACATGAATCCTGCATTAGTATTGTCCCCATATTGCTCTTTGAACAATTTCTCCAAGTCACTCCATGAAGTAATACTATCATCAGGCAACCTCCTAAACCAATCCCTTGCATCCTCTATTAGTGAATGCAGAAATAATTTCATCACCATGTCCTCATGTTCAACTTCATAATCATTCAGCATGTCAATGAAAATCCTCAAATGTTCTTCACCAGTAACAACATTATTTCCAGAAAACTTAACCACTTTATCCCTTAAATCAAAAGATATGGGATGGGGGGCACCAGGAATACTAGCAAATGATATTTGTCTATATTTTTCGAGGTATATAGGTTTCTTCTGGAAACTAGGCACATTAGAAGTACTACCTATATTAGCTTGACTCAGGGGAGCAGCTTGGGACAGCTGTGGTGGGACAAATGGGACTTGAGTGCGAATATTGGAAGATGAGGTAGGAGCAGATTGGGGTACTTTCTAAGTCGGGATTATGGGACCACTAACTGGTGCAAGATTTGTAGGTGGGATAGACAAACTAGGCCATGAATTCAATGCAAAATTAGACTTTATGAATTGGATTTTCCTTCTAGTTTCTGCAGCCTAAGCTTCATTCTCAACCTTCTCAAGTTCTTTTGCAAGGTCTTCCCTCTCTTTTCAAGCCTTCTCTAGATCTAGTTCTAATTTAGATATGGAGGGTTGTATAGGTTTGCTCGGTATAGCTTGAGGCTCATTTATTTGGATTCCTATAGCCTTGCCTTTCCCTTTATCTGAAACTATTCCAGTGGGCTCTACCGGATCAACTTGAATGGATTTATAAGCTTGAACTTGAGCAATAATTGGTTCTTGCCTTTGATTTAGGCGTTTCTCCTATTGTTTAACTTTAGCTCTTAGATTATCAACATCTCCAAAGACATCCTTATGGAGAGTTGTGGTATTCTCTTCTAATTTTTTATTTTTCTCTTTCAAAGTAGCCATCCTTCTTAGTAGAGTATCTCTTTCTATTATTGCATCCAAAGTGGCTCGCTCCCTCTCCTTTTCAAGATGAATGCATTTAGCTTCTTCCTCAGCAATCCATTTCTTCAAAAATCCTATTTTAGATTGCACTTCTTTAGAGTCTGCAGAGGTTGCCTCAGAATCAACAGGGTCATCTAGATCTATAAGGTTTGGTTCCATATAAGAGGCTACTCTGGGATTAAAAGGATTATCATATGAACTCCTAAATCCTAGCCTACAATTTATATCTGCTATAGGCTCTGGTCTTAATGAAGCAATTCCCATAGTAGATACGTCCTTGTCTTGAAAAACTCTCTCATCTAGTAATGGGGTACTAAAAATACCTCCTAAGAGTCTTGTAGTTTCGGATTCAGAGCTAAGCGAAGATGACTCTCTTCCTATTATTGGTTGATAATGGGAATTTACAGAGGCATTACCTCTAGGCTTCCAAGTAGGATTTGGATCTATCCTTTTCTTATTTTGGTTCTTCCTACCACCTTGGGGTAGATCATTATACATTGATACATTGGGATTGGCTCTCATGTAAGCCCTTGTGTTTTTTCTCTTGTCAGCCATATTCTTCTTTTGTTACAATAAGCACTAGCTTCAAAACCTAGACTGAGTCGCCACCCTCTTTCGAAAAAAAATATAATAACACTTTTACCAACAGAAAGAAAAAAAACACAAGTAGGAACAAAAAATACGGCACAGACAGACCAATCACTGATGTTGTAAGACTGCAATTCTTTCTTGTTAGATAAGACACTTGGATAAACTGGATGCGTCAGTGTGTAGCAATGGTACTTGGGTTCTATCTTCTTTAAATCCTCAAGGTTTGACACTAAAAGATTCCCTTATAGCCACAGGAAAAACAAAGATCACACGACACGCACATACACAGTAAGACTAAAGACAACTGCAGTACTTTTTATAGATGTGTTAGATAGTCCCCAGTAGAGTCGCCATTTTGTTGGTGTTTTTTTAGATGTTAAAATAGTGCTAAAACTACTAAGGAAAAAAAGGCTTAATACCTAGATATCAGTACATACACAACCTAAAGAATAGCAAATTCTCATTGTCAGTTGCATAGGTAAAGTACTAGGACTCAACTTCAACAAAACCTTAGATGGTTTTCTACTCTTTTGGCTCTGTAAAAACCAGGGCGGATGTACCCGGGGATGGTTCAAAAATGAAACAATTGTATGAGAATTATTCTTAGTTTCATTTTGATTCTCATTTCTAAATCATCAAACATATACATAACTCTTACCAAATTAGTAAACACATCCCTTGAATAGATATGGCCAAGAAATCTTCTATAGATCTGTAGATGTTTTCAACAGCAATGGCTAAATGAAGCTAAAACATTCCATGCAGGCAAGTGCTAGCCAACATTGAATATCTTACAAGAAATAAAAGTAAATTTTGATTTTATGATGTATTTTGAAAAAACCAGTCATAATATACTTCTCTTTTGGCTGAAATACTTTCGATCAGTGCCTAATCCATTAGGGTTCAGAGTCTATAGTAAATTCTTAGATCTAATTTGTTGCTTTGTAAAATATTCTTATCAGCAATTCTTATCAGAATTTATCATTCAAAAATCCTTTTCAATACCTAAGCAATCTCATCACATTCATCAGAGCCCTTATTTAATCCATTGAATTAACAGCAGTAACAAATGGATGTACAACCCTACTAGATTGCAATCAATTGCATAAGCTTTTACTCACACAATATCAAGGTAGCTAAGTATTTAAAAGGAGAAAAAATTCAGAAAGAACTGATATGGGGACAGTTCATAATTTGTATTCATTTCCTTTGAAAATGGTATATCCTTTACAATAGACCCAGAAAGACCTTCAGAAAAGAAGCACAGTTCTTTCTTCATTCATGTATTCTAACAAATTTTGACAGAAAAGTATACTACAAACTTTCTTTCCAAATGTTTGGACAAAAAATAGGACTAGGCACAATACTTAGTAAAAACAGAATTCAGACCATTCTTTAGCTTTGGGATCTCACTTAAATAGTGTGAGATGCAACAAGCTTCAGGCTAAAGAAGGTGACAGGTGTCCTTTCAAAAGAAAGACAAAAATAAAATAACAGAAAGATTAACAACATTTCTTGGCGGGTCCCTTTTTGTTATGCTTCTGAATTGTTGAGACAAGAGCACGATCTGACCTTGCAGTCATTCTTCACTTTCGGAGTACATATCCATGAGATCTGTAAGTGATGTATCATCTTCTGTTACCTGCAAACTCACTTTAACCTGGGGATTTTGCATGTCATCATTGTTGATTACAAGGGTAACTATTACTTTTGCATATTCTTCCTCATTGTCTCCTGACATCTATTCACTAAACTGATTTTTCCACTTATTAAAAGTATCATCATCTAGCCAATCAAAACTTAGAGTTTCTCTTTATATCTTTATTAAAGAATTTGCATTTTCCTCTAAATCATCAAATTCTTTTCTCATAGCAGTATAATACAATTGTACTTTTACCAGCTCCTCGTTTGTCTTTGCCCAAAACCAATGGCCAGTCTCATTGATGATGTTTATTATTCTGTTATCGAATAATTCATCCATTTCCTTTTTCCATTTTTCTTTTTCCTTTACTATATCAACAGATTGTAAAGCACAAGGAAATAGGGTGAATTTTTCAGCAAGATATTTTTAAAAACAAAGTATCAATATTCTTTGTAAAGAATCTCTTTCATTCTCAAAATTTTCTAACTTATTCAATAAATCAAAAATCTTTTCAAGTTGATGATAAGGCATTTGGACTGCAGATAGACATATAATTGTAATATCATTATTTCTCTGTTATCATTTCTGTGCAAGAGAATTTAGTCCATCCTGTTCTTTATTCAACTCATCCATGAGAGTTACAATCCTTGTCAACTGATCATAAAAAGTTGACCATTTTATTTTATCCCTCAAATATGTCACACCCTGCTTCCATTTTTCTTCCTGCTGATTTCTAAATTCTATCTGCCACTCATGTAATTTATTTTTTTCTGCTTCAAATTCCTCTGCAGTATAGAATTGGGGTCTTTTAGGGGTGTCAGGTATTTCAATGATAGGGTTTAATCCAACAGATGACTGTGGCGGATATGCAATTCTCAGTGTACTGGATTCTCCCACTTTCCTTTTTCCAAATATCTTCTCCAATTGAGATACCTTGTTTTCCAGCTCAATTCTCCTTTTTACCTCTTGATTATAAGCATCCACCACTATTTCATATTTAATATGCATATCAATCATTTCCTTCTCTTCTCTTTCTGCAGTAGCCAAGGAAAATTTAGAATAATCTACATTCATGTGGGTTGCCTATACATTTGAAGTATCAGCAACTCTCCTTACAATGATACTCCCTGTTAGTCCTGAATCATCAGGCTGTGATGAAGTAGTCCTGGATCCTCTTCTTAGGGACCACATAACAAGGGCAGCTTGATCATTTCTGAATGCTGTATCCAAGAATTCCTCTTTATTTGGATCCTGTAGTCTTAAATTATTTGATACAGAATTAAAAATTAATGCATCAGCAATATCCCAATTGGGCAATAATAAAATATTTGCATTTTTTACCACCTGTCTACCCTCATTAGGGGTTATATTCTGGAACTCTTGCATCATTTGTTCCTTTATTTTATTTTGAATGGAATCCTCATCCATTTTTGGATGCTCTGTTTTCATATTCTTACACCTTTGCTCAAAAATGTGCATGTTTACCCTCCAAGCAAACTGATGGAAAGCCCTAGATCTTACAAAACTATTATAAGACAAAAAATGCTGACTGGCTTGTTCCAAAATAGGGTCCAATTCCCTTCCTCTGAAATTTGCTATAGTTAATTCAAAACTTGGCACAAGAGGTTCCTGGGGGTTCCCTTCATTAATTTCTGCTTGTGTAACAAAAATTTCTCCTTGTGACCCCATTTGTTCAAATTGCTCATTGGTGAGCTACTCTTCTTCAATTCTCATTGGAGTTTGAGAAGGTGAGTAACCTTCATCAGGGGATTCTTCTTCCCTTATTATTTTTCTTCTTTTCGGAGAATGTTCAGGGGGCCTTTCTTCCAGGACAGTACTGGTAGATTCAACTACTTGTTTATCTTCGTGTACAATGGGCATCTGCTGCCAAACAATAGTATATCCTATCTTCTTTCGTACCACCAGTGGACCCATTTCAATGTTGGGGGTGAAACCCAATTTTCTCATAACCTCTCTGGCTTTATACGAAAAAGAATCAATAAAATGCTATTTCTTCTCATTCATTACTTCCATTATCTCAGAGAAAGTACTCATGAGCTTATTTATCTTATCTGCATTGGTTGCAGCATTACTAAGAGGACTGTAATCTTTGTCAAAACAATTAATAAACTCCAAAACTTTTGAATAGACTCTCCATTTTTCTTTCTTTATTTCTTGCTCATGGAGAGAATATTCATTTCTTATTATATCTTCAGGAAAATAGAATTCATGCTAAACTGGACGAAGCTTGATTCTAAGTCTAAGAGTAGAGTTAAAGAAACCTTCTGTATCACAAAAATGAGCATGAGACACTGCCATCTTATATTGATCCAAAATTTTGTGGAGAAAGATCCACCCTTCTTTAGTTATCACAAATTGGTGGGCTATAGTGCAAGTATGAAAAATTGATCCTTTTCCCCTTTTGTGCAAAAAGGCCTCCTCCACTCCTCCCAACTGCCACAAAAATTCAGCTATCCCTACCTTTAAAGGTACTTGATAGGGTATTACATGGGGTGTTCCTTTGAATCCATAGACCCTAATGACAGTTGAGACTGAATATGGGATAATATCTCCCCAATTATCTAAAACTTTTAGACTATGGGGTTTGTCCATAGGCCTAACAAGATGCATTAGTGCCTTAGGAATTCTTGGATTATCACTCAATATGAGGCATCTTAGTTTGGAGGCCTCCCCCTCTTGTTCCCTATTTAAAACCATTTCTTTACCAAAATAAGTGGCCCCTTTAAAAAGAAACATATGCATCAATAGGGAGTACTGACCCTAAACCTTCTCCACCTTGCCCTTTGCAATCCCCACCAATCCCTGGTGAATCTCATTAGCCAAGTAAGATGCAAAATCAAAAATTATTTCCACACGAAAAGAGGAGATTTGGGTGATCATATACATGAAGCTCACTGGAATAAAATCTTCTTTGCCCTCTCTGAAGACTCTGCACAGTGTCCTATATATCTCTACTACCCTGGCATTAAAGCATGATTTCTTGAATGGTTCTTTAGAAGACGATGTTATGGTTGGGAGGCCTCCAATCCAGCCTATGTGGGATTTTAGTGCACCTTGTCTAACTACATCCCTTTTGGACATATATTCTTTTTCTAACTCTATCAAATTAATGGGCACATGATACATAGTGAGAGGTCCCAGACTGAAAACCTTCCTAATCTCCTTGGGACTGATGGTAACTAAAGCCTCACCATCCATTCTTCTCACTACCTTAGTGGCTTGGTCATAGTTTTTTGCTATAGCTTCGAGCAGGTCAAAATCCCTAAACACACTAGGGACAACAAGCTTTCCAAGATAAAAATTTCATATATTGGCATGAGGGGCATATAACTTCCTTTCTGCAAACCATTTTTTGAATAAACTCAAACCAGTTTGAGAAGTTTGAGCATCTTGAACCCAATTACCCTTATCATACAATCCATCAGCTATCGTTAGCCTAGGGTTTAATGAGGTTAACCTCTTAACTTGCACTGTTTCTATAGTAGACTCAGGAAGCAACTCAAGAAAATCATCATGGACATTTCTATCCAAGTAGTTTATTGCACCTGAAAATCCCTTCTTCGGAGGCATCTTGGGCTATCTGTTTAGAACTTAAAAGCTTACGAAGATTATGGTAGTATTACTTACTTGAATTCTGTCTCTATTTTCCTCTGTATTCCTACAAATTTTTCACAAACAGACAACTTGACAATTTTTATCAGACCTTGGGACACTTTTCTTTCAGTAATGGCTTCTGCACAAGAATGGCTCCAAATCTTTGCTCGCGTGAGATGAAATTGATGAAATCTCTCTGTATTATACTCTATTTTTCCTCACAAACAAAGCTTTCTTATCTAATTAATACAGAGAGTGGCACTACATTTTTCATTTAAAACTGCATCGTCGATCTTCAAAGATCCTACGATCATGTGGTGTAGAGGGAACAACTAGGAGTTGTATTTGCCATGTCAGTTATTTTACCCAATGAGAACTTGCCACGTACAGAATTCTTTCTTTGATGGCATTTATATTTGGACCCACTGACGACTGAGAACACGTGTCAACATATTTCTACTTCGTTATGCTTAAAAAACAAGCACCTTGCCATAGGGAAGCAGCGACAATCATTGATCTAATTCGAAAATGATCGAAAGATATGCTACAGGGCTTCTTAAGAAGGAAGGCCGCAGGCCCAACTCGCTATGTCGCTATAATTATCTCCCTTGCAACTCTTCATAGCGAGGAGACGAAAGCCATTGATCACTTACCAAATCAAAGGTGAGGAAAAAGCACAGGATCTCCTGACTTATATTTTCTATGTCGCATGGCTTAACTAGCATGCAACTTTTCATAGCGAGGTAGCGAGCTCCATTGATCCACTTCAAGCTGACATTTAGGATTTTTTGTACATTCAATTAGATAGACATTAATGAGAATAGAATCTCTGCATAGTTGGCACATGTCAAAATTTACCATAGTCATTTATCATTCCACGTCACCAAAAATCTTGCCGATCTTTTACCATTTTACGGGGCCTTGCTAACTCGCTAACGGTGAAGCACCTAAATTTTTCGATAGCGAGGTAGCGAGCTCTGGCACTTAAAAGGATTTTGTGTCAGAAAATGCAAGGGTTACCCAGTAATCACTTCTGTCAATTAAAATTGATTTTGACAATGGTATTTATGACTAGTCATGCCACCTGGTGTAATTATGATACAAGCAAGATGCAATGTCATCATCTTCAGATTTTCACGTGGCCTCGCTACTTCGCTAACGGTGAAGTGCCTGATTTTTTCTATAGTGAGGTAGGGGAATGTCCAGAAAAACCATCATTCTAGCTCTGATGTCAGATATTCTAGTGGGTCCCTATCCTTTTTGGACGGTAACTTGCAAAGTGTACTTGCACAATAAAACATTTAATAAGCAAATCTCTGATCGCCGTATCTTCACTTTACGGTCCCACCTCTTAAAATACTCAACAGTCATTACCTCGCCATACTTAATAAGCGTTCAACTTGTCATAGCGAGGTAACGACAATGGTAGATCTAGTCAGATCTGACGGATGGGAGAAATAGGAAGAAAGGTAACCCGGGAGAAAGGAAAAGGAATATGACAACATATTCGTCTCTTTTGAAAATTCAAAATTTTGCGCCCGACAATTTATGAATAGAGATGATATAGGGTTTACATGATGATTATTTCTTATGGATGGATTATCCAAAACCCTATGCTTCACTTAGGAATAGAACATTTGACTTTTCTATGATTTAACAGAAAACTTCTACTACACAAAAAGTCAGACCAACAAATAGCTACACTTACAGCTTCTCTCTAGTATTTTAAAGTAACAATCTTTTCCATCATTAATGTTCTAGCACAGTCAATAACAGATCTATTTCTTCTCTCAACAATTCCATTTTGTGGGGAGTTCTAGGAGCTGACATTTGTCTTTTGATTTCTTTTTCATTACAAAATATCTCAAATTTATTTGATGTGAATTCACCACCTTTGTCTGATCTCAGGCATTTCAAACTCTTTCCTGTTTCCTTTCCAACTCTAGCCACATACCACTTAAACATTTGGAAAGCATCAGATTTTTGCTTTAAGAACATAATAGTCATCATCTTGGAATAGTCATCAGCAAATAATATTATATATTTATCTCCTTTGTAGCTTTGTACTTCCATTGGACCATATAAGTCAGCATGGACTAAGTCAAGTACTTCTTTAGATGTATAGTTTTTACTTTTGAAACTTGACTTTGTCATCTTTCCTAGCTGACATTGTTTGCACATGATATTATCAGGCTTTTTCAATTTCGATAAACCTCTGACTTTCTTCATTTTATTGATATTGACCAGATTGTCAAAGTTGACATGGCATAGCCTTCTATGCCATAACCATTCATCATCAAATTTTGCAACAAAACAAGAGACATCATCCATATCAAGGTAAAATAGATTACTTCTTGTTTGATCTCCTTTTCCTATCAATTTACCATCAGTACCATAGATTTTTGCAATTTTGTTTCCAAATTCTACTTTGCATCCTACATTGCCTAACTGTGAGACAGTCAAAAAATTGTAGTTTAATCCTTCAACAGAGTATGCATTATCAAAAGAAATTTGTTCTATAATCTTAATGGAGCCTTTTTCTTTTATTTGACATGGAGCATCATTGCCAAATCTAACACTATTTCCATCATATTGAGTAAGGTTAACAAACTTACCTTTGTATCCTGTCATGTGATGTGAGCATCCATTGTCTATGATCCATCTATCATTTTTGTTCATACGTGCTACCAATGTTGTAGGTTCTTCTTCATCAGATTTGTCTTTCATGGCTACATAAACAATTTCATCATCATAATCATTAGAATTCTCTTCAACAATATAACATTGCTTGCCTTTGTCTTTGTAATCTCTCTTATCATCTTCTCTTCTATATTTATACTTGTTGCCTTCCTTATAACCCTTTTTCTATGTACACCTTGCAGCAATATGTCCTACTTCATTGCAATTGAAATAAATGATAGGCATCTTACCTTTGAATTTTCCTTTACGTCTGTGAAATCTTCTAGTTAGCAATGCTTCCAATTGTTCCACATCTTCCTCATTAGTGCTACTTTCATTGGATACATATTTAATTTTTCTTCCTTTCTTTTATTTCACCTATTTAGCATCTTTTAGTGATAGCTTGGCCTTGAAAGAAGATTAAACATTCTCAGGTTTGTAGTTGTCAAAGTTAGATAACTCAAATGCAGTGAGTCTACCCACTATTCCTTCAAAACTTAGATTGTTTCCTGGTACACATCTTAGTTCTTGTATTTCTGATACTCTAATAGCATAGATAGGGAGCAAGGTTCTTAAGAACTTACTATTAATAGTATCTACATCCAATTGACCACTCAAACATCTTATTGCACTTACCACTTCCTTTATTCTAGCACCATACTCAGCAGCATTCTCACTTTCCTCCATTTTCATATCATCAAACTTTCCTCTGAGGCTTTCTCTTTTTGCTCTTTGGACATTAAGGTCTCCTCCATAAATGTCAGATAGGGCTTTACACATTTTGAATGTAGTGTCACATCCTTTGATATCATTGAATTCAACATAGTTGAGTGCAGAAGCAATTTCTAGCATTGTCTAATTGTGTTCCTGTTTATTTTTCAAATCTTCTGTAGTAAGAGTACCAGTTGTATCAACATGTTCAGTAACAATTGAATTTTGGACATAATCTCCTATGGATCCAAGATGTAGCTTCATCAAACTTTTCCATGCAACAAAGTTGTCTTTTTTGAACTTGGGAACTTCTCTCTTAGGCATTTTGATCTTTTCTGCTTCTAGTCCTTTTAAACTGAATCAACAGTTTGGCTCTGATACCAATTGTTAGAATTCTTTAGAATAACTGGGGGGGGGGGGTGGAGGGTGAATCAGTTATTCAAGGTCTAAATGTCTTAATAATACTTTTTCTCAAATTATAGTGAGCCCATAAACTTTTCATCCATCCAAACTTAAATCAATCATCTTAGCAAATTATAGTAAATCAATATGTAGGGATAAGACATGCAAGATCAACACATGACATAGTGATTTACATGGAAAATCAATTAGGTAAAACCCACCAGTAACATGCTACTTAATTCTCACTCTTCTAAAGTGATACCCTATTAAAAGCCTGCCCTATTAGAGGCTTACAACACACTATTAAATGTGACCTTTTTAGAGGATTTCACCATACTGTTAGGAATGGGCCTAGTTAAAGGACTTTAGAACATTCACTTGGAATGTCACCCTTTTAAAGGATTTATATCATGGATATTAAACCAACCTAAGTCCATAGGATTTAAACTAACTGTTATAAGTGCTAGAGAGTAACAATAATGGATTTTTGATCTAATACAACTTATAACATATTTTGTAGATTACAGATCACACTTTATTTCAGTCCTTTTGCTTGGCATTAATCACTTCAGCTTTGATAGCTTGTCATCTCAAACTTCATCTCCTTGAGTCTTCTTACTCATCATACCGATGGAACCATATTTGTGGTCATCTGTTGAAGTAGAGTAACTGTACTCTCTTACTCCTTAGCACTTTCTTCAGTACTTGACCTCGTCTAATTTGCTTCATAGCCTTATGACTCCTTAAATAGAAATCTGGAGTCCCTTTTCACTCGATTCTTCCTCTCCAATTTTATGGTTTTTGGTAGATTAGGTAGGGTACAATGTATCTACCCCATATCTTGCTCTTATCTAGAATCTTCATCTAGAGTCTAGTTGTATTCTCCAAAAATGTTCTACATGGTGTTTTGTGCCACCATCTCATCACTCGTATCTTCTATTTGATTCACAAAATTCAAGATAACAACCTTGTCGGCTCAGATCTAGTGAATCTTCGATCTTTGAAATAATGCAACAACTTGGCATTATTGGTTTACTGATGCTCAACACCTTTGTGTTACTCGACACTTGTATCTTGCTCAACACCTATATCTGCTTGGCACCTGTATCTACTTAGCACTTGTTTCTTGCTCGGCACTTGTTTCTTGCTCGGTACTTGAAGATCACTTGGCACTTATTGAAGTTGAACTTGTTTGGCTTCAACTAGGAATCTGTTTGGCACTAACTAGCTTGCTCAACTTTCTCTCTAATAAACTTAGTTAGGCTTTACAAAATGACTTAGCTAAAACCTTACATCTTTGATGTGTCTTAGTGTGCCCATTCTCTATGTCTTAGAGTATGTCATCAATACATTATTCCATCAATGGCTTAGCTAATCCTTTTACTTCATTCTAACATCATAACTTCAACCTTTCTCTAGGTGCTATAGTTACATCTTATTGATTGCCTCCTCCTTTTTAATCAACCAATTGATAGTATTTTAATCACTAAGGCAATTTTCATTCCTACAAGTAGCAAGTTTGACATCAAGGACAAAACAATGATTGAGAACATTCTTTACCAGTTCCATTACTTTTTATGTATGATCTCTTCAATAATTTTCCAACAATCTCCCACATGATCTTTTCAATCATTTCCAACAAAAACTCATACTTTTGGTAAGAATATGACAAAGAATTATCCACTAGACTAGATCATCAGAAGCAAAGACAAAGGTGTGATGATAAGAAGCAAAATCAATGAAGAACTATGTCTGATATCTCAAGTTGAACCAAAGAATATAGATGAAGCATGTAAAGATGACTTTTCAAAGAAAGCTATGAAAGAAGAATTGGATTAGATAGTGAAGAATGAGATGTAGGAATTGGTCCATAGGCCAGTAGCAAAGAATGTGATATGAACAAAATGGGTATTTAGGAACAAGATGAATGAACAAGATGAAGTTGTAAGGAACAAAGTAAGGTTGGTATGTAAATATTACTCACAAAAAGAAGGAATAGAATAAGATGAAACATATGCTCTTGTGGTAAGAATAGAAGTAGTAAGGTTATTCTTAGCCTATGCAGTACATAAGAAATTCAAAGTGTATCAAATGGATCTCATGTCAATTTTTCTGAATGGAGAACATGAAGAAGAAGTCTACATAGATCAGCCTGAAGGTTTTCCTTTAATAAATGACAATGATATAGTATGTAGATTGAAGAAACCATTGAATGGCTTGAAGCAAGCACCTAGAGCTTGGTATGCAAGGTTGGACAAGCATGTTAAAAAGCTTGGATTTAGCAAATGTATGACAAACACTAATCTATATTAGAAAGAAATAGATGATGGATTTGTTGAGAAATTGTTAGTAGCATGAATTTTGATGACATTTCTATTAGGGAGTAACATAGATGTGTTAGTATGATGATATCTTTCATTCATAGCTGAGTTTGTCATTGATGTCAACATAATAATTTTCTTTGGAACCTGATAGAAGAACAATACAAAGATCAAGTATTTATGAGCGACTAGTTGAATATTCTAACTATCTAAGGTTATGGGAGATACATTTGAGTATTTGGTACATGAAATTAATGTTGGAAGAATAAATGATAAATCTAGAAGAAGTTATGTAATTTGTGTTGATGTCTATTCTGAGATCAAGTTTACAAAGGCATGTTCTAGTAAACATGTTAGATTTCATAGTAGAGTTGATATTTTGAGAATCAAAGTTGAGGACATGAACAATACATGTTGCTTATGGTGTGGCTAAGTTTGCTCATCATAATATCACATGTATGGAAAGTTATTCAAGTTGCAAGGAAGAATATTAATGTTATCATTAAGTGTACCATATTCTTAATGTGGTCCTATAATAAGTAATTGAGAATGTGTAAAAATAGACTTAGGGAATTGTATTATGGACTTAGTATAAAGGAAGGGCATTTTCCTTTATAAAGTATGACATGGAAAAGTAAATTTTTAGCAGTACAAATGTAGAATATGAAGTTGAACAAAGTAGCACAAATGTGAAGAGAACTTCATTGCCAAGGTTTTGTTGAGTGATCCAAACTTTGATATTTGGATCCATAGTTTGTGACTTAGTCTACAATGTATAATAGTAATTGGTTCAATTGATAGAAAAAAGGAAGGAATAACATAATAGTAAATTACATGTTTGAGTAGTGAGCTCTTCTTGTAGTTGAAATTGGATATTTGGGTAGTGGGCTCATATTTCTTACATTGTACTACAACACCTAACAAGGTTGGGATCTCCTAATAGGGATTCAAAGTCTCCTAATAGGGAATCTATGTACTAAATGTTATAGACTTCTAATAGGGTCCATCCTCTAACAATGAATATTTATATTAGTACATCATTTTTTGGGCATCAATCCCATCAGGGTTTTCCATTTGATCAAGGGTTTCCCTAGTCAACATTTCTAGCATAATCATGTATGTGCATTTTATTATGCTTATTGTTTAATTTGGTTGAATGGTTAAGTATGTTTAAAGGTTATCTTGGTGGACTATTATTTCTAATAATTAGTATCAGAGCAACAGGTCCTTGAATATAAAGTTTAACAACTTTGGGAGATCCATAGTGAATATGTTTGGGAAAGATAATTTGAAGTTTGATGGAACAAATTATGATAGCTGGAAGGAAAATATGAAGACAAATTTGTTGCATATGGGTCTGAGATATTGGATCTTGACAAAATCAGCAAAGACAATCATTGATAAAAAGGATTTGGAAAATTATACCAAGGATGAAAGAGATCCTTTTATGTGAAACATGAGAGCTAGAGAAGCATTATTGTCTACACTTCCTAAAATTGAATATAATTAGGTAAAATCTATTGCTACTTCACATTTGATTTGGAAAGATTTGGAAACTAGTTTTGAAGGTGATGCACATTATAAGAAGTTGAGGCTACAAAGATGGATTTGTGCATTTTAATATGCTAAAATGATGGAAGATGAATCTATAAGAACATATGTAGGTAGGATATTAAAAATTACTATAGGTATTGAATGTCAAGGAGCAACCAAAGAAGATGATGAGGTTGTATTGAAGATATTGAAGACTCTAACACCACCATTTAAGTTAGTAGTTCAAAAGATATAGTTATTGATATCTTGTACTAAAGATTTCATAAAGAAGTCATTTTGTTGAAGAATTAAAGAAGTTGAGAATGAGCTTAGATGGTCAAGAGAGTTGACCAAAATAGAGACAATTCTTAGTGCCTTGAATATTTGATCTAGTTTTTCAAGGAGAACAAGTGTTAGAGGAGATTTTGCTAGCAATAACAGATCTGAGAAAGACAAAAAGATGGAAGGAGTAGCCCTTCTAGTAAGAAGAGAAAAAGGAGGTAAGAAAATCTTTAGATGTTGGACTTGTGATGAGTATGGTCATTATAAATCTAAGTGTCCTAAAAGAGAGAAAAAGTATAAAGGAAATTAAAAATATAGAAGAGATAGAGAGAATTTGTATGCAAATGTAGATAATGATTATGATGAACAAGCATTAAGTGCTAGTGATGATGAAATTGGATTTGTGGCAGTTAAAGAAGAAAGTCAAAAGAAAGTAGCATTGGTGTCATAGGTTGAAAAGAAATCTAATTGGATAATGAAAGTGGTTGTTCACATCATATGACTAGTGATATGAACTATAAGTTTATTGACTTCAAAAGTTAAGATGGAGGAATTGTTAGAGTTGGAAGTAATGCATCATGCCAAGTTAAAGGTATTAGATCTATAACTCTTCATGGTAGAACTAAAACTAAGGATGTATATTTTTTTGATCATTTAAAGCATAATCTTTTGAGTGTTGGACAACTACTAGACAAAGGTTATCAGTTGTAGCTCATAGAGAAGACATGCATGATTAGAGATAAAGATGGAAAGGTAATTGGAATGGGAACCAGATCTAGAGGTAATGTATTTTAGTTGAATCCTACTGAAATGAAATGTTTGGTAGAAAAGGTAGATGATAGTTGGTTATGGCATAAGAAGTTTTGTCATATAAAATTTGACAATATTATGAGGACTAGCAATATGTTTGCAAGAAGTTTACTACTACAAAAAAATTGGAGATTGTACATATATATCTCAATGGTCCTACAAATTCTAAAGGATTTTATGGTGAAAGGAAATTTATGATTCTAATTGATGACTTTTTTAGAATTATGTGGGTTGCATTTATTAAAGAGAAATATAAGGTATTTGATAAGTTTAAGATATTCATGAATAGAGTTGGGAATGAATCTAGTATCAAGATTAAATGTTTAAGATTAGATAGAGGAGGAGAATTTAATTCAAATGAGTTTAACATGTTTTGTGAAGAAAATGGAATCAAAAGGCAGTTATCAGCTCCAAGAACCCCTGAATAGAATGACATTGCAGAGTGAAGGAATGTGTCAGTTACAAAAGCAAGAGGAGCTATGTTAGCTGAACATGAGGTATCCAAGATGTTTTGGAGAAAAACTATGAATACAATAATCTACACTATGAACAAAGTGCAAGTCAAGAAAGGCACAAACAAAACCCCTTATGAACTATGGTTTTCTCACTCACCTATAGTCAAATATTTAAGATTTTTTGGTTGTAAGTGTTATATCAAAAGAGATGATGATATTGGTAAATTTGATGCTAGAAGTGATGAAGGTATGTTTCTTGCTTATTTATTGAAAAGAAAGGTTTATAGATGTTATAATCAAAGAACTAAGACTATTATGAAAAGTGCAAATGTGAGAATTGATGAGAAATTTAGAATATAGGAGAGAATTTTTTATTACAATTTAGATGAGGATGTTGGTACGAAGTGAAGGAATGATGAGGAATTTCTTAACACTAAAAATGATTTGAAGAATGAAGGAGAGCCAAGGCAAGAAAAAATCTTGAAACCTTTAATAGAGCTAAGAATTGAGAAAGCAACTTCTACTTCAAGAAAGAATATGATAAAGAATCACCCATCCAAGAAAATTAGTGGAGCTAAAGATAATGGTGTGATGATAAGAAGTAGAGACAATGAAGAACTATGTTTGATATCTCAAGTTGAACCTAAGAATATAGATGAAGCCTGTAAAGATGATTACTGGGAATAAGATATGAAAGAGGAATTGGATCAGATAGTAAAGAAGGAGACATTGGAATTGTTCCCCAGACCAATAGACAAGTATGCAATATGAACTAAATGGTTGTTCAAGAACAAGATTAAGGAGCAAGGTGAAGTTGTAAGGAACAAGGAAAGATTGTTAAGTAAAGGCTACTCATAGCAAGAAGGGATAGATTATGAGGAGACATATGCTCCACAGGCTAGAAAGGAAGCAGTAAGATTATTCTTAGCCTATATAGCACAAAAGAAATTCAAAGTGTATTAGTTGGATGTCAAGTTACCATTTCTGAATGGAGAAATTGAAGAAGTGTACATAACGCATCTTGAAGGTTGCCCTTTGATAAATGATAAGGATATAGTATGCAAACTAAAAAAAGCATTGTATGGCTTGAAGAAGGTATCCAAAACTTGGTATGCAAGGTGCGACAAGAATTTGATAAAGCTTGGATATAGAAAAGGTATGATAGATTGTAGTCTCTACTGGAAAGAAATTGATGATGGTTTGATGATTTTGGCTATATTTTTTGATGATGTCGTATTTGGAGGAAATGATGGTGAAAGTGAAAAATTTGCTAAAGAGATGAAGAAAGAATTTGAAATGAGTATGAAAGGAGAAATGAAATATTTTATATGATTCAAATTTTACACCATAAAGAGGGAATATTTATTTCTCAGACTAAGTAGTTGAAGGATTTATTGAAAAGGTTTGTTTTGCAAACATGCAAACCCCTTGGAACACCTATGGTAATTGGGTACATGTTATGTATAAAGGATGAGACACATAATATTGAGTACAAAAAGTATATATCTATGATTGGAGGATTGTAATATCTAACTCACACAAGGTCAGATATAGAAAATGTAGTTGGAATTGTTGCAAGATTTCAAGATGATCCTAGAGAAGTACATTATGTAGAAATGAAAGGGATATTTAGATATTTGAAAAGAACATCTAACTTTAGATTTTGGTATGAAAGATATAATGATTTTACTCTAAGTTCTTATAGTGATGTTGATTAGGTAGGTAGTATGGATGATGGAAAGAGCGCCAGTGGTGTAGTTTTCCTTCTTGGAGGAAAATTGGTTTCTTGGTTAAGAAGGAAGTAGGATTTTACATCACAAAGTATAGAAGAAGCAAAATATGTTGCAGTAGGAAACAATTTCAACCAAATTTTTTAGATGAATTAGATTCTGAAGGATATAAGGATATAAATCAATGAGCCTATTGTCATACATTATGACAACACAAACATGATAAATATGTCTAGTGTTGCATTCAAGTACTAAGAACATTTTGATTAAGTGTCACATGTTGATAGAGAAAGTTCTAGAAAAGGAAATGAGATAGTACAGTATGAGCACTAAAGAGAAGATTGCATCTATATTCACTAAGCCTCTTCCCAAAGAGACTTTTGAGTATTTTTAAGTTATGCTTGGGGTTATGCCCCTTCCTACCTCAGAGTAGAAGATGCAAGAGTGCATCAGTTGAGTATAACAAAAAAATGTTATTGTTTGGACTGAATGTTGATGTTTCCTTATGGGGAAGTATCTATGATGGACAAAGTCATCTAGGAATCTTGTTGAATGTTGTTTTAAATAGTGTGTTTAGACACTTGAGCTAAGTAAGAATCAGTTGTTTTAGATTTTGATGCAGTAAATTTGGTTGCTAAAACCTTTGACATTGATGTCAATGGGGGAGAAGTTTAGCATGAAAATAGCATGTCTAAAAGATGTACAACATGATAGTTGGAGAAGTTCGGCATGAGCATAGTATGTTTGGAAGTAATAAAGCATGAAATAATTATTTGATAGAAAGAACATTGAGGTATATCAATGGGGCAGAATGATTAATGAAGAGGATTTGGAAAGTAAGATGAACAATCTTTTGTTAGTATTCTTGGAACTAAATTTTTTTCATCTATGTTGCCATCAATGCCAAAGGGGGAGATTCTTGAGAGATTTTTGGAAGCATGAATGCTGATGATACTCATATTGAGGAGTATTGTAGATATTCTACTATGATGATATGTTACATTCATGATTGAATTTTTCATTGGTGTCAACATAGAAGTTTTCTTTGGTATCTAACAAAAGAACAACAAAAAGATCAAGTTGGTATGGATGGTTGGTTGAGTATTCTATCTATCTGAGATTCTAGGAGATACATTTGAGTATCTGGTATATGCAATTAAAGTAATAAGAGGAAATGATAAGTTTGGAAGAAGTCATGTAAGTTTTGGTGATGTCTACTCTAAGATAGAATTTACAGAGGCATGTTCTGTTAAACATGTTATATCTCTTAAAAGAGTTGATATTTTGAGAATCGTGGTTGAGGATATGAAGAAGACATGTTGGTGATGATGTGGCTAAGTTCACTCATCATAATATCAAATTTATGAAAACTTATTCAAGTTTCAAGGTAGAAGATCAATGTTATCACTAAGTGCAATATGTTCTTAATGTAGTCCTATAACAATTAACTAAGAAGGTCTAATAGACAACTCAGTGAATTCTATTATGGACTCAGTATAAAGGAGGAGGATTTTCCTTTATCAAGTATGACATGGAAAATTAATTTGTAAGTAGTAAAAATGTGGAATGTGAAGATGAGAAGAGCAGAGTGGATATGAAGGGAACTTCATTTTCGAGGTTTTATTGAGTGATCTAAGGTTTGATATTTGGTTCTAGGGTTTGTGACCTAGTCTACAAGGTCTAATAGTAATTGGTTTGGTTGATAGAACAAAGGAAAGAAGAAAATAATAGTAAATTAAATGTTTGAGTAGTGAGCTCTTCTTGTACTTTAAATTGCATGTTTGGGTAATGGGCTCATCTTGCACACATTGTACTACAACTCCTAACAAGGTTGGAAAAACTCCTAATAGGGTTGGAATCTCCTAACAAGGATTCAAAGTCTTCTAATAGGGACTCTATATACTAAATGTTGTAATAGACTCCTAATAAGGTCCATCCTCTAATAAGGAATATTTATATTTGTTTATCATCTTGTGGGAATCATTCCCATCGAGGTTTTCTATTTGATCAATGGTTTTGCTAGTCAACATATCTAGTGTAATTGTCTATGTGCATTTTATTATGGTTTCTATTTACTTTGGTTCAATGGTTAAGTTTCACGAAAGAAGATAAGTGTTTTAATTGTTTGATAATTGATTCACCCCCAGCCCCCCTCCTCAATTATCTTGTTGTATAATTGTTTCTAATAGAATTGATGATTTTGGTATTATTTATCGATCATATAATATTTGGAGGAAATGATGATGAAAGTGATAAGTTTGTATAAGAAATGAAGAAGAAATTTTAAATGAGAAATGATAGGAGAAATGAAATACTTCCTAGGATTACAAATTGTGTAGGATAAAGAATGAATATTTATTTCTCAAAGTATGTATTTGAAGGATCTACTAAAATGGTTTGGCTTGTAAACATGTAACCTAGTCAGAACACCTATGGTAACTTGATACAAGTTATCTACAAAGGATGAGACACCTACTATTGAACAAAAGAAGTACAGATCTATGATTGAAGGGTTCCAATATCTTACTCACACAAGATCAAATATAGCAAATGTAGTTGGAATTTTGCAAGATTTCAAGTTGATCCCAGAGAACTACACTATGTAGTAGTCAAAAGGTTATTTAGATACCATAAAGGATATTTTATGACAATAAATAAGTTTGAATTCATGATAGAAAAGGATTATATATATTCAAGAGGATTATTTGGTTAATGAAGTTGGCATAAAAAATATTAAACTATGTGATATTAGGATTGTGTTCATGAATGACAATATATGATATATCTAAGTTCTCTTATGTTTATGTTAAGTATTAGACAAATTGCAGTTCATTTGGTGAAGACTAGTAGTAGACCAGTGGACAAGAATTTATCTCATAGATAGTTGTTGGTAAATAGGTTCTAACATATTAGAAAGATAGTACTACTATTAGTCATATTGTATCATGTTTGAAGATATGTTCTAGTTTCTATTTTCTTGATATCAAATCTTGGAGGCTATTCTAGAGAGGTCACAAAAGTAAAACATGCAACATCTATTTTATAGACTTTTAATTACGTTGCTAAAACATGTCTATATTTATTGGATAGATTTTTAAATACACTTTAACATGTGGGAAATATATTTTAATACTTGTAACTATTTGTTAGAGGGTGTTAATTGCTTAGCATGGTCCTAGGTAATTAGTTGTATATTGGAAAATCCTTAATAGGCCAAACTAATTAGTTATTTGTATAAGGTGTTGAAAGCATGAATGAAAATGATACTTCTATGGGGTAGTATTGTAGAAACATGATTAGATCATTATCATGATGATAAGTTACATTCATGACTATGTTTGTCAATGATGTCAGCATCTCATTTTTTTGTGGTATCTAATAGAAAAATAGTTGTAAAGATGAAGTTGGAATTGACAAATCATTGAGAATTTTCTTTTAAAAAGGTTAAATTGAGACACTACTAAGTTTATATTATATGAAGCTAACCTTGAAAGCATAAGATATTAAGTCTGGAAGAAGTTATGCAAGCTTTGATGAAGATTGTTTTTGAGATAGATTTTACACAAGCATGTTCTAGTAAACTTGTTATATCTCTTAGCTAAGTTATTATTTTGAGAAGCCAAAGTTGAAGATGTGAAGAAGAAATTATGGAAATGGTGTAGCTAAGCTCACTCATCATAATCTTACATGTACCAAATGTTATTCGAGTTACAAGATGAAAGATTAATGTTATCAACAAGTGTAACATGTTCTTAATGAGATCCTATAATAATTAATTGAGAAGGTGTAATAGCCAACTTAGGGAATTATTTTATGGATTTAGTATAAAGGAAGGGAATGTTCCTTTATCATGTATGGGATATGTGAATGATTGAAAGAATCAAGAAGAATGGAATGAGAAGATGAGCTAAGCAGAGAAAAGGTGAAGTAAACTTCATTACCAAGGTTTTATTATTTGATCCAAAGTTGTATATTTAGATCTGAGGTTTTTGATCTAGTCTACAAGGCCTAATAGTGATTGGTCTAGTTGAATGGATAGAGGAAAGAAGTTAAAGTATAGTACATACAATTATTCTATAAGGAATAGTTGAAAGATCAGTTTGACAGTGAGTTTAGTGTGTTGATCTAGAAGCTATTTGGATAGTGGGTCCTTCTTCCTTCTACAGCTCCTAACAAGGTTGGAATCTCCTAACATGGACTCATATGTACTAAATTTTGTAATAGACTCCTAACACAGTCCATCGTCTAAAATGGAATATTTATATTAGTACATTATCTTGTGGGCATCATTGCCACCAAAGTTTTCTCTCTGATTAATGATTTCCCTTATTAAAAAATCTGGTGTAATTGTGTTTGTAAATATTAGTATGGTTGTTTTCTACTTTGATTGAATGGTTAAGATTATTCAAGGTTGATAATTATTGGATAACTAATTCACCACCTCCCCCTCCCCCCCAATTATCTTGGTCAACTATTTTTTCTAACATGTATGAATTATTGCAAGAAGCACAAAGAATGGAATGCAAAAATAAGTAGAGTAGGGAAAATTTAGAGAAAAATTCATTGCCAAGATTTTTTTATGAGATCTAAGGTTTGATATTTGGATTCAATGTTTGTGACCTATTCTACAAATTCTAACAATGGCTGACCAACTGATGGGATAGATGAAATTGGTTAAAGCATAGTATAGAGAATTATTCTATAAGGAATAGCTGAGAGCTCAATTGGACAGTGAGTTCAGTGGTCTTTTCCCAAAAGCTATTTGGATAGTCAATCCTTCTATCTTCTATAACTCCTTATAGGGTTGGCACAACTCCTAACAAGGTTGGCACAACTTCGAACAGGGTTGGAATCTCCTAATAGGGATTCAAAGTCCCCTAACAAGGAGTCATATGTACTAAATATTTTAATAGACTCCTAATAGGTTCCTTTCTCTAACAAGGAATATTTATATTAGTACATCATCTTGTGGGAATCATTGCCACCTGGGATTTCCCTCTAATCAAGCATTTCCATACTTAGAATATCTAATGTAATTGTGTATGTGCATCATGTTATGGTTTCTTTTTTAACTTTGACTAAATATTTAAGATTAATTAAGGTTTGTAATTGTTTTAAATGGATAACTAATTCACCCCCTCCTCTCCCTCCCACCCTCTCAGTTATCTTGGTGGACTATTATTTCTAACATAAGGAATTAAAATAAATAAATTATATTTATTATCATATCACATGGATTTGTATGGATGTGAATAGTGGATGCAAGTTTGATCAAAGCAATGTAGATATAGAATTTGATAATAGTATTAATCTTCAAAGGAAATATATTAGAAATTAAGCTACAATATTAGAGAGTTTTGATTATTGGATTTTTTATCCTAAATATATAATCTTCATTGTTTATTGAAGCAATTTGGATAGTAAGTTCATTTTTCTTCCTGTTAACCTTTAATAGGGTTTTAACCTTGTAACAAGTAGTCAAGGTCTCTTAGTAGGGATTTATCTTTTAATAGGGACTATTGTAATGATTAATTTTTGTTTGGTGCATAAAAGAGTCACATCCTTTAAGCAAGAACATTTATATTAGCACACAATATTTTGGGTACTATCCATACAAGGGATTTTTCTATGACAAAGGGTCTCTTGAGTGAAAAAATCATTGTGTCATTGTATATCCACCTAGGGATAAAAGTACAAAACTATGTCACCTTTTAGGTTGACTTATCAAAAAGACTAAATTTGAGTATTTCTATGATATATTTTTAATTACATAGAAACACCATTTTATAGAGCTCATATATATATATTATAGTGTTCTAATTACATATAGTATATTATTATTAAAAAAATTCTACAAGCAAGTATTTTAACACTCAAAAAGATGTTGGTTTTCACAAAGAAAAAAATCTTAAATCATATCAAATAAATTTTAAAATTATGACATTCTACAGGAGAGAGTCCTCTTCTAGAATGTATAATTATTTTCCTAGTTAGAATAGATTTGTTTTGAAAAATGTGGTGGGAGATGAAAACTATTGATTTTAGGTGAGTTGATTTTTTTATTTATTAATAGTTCCTTCCTTATATTAAAATCAAATACAATAAAGTTACATATTCACAAAAAAGAGGGGTCGGAGGAAACAAGATCACCTAAAGAATTCAAATGGCCTAAGGCCAGATATCAAATATTCATTAAAAAAAAACTTTAGTAAACATAAAAGGCCTCAAGCTACCAACACAATGTTAGCTAAGGGAGGAGGATCTTTATCATTAGATCCCCACCCAGGGGTGGGGTGTACAAATGGGTCAAGGGGAGCCCATCCATCATTAGCAGTCACATTATCTTCTTTTTCTCCCTCAGGCTTGGGAGGAGGAAAGGCTAAGTCCAGCCAAGGAAAAACCCACCTGGGGTCTGAGTGTGTAGAGAGCCAAATGGTGGCATGAGTAGTGGGAGGAGCCATTGGGGACCACCTCAATCCAGACCTCCAAGGAGGCAAGGAGGAGCAGTCCCAACCACTAGAGCCTCTGAAAGAGCAGTGTCAACCAAAAACACCACCACTAGGAGAGCAGTGCAACTAAGAGTGAGGCATGTGCAAGAAGTTATTAGAAATGCTATGTCCTTGATAGTGATTGTGAGGAGAGGTACTATACTGAAGGTCAAATCGGGCAAAACATGAGCAACCATACTGGGGGCATTTTGCCAATGTCGCAATAGCTCTTATAAAATTTGAATCATTATAAAAGATAAAATATAGGTCTAAAGCTAATTTTTGTTTTTGATTGTTCTAGTTGTGTATGTTATCTATAACATAGTCTGAGATCAAAGGGAAAAAAAAATTATTTCCATATAGTTTTGTGGTGGGAACTTGACCTGTAATCTTCATTATTTTTTAGTAGCTAAACAATTATCTATTAAAATTAGAAAATTATATCAATTCTTATTCCAAATAATTATTAAAATTTATAATCATAAACTTCATTCATTTCTACACATTTCGTTACTTTACTTCATTTCCAAATTCAAAATAATAATGCCAATTTTATTTCATTGAAGATAGACAATTATACTTTTGTTAGGTTTTTCCTTTACAAAAGTGTGACATAGGTTTGTGCTTTTACCCATGGACTATCTCTTATTATTATTATTTTTTGGTTATTTAAGTTGGATATAATAATTTGGATACGAGTTTAATTTTATCACTACTAATTCACCCAACTCCCCCCCCCCCCCCCCCACCTCTCAACTTAGATCCATGGGTGGACAATAATTTCTAACAATTGGTCCCAACACATGAGGTTCTATTTGAAAAGGAAGCTTAGCATCTTGAGGAGATCCATGATAGTCAATACAATTTTTTTTAATAGGATTAGAGAGACACAAATATGAATTATATACAAATATAACCAATATCATAAATAAATAAAGCACATAGAAGATAACACAAGACATAAAGATTAAACGTGGTTCACACAATCCCTATGATATGTCCACTAGATAGTAAATCCAATATTCTTATTATCAAGTGATTCAAACCTAATTACAATTTCCAATCGCTTGCAACTCTATACATTCACAAGAAGATACTAAATCACCATACATCATAAAATGCCTAATTCTAATCGATTTTTTACAAGAATTATGTTTCTTAAAAAATTAGGGCTAGAATAAGTTCTTCAATAGAAAAAAATTAACACTGGGCACCATTTACAATAGTAAATACATTTTTTTCTTTGAAGGAATTGCCCCTCGACCCTACCCTATAATGAAATAGGAAGCACACCTAGGGAATTACCATAGAACCCTACCTTGGGCACTACCAATGGAACCTACTAGGGGCACTACCCCTTGACCTTGCAAGGGGTGTTTCCCCCAAAACTCCATAGAAAAAAATGGGGGAACTGCATCAAAAAATATGGAAAAAGTCAACCTCTGAATCTAATTAGTCTTGAGATTAAAATAGTCCCACTTGAAAACAGATCAAACTCCATGATAATAATATCCGAGTTGTATACCAATCATATATTTGGTAAACCTTTAGCTCTCAATAAAATGTCAAATAATGTTGGATTATGTTTTTCTTTTATCCTATTTAATCTAGAAGATCAACCAAAGCTAAAGATGAATTCAACTTCTTCCTTGTCACTATATTTGTAAACATATATGTTATAATATCATATCTATTTATCTCTTCCATAGTTAATAATCCATCAATGAAACCTAATTGTATAATATTGTACCATAGTTGTATGTGTTTTGTCTTTGAATTCAAAGAAAAATTATTAGCAACATAAATGTCACTTTGGCTATCTATAAACAGATAACTATACATAAATGGGTGTCCCAACTCTTCCATGAAAAATTGAAGTCATATCACCTCCTTGGCTTCCTATTTAGAATAAACATATTGTTCCCTATAGTGGATAAAGCATTAACCCACTATAATTAAGAAATCCAACTCACTGTTGTCCTACTAATACTAAATAAATATCATGTAGTAATCTTCGTAGTATCAAGATGTCTTACAAAATATGAGTCAACATAGCCTTGTAAATCAGTTTTACAGCTTCAAAATGTAAACATTTATTCAATGGACCTCTCAAATATATGAGAATCCATTTGAGTGTATTCAAATGCTCAATCCTAGAATGACTCAAATACTTGCTAAAGAATCCCACAAGGTTTGAAATATCTACTCTAATACATGTTATAATAGACGTGAAACTACTTGAGGCTGATGATAAAAATAAGTTGGAAATTCTATCCTATTCTTCTTGTTTCTTTGTATATGTCTCCTTAATAAATTTCAAATTAAAAGAAAAAAGGGGTGTTGATAGGTTTGGTATTCTCCATACGACATTGTTGGAACACCTTCTCAATATAATCTTCTTGACATAGAGATAATTTTTCATTCTTCCTATTTTTGCAAATATTTATAGAAAGTTTTCTTTTTCTTTCCTTGAATCCTTCATATAAAAAGAGTGTGCTCATTTTATTTTCAATCCCTTGATGTGATCCATGCTAGGCCCAACTAAGAGCATATCATCAAGATATAAACATAAAATAGTGTAGATATCATCATCCAACCTCCTAAAATAAAACCAAATGTCTAAATTACACTGAGTGTATCCATTATAATTTATGAATCAATAAAATTTAATGGACAATTATCAAAGTTCTTACTTGAACCCATACAATCTTCTCTTTAATATGTTACACTAAATTCTCCTTACCCTTGAACTCTAATTCTTGTGGTTGTTCCATATATATTTCTTCAACCAAATAACTATGAAGAAAATTTATTTTAACATTAAGTTTCTCTAAATGAAAACATTAGGTAGATAAAATAATTAAAATAGTTTGAATAAATATCTCCTCAAAATCAATGGCCTTTTTTGTGCAAATCCTTTTACATGTAGCCTTGATATAAAAAATATCTTATATCCATCCACTTATTGCAACCTATAAATAATTTTATTCTTTGGACTCTTTTTACCTACAAATATCTTTAAAAAATTCCAAGTTTAATTTTTGACAAAGGACTCCATTTCTTTTGTCACTGTAGACTCCAATTGAACCATTTTATCAACTTGTACAACTTCTTCATATCCTTCTAGTTCACTAACATCATTATTATAATACAATAGAAAGAAGACAAAATATATATCTAGAGGTTTACTTAGCCTTTTTGAGCATCTAACATTCACTTGGGTTTATGGTATTTTTTTTTTCTATTGTTACAAACCATTATGAATTGTTGGAACATCATCCTTTTTACTATCACCCAACACTACATAATCATTTTCTTTCTTCTCGTGTTTTTTTAATAGATTCTTCTACAATACTCTCTCATTGAATACAACAACCTACTTCTTACAATTTCATGATTTTCAAAATCCAAATATCTATATCCAAATTCATTAATTCCATGTCCAAAAAAAGTGCATTTCTTAGATTTATCTTCAACTTGGTTTGATTTTTACAATCTATATGTGCAAATGCTTCACACTGCAAAATTATGTAAAAGAATAAATCACCTTCTTACGAGTCCATGCCACCTCTAGAATGCCACAAAAAAAAGGAGTAGAGGAACCTCTATTCAATAAATACACTAAAATATTAATAGCCTGTAACTACATATTTAAGGGAAGCCCGACATGCAACCCCATACTCCTTGTACACTCCATTATTGTTAGGTTGATGCATTCAACAACTCCATTTTCTTGCTGAGTCATTAGAATAATATTTTTCCTATTTATGCCATTTGTAGAAGAATAATTTTCAAAATATTATTTGAAATCCTTGCCATCATTATTAGATCAAAGACATTTTATTCATTTATTAGTCTCGTTATCAACCAAGATTTTCTATTTCTGAAAAGTTTGAAATACATCAACTTTGAAATACATCAACTTTATGTCAAAGGAAATCATTCCATACTTTCCTAGTTGTATATATTTAATGAGAGTAGCATAATATATAGAACCCATACTAGAAGATATGTGAAATACTCCTCATACATCTATATGTACAAGCTCTAATTTCTCATTTTTCTTTCCTTCCCACTCTTCATAAAACTAACTCTATTTTATTTTTCATAGATATAACTTTCATGGAAATCTATATTGACACATTTTAGACCTAGTAAAACATTATTTCAATGAACTAACTTCATACTTCTTTCATTTTTGTTCCCATGTCTATAGTTTCATAGTGTTATTTTAAAATCTACAGCAATTGTTTAATGTTCTTGCTACTTAATTGTAGCAATTATTTTTAAACACTTATTTTTCTTTAAAAATTTAAAATAGAATGACAATATGACCTATAAAAATATATAGTTCACCTAGTTTCAAATATGTTGCAACTAATAAGGAAACTTTTGAAATATTTTGATTTTTCTCATAAAAGTAACTATGTGACACTCATAACTAGTTGTCTTTCTAAAATCAAATGACTACTCAATGTTGGAACCTGTCTTACCTCTTGTAGTAGTCAATGATTCCCATTCAGTAACTTAATATTAATTCTTTATTTTTTAAAAATATTATAACGTTAATCATCTTCCTAATAAAATATGCCAAAATCTATGAGGACATATGATACAGGAGGATTCTAGGTGTAAGAGAAATTTTGCATCTCCCTAAAACATTTCTTTTTTTTCATTAATAAGGGTTGTCTTACTGAATAGTTGATATTTTTGAGGCTTTATACTTAGTAATTCATTCATACAAGCATAAAATATCCTAATTTCATAGGCATATTTTTGTCTTGGATATATGTGTTAGAAATATAAAATTTGAACAATTGTTGTTTTCTCATCATTGTCAAATCTATTGATAGGATGTATTGCTACCTAATCTAAATTTCATAACTATTTGATTGATGACAAGGATTTGATAAATCTCTCATAACAATAGAACCTAGAGGAAAATTCAAATTATGAAAAGGAAGCTAAAGTGGCAATTTGATTACTTAGACTTTGACAAGATAAATAGATTATTTATATCAAAAAAGTTAAGCTAATCCGACAAATAGAATAAAAGGTTAAGGAATGTGGATTGATGATAGTGCTAACTAAGCCACAATAACTACCAAGAAAATCTAGTGTTGACCAAGAATCATCATTGATTGAGAAAGATAATCGATGTCAAGACAAAATAGTTTCTATAATTGAGTGATCAAGAGATGACTGAGTGTTAGAACTTGAGTGATTTCTGAGTAATAGTGTTAAGAATAAATTTGAAGAAATCATGAATTCTAGCTGACTTATTTTATTTCTTAAGAGATGTAAACTATGTTGAAGATAATATTGATGATTTGGATCATTAAATTCAAGGTGATAATTAGGTAGAGAACTAACACATAGAATCTAGAGAAGTTTCTAGAGGATGATCAATAAGGTGGACAGATGCAATGAATCATGTTGAACATGATCATAAACCCTAAGATCTCTGGTGATCATGAAAAATTTTAAAGAAAGAATTATTTATTTAAAGAGGTATAGAGCTGAATTGGAAGAGAGTGAGAGAGAGGCACATATAAAGAATTGTGGATTAGAGATGCACAAGTGTGTAAGAGTGAATTCAAATCTAAAGGAGATTTCGTTCATAGATGTTGCTAATATTGATAAGTGAATCTAAGGAGATGGCTTAAGTTTTGTTGAAATAAGAAGATTGATTTCTTGAAGGCTTCCCAAGTGAATCAAGAACATAGATTACAATGGAGAGCTTATCAGTGAATCAATGCATGAACCAAATAGTTATCAAAACTTTAAAACTTAGTTGTAATCATACACATCAAAAACCTATTGTTTCCTTTCTAATTATTGTAAATAGTTTGTATTGAAATTCTTTTAACAAAGGCTGACCTAATAATCATTTGAAGGACTTAACAGTCTATGTACATCCTTTAACAAGGTGATGTTCTAAATGGAATGGTCAAAGTCCTCTAATAAGGCCACTCCTAATAGGGTAACTAAATTCTCTAACCAAATCATATTTAATAGTGTGTAATGTAAAACTTTAAGAGAGTTGGATCCTAATAGAGATGACTTTGAAAGAGTGAAAAAGTGGTGAGAAGTTGCTGGTTTTTTTTTCCCAAATTGGGTTTGCACATAAAATCCCACTTTCAAACTTGTGTTTAATGCTTTATATGTTTTACATTTGATAAGGTTAACATTTACCAAAGTATGTTATGTTTGGGACACTAATTGTGTTTATTAGTACAATAGAGATCAAGCCACAACATGATAACTAGAAAAATGAGTGTATTATGTTTAATTATTCAAATGGTACTTATGGACCTTGAGTAACCAATTCACTTCCCCCCGCACCCCCCCCACCCCACCCCAAGTTATTCTAAACATTTCTAACAATTGGTATTAGAGCTTAGTGCTTATAGAGAAAAGTATGAAGCTACATAAAGACAAAGATCATGACAAGAAAAGAGATATACCAAAGCTAAACAAAGAAATTTTTCCCACATGACAAAACTTGATGAGGTTATATATATATATACACACACACACACACACACTACTCCTCTGACAAGTGAACAACTGAAGCAAAAGTAATAATAGAATGAAGCAATGTTGAAGATTGCCTTAGCCCTAATCTATGGTGAGTTTGATGACTTAAAAGACTATGATACTACAAAGAAGATGTGGGATAAATTGAAAACCATATATGGAGGTGATGAAAATGTCTAGAGAGCCAAATCAGATAGTCTTAGAGATACATTTGATTACATGAGAATGATTGAAATTGAGAATATAGTGCAATATTGTACAAGAGTCAAATAAGTTGTTAATATTATTTGTGGTGCAAATGAAGAAATCAAAGATAAAACAATAATAAGAAAGGTATTGAGGGTTTTGCTTCCTATATATTCCATTAGAGTGTCTACAATTTAAGAACTAAGATACACCCCAAGTAATACTTTTACATTGGAAGGTTTAATTTGTAGACTAACTACTTTTGAGATGTCTAACTTTAATAACTACAAAATTGCTACTATTGAATCTTCCTTTAAATCACAACTAGTTCTTAGCAAAAGGAAAGGAAAACATGTGAAAAATGGAAATGATGGTTATGATGATGAGATTGATAAATTTGAAGCCCTTATTAAAAAATTATTTGGAAGTAGAAAAGGTAAATACAAAGGTAAACTACTTATTTTTTGTTTCTCATGCAATAAAGTTGGTCATATTTCTAGTAGGTGTCGTGACAAAGAGGATAAAGATTAAAGGAAGGACAACAAGTACAAAAGAAAGAAGAGATGACGAAGACTAAAATAGAAATAAAGATTAAAAAGGTAAGAAATATTATTATATTGCTGAAGAAGAAACTAAGAATGAAAATATTAGTAATGATTATGAAGTTGTCCACATTGCTATGAATGAATATCCTAATGAAGATGAGAAAACTACATTAATCTCATATGTAAACAAAAGTGATAGATGGATAATTCACATTGGATGCTCCAATCACATGACTAGTGATAAAGATAAATTTGAAGATATTGGTCTATACAGAGGTGGATCTATTAAATATGGTAATGATATCCCATGTATTATAAACGATAAATGTACTATTCAACTAACTAACAAGATAAAGTGTGACAATGTTTATCAAGTTGAAGGACTTAACTATAATCTATTGAGAATTTCATAGCTGAACAAACTATGTTACAGAGTTGAATTCCATAATAAGAAAGCCAAGATACATTGTGCTAATGGTAAGGATATTAGAAGTGGTGATTAGACAAGAGATAACTTGTTTTATCTAGATTTATCTAATGAGACATGTTTGTTTGCACAACAAGAAGATGTTTGGTTATGGCACAAGAGGTTATGTCATGTAAAATTTGACAATTTGGTGAATATTAATAAAATGAAAAAATTAAGAGGGTTTTCCAAATTGAAGAAATCTCATAATCCTATGTGTAAACAATGTTAATTGGGAAAAATGACCAAGTCTAGTTTTAGGAGAAAAACATATACTTCTAATGATATTTTGAAATTGGTTCAAACATACCTATGTGGACCTATTAATGTTAAAAGCTATTGTGGAGATAAGCATTTCAATAATTTTTATGACTACTTGAGGATGATGATTGTGATGCGCCTTAGAGAAAAATCTATTTTTTTAGTTATTCAATAGGTATTTAGCTAGAGTTGTAAAAGAAGCTAGGAAGAATGTGAAGTGCTTGAGATCTGATAGATGTGGTGAATTCATTTCAAATGAGTTTAATACATTCTACATTGACACTAGAATTAAAAGAAAGATGTCAACACTAAGAACCCCTCCTCATAATGAGATAGTCAAAAGGAGAAAAATAATAATAATGTACTATACAGGAATGTTTATGATGGAGAAGAGTGTATCAAAGAAGTATTGGAGAGAAGTAGTTAGTACTACTATCTATACCTTGAATAGAGTTTAAGTTAAGAAAGGTAAAAATGCTACACCTTGTGAACTATGGTATGGAAATGTTCCTAATGTCAAATATTTCAAAGTATTTGGAAGTAGATGTTATATACTTAAAGATAATAGGAATGGAAAACTTGATGCAAAGGGTGATGAAGATATATTCCTTGGATATTCCACCAAGAGTAAAGCTTACAAGTGTTTGAACTCTAACACTAACAAAGTTGTGGAAAGAAAAAATGTGAAAATTGATGAGTTTACAGAAAGAACTAACATTGCATGCAAAGAAGAACTTGAAGATTATAGTACATTCATCTATATGGATGATGGTTCTCCCAACACTCCAAATAAAAAAGAAAATCAAGTTATAATTTCCTAGTGGACAGGAGATGGTATAGTGCAAAAAATTACTGAGCAATAGACCAAAGATGTCAAGTCACAAATAGGCAATGTTGATAATCAAAAAATGAATGTCAAGCATTCACAATATGAACCAAAACTTGAACAAGAAAGATTAAATGAGCTTGAGATTATTTTTCATGATGAACCTATCAAAGAATAGCGAAAGAAACCACCTATGCTAGCTAAGTTTGTGAGAAGACATCACAACAACAAAAAATATTGGTCATGTTGAATCAAGTGTTATGACAACAAAAGACTCAAACATGGTACATGCTTACTTTTTGAATTTGAGCCCAAAATATTAAAAGATTCTTTAGACAATGAAGATTGGATTCAAGCAATGAATGAGGAAATTGAATAGATTAAGAAGAACAATACTTGGACTTTAGTGTCAAGATGTAAAGAAAAAAATGTTAATGGAACAAACTGGATTCTTAGAAACAAACTCAATGAAAATGGTTAATTAACAAGAAACAAGGCAAGACTAGTATCCAAAGCATATACCATTTTTGGTCTCACAATGCACACCCCATTTTTCCTAGAAATGGGGATCCCCTAGTAAATTTTTGTCTCCTAGACACCTAGTCTAGGGCTTGAGTCATTTTTGGTCTCCCCCAAGAGTCTAAGTCAAGCCTTAGTCTCTGAATGGGGAAGCTTAGAAGGCCTAATGTTAGGGAAAAATGAAGTTTTGGTGTTTTTCAATAAAAAGTAATAATAGGTGCGCACATGAACACCCCATCAAGCCCTTGTGCAAAAATACATCAATCAAGACATAGTCATCGATTGTCCCCACCCCAAACAACACTTTCACTATGCATGTGTGCATCTTACCAAGCTTCCCATTTGTGTAGGTGTGTTATTAGACGTAAATAGCCAAATATGGGTCATTTAGCATAACTAGGGCACCTGTAAGGGTGCGCTAGGTGTGCTGATCTACATAATAGGGATAAAGGGGGGAATTGACTAGTTTTTTACTATTTTGGGTGGATTTCTCCTAGGTTTAGGTCAAATAGGGTTTCCTTTATGTCTAACTTTAGCTTTCTAGACTAATGTTTCCTCTCTTGTGTAGATAATATGGTATCATCATCCTCTTCAATGGCAGAGACGATAGATTCAAAGCTCATTATTTTCAAATACCAAGGTGTATCGAGGAAATTTCAATTTCAAAATGAGCAATCAGAGATAAGACACAATCAGAGATAAGAGATACCAAGCTCATGAATATAGACTAGAATGCATTCCTCACCATCTATAATAAACATAACGAAAAATCCAAAATGGTATCAATGCTTATCAAATCAAGTCTAGTCAACAAAACATCACATCCTACAGCCATTCAATCCTTATAACTCATAATGGCTCTTGTTAATAGCTACATGACTAGAAAAAAGGTTCCCAAGAGTGTCATAGGGGAGATAGTCCTAGACCTCTGACTTAGGAATATCAAAAAGATGTTCCACCTTCCTAGATTTGATCAATATTTACATGTTTCTTATTAAGGAGCTAAGAGATGGTACTTGGAAAATGTGAAAGAAGCTAGAGAGATAATCCAATCATCTTTCTTGATTGATAAAACACCAGTGGGCCATAGAGTCAGAAAAGTAGACACAACCCAGGGATTTATCAAGGATGGCATTAAACAGACCATTTTTCATTTGATCAGGTTCATGGGACTATTAGTAGTGGGAAACCTTCAAACCTAGATATGACATAGAGAGAAAATAATAGAAAAAGACATAGATGTGGCTGATCATGATCGATTCTTTTAAGGCCAAGAAAAAGTAAGATATTGCCACTTTTGATTCTAAGTAGGACTAATATCCACTAAAAGAGTCTAACTCATGTTGACCCTACTTTGAAAACATAAAGATGGTAAAACATATGGAAGGGAAGAAATTTATACATAAAGATTCATTAGATAATCAGTGGATGAATGTAGTAGATGACTATGATATCCACATTACAGATCATTATAGGATGACTCTATATTTGATAGAGAAAGAACTCAAATTGAATATACTATTAAAGGTTATCAAGAAAGACACAAAAGACATCTCAAATCCTCTATACTGTAGGGACATGATTTATGATATGCCTATAATAAATGTGGAGATCAGAATAGATAAAAATACATACCTCAATCATATGGCTAGGCACATAGTTCAATTATTGAAGGACTAGATCAAGAAATCTTTCAAACTTGATCCATTTCCTTAGGCTATTCCTCTTCAAGTCACAACACATACCATGAAGGGTAAAGGTGCAAGTGTTACAATAGCATCCTTCTTGGCTCAATCTCATGTGAGGGCAGAAATGGTGCATCAATATGAGCAGGAGGTTAAGTATTTTGAAGTATATAGGGGTATCCAAAGGAGGAGAGCTCCTACAAAGTCAAAGAATAAAATGGATCAAGATTTAGTACCTCAATAAGAATAGGTACAACCTACACAAGTAGATCCACAAGCTAAGCCTGAAGCTCAAGAGCCTAGCCATGGGCAACAAGTGTGACCACATGAAGAACATGGGTAGGATGGATAGGAAGAAGAAGGGAAGTTATAAGAGAAGAGGGTGTTACAAGTAGATATAAAATAGGAAGAAGTATTCCCCATGGATCTGAAAGGGAAATATTGAATCATAGGTTGTGGGAACAAGGAGGAGAAAGTCAAAGATGAAAATTTCTCAGTCTCCTCAAGTCCCTATAACAATACCAGAAGTTGAAGCAAAATAATAAGAGGGGGAAAAATGTCCTCTTAAGTAAAAGGACTCACTTTGCAAGGGCAGATGAATAAGAAAGGAGAAGAAGCTCAATCTTAATGCCACCATCTTCTTAAAGGGATCCTATTCACATTTCAACATTAGACGATGAGCAACAACAATGGATAGTAGATATGGACTTTCAAGAAACTAATGTCTTTGACCTCTCTAATTTTGATTTCATGCTTGTAGGTACTAAGATGGTGCGAGAGAAGATAAGAGATACTACCATGAACAAACCCTTAGGAAAGGACTATAATCAAATTTTATCTCTCCTTCAAGGACCTCTGGGCATACCACCACCACCATCTTAGGACTAAGCATTCCTAGAGAAAGGCTCAACAACACCACTTCCTCATGCTTTAGAAATAGAAGAACAAGATATGGACGAAGTCGAGCCCCAACAACTTCAATAAAATGAAGTATTAGAGGATGGGAAAATACCTAAAGAGCCTCAAAAAACTCTTCATGATACAAAGGCTAAGAACCTTGCTCAAAAAAATATAGAGACTCCAATTGGTGATCTTTCTTGACAAGAAAAGACTATAGAGGGGAAAGATAAGGGTAAAAGTGCCTACAGTGTAAATCACCTCTTTAGTTAACTACATCTCTCCAATGGGAACTACATTCATATGGTTGAAGAGGGAGGTTATGTTTTAGAAAAAGAAACATCTAGATCTATCTACTAAGGAGGAAATGAGAGAGCTAGTCAAAGCCATCAAGAACCATGAGCCACCTACGAGAGATGCATGAACACTAGCCTTCATAATGAAGAATTGAGATTAGAACTTTCTTACATACATAACTATTCCTCCTTAGCTTGTTGACACCAAACAACTAACTCCCAAGGACTATCAAATAAAGGAGGTCATTTTGGGTAGACCCACGGTAAACACAACTAAAGTGATAATCACTATGAGATGAAAAAGGAGTTTTGACATATGGTCCAAGATGAGTCTAAGTTGATTATGCTACAAAGATAGAACAATGTTTTAAGAGGTTATTTGCATGGATTTGTGGGCCCTATAGACCTAGATGATCCATAAATCACTCTTCATCTGGCGTTAGAGAGAAAAAAGAAGGAGAATATACAATTAAACCCATTTTTGGAGGCATGTCAATAATGGTGTAACAATTTTGAGGAGAATGTTGTATAAATAATACAAGGGAACTTGAAACTATTGCACCATATATAGTTGAGTACAGATAAGCTAGTATCCATAATGAACCATGATTTTGGATTGATGGATGAGGTACATACTAAGGCTAAAGAACTACAAGCTCTCTAATCAATAAAATTCCAAAGGTATCATACACGCATGGAAGTATTTACCTCTGAGGAGCTTGCTAATTTGGATGAATGGATAGCTAAGATATATGCCAACAATAAATTCATGGAGGGTCTACAAGTAGATATTCATAAAATAAGAGACTAAGCTCAAGAGAAAGTTTTGGAAGCAAAATGGTATTAGAATGTTGCTTATCTTAAGATTTTGTAAGATGATTCAAAGACTAAGCTCAATATGGTGCAATTAATAGTCCAAAATTTTTGAGAAACCTTAGAAGATGCTTGTTAAGATGAAGATATTAGGAAAGCATTCAAGAGGGAAGATGAATTGTTGGAGATAGATACTAATCTTGATGATTTAGCAAAAACTTGAATAGAAGATAGAAACCATCAATAGTTAGCAAAGGATAAATATGGAGCTTTAGATTCTCTAGAAGCCACAGATGTGATAAAGATAATAGGGAATTTCAAAATAAAACATATAGACATCATTTTGGTATAAAGGGGAAGAAAACCAAGATGTTAAAAATTTAGTTTTGACATTTGGGAAAAATTTTCATTTTTGAAACATATCATCAGTATGCATGGGTGCACTTTTGATAGAGGTGTGCCAAAATTTTTGAAGAAGAAGGAGTGCAATGAAAGCTAACTACTAGCTCCTAATTTAGAGCCTTCCATGCACTAGAAATGCATCTTGATGGTAATTCAACTCCAAGAAATGCCTAGAAAATGTCAAGGTTCTATTATTAGAGCTTCTAGTGACTCTTAGATCCTCTTGTAGCTTCCTTCTTCTTATCTACTTCTTTTAGTATTTTAAGTCATGTAAATGCTCATGCATTTTAAGATCTCTCTCTCCTAGAACAAAGAATGAGGAAATGATTTCTTATCATTACATTGATGTAATATGTACTCTAGGCTGTTCTTTTGATGTAAGGATATATGTTATTGGTGCTCTCATTTTGAGTGTATTTATTCTTTTTGTAGTGTGTTATTTTTGTGAATGCATGTTCATGAATAATAATAGAGGCAATGGTTTTATTGTGTTGTTATGATTGTGTGACCTTTTAGTTCTAGTGTTTGCCTCATTTTAACAAATTGAAGTGTCATATTGAGTTGGAAAAAAATCAACTATTGTTCCTACATAGCTTCTTCTCTTGCATGAGTGCACTTTTTGCGGACATACAATTTTATGAGAAGTGAACCATCTTCCATTTATTATTAAGTTCCCATCAAAAATTGCATTAGTGGAATTAAGGAAGTGTTGCTCTTATTTTAATTGGTTTCCTACCTATTTTTTTCAATGATTTAACTCACAGCCATGTTGTTATCATGGTTTATGTCCATTATGAATTTCCCTTTCAATTTATTTTATTTAGTTTCTCATTACCTTATCTTTTTTATTTATCTTTCTAACACTTGGTTAGAATAGGAATATATATAGTTTCATTGATCAATTACATTCATCATCAAATGAAAAGTACTAAAAATATATCTCTTTTGTCATTACTTTTCAAAACAATAGATCAAACATATTATCCAAAATTGGTCAAACTAGAAAAGGCTTCCTTGTGAACATACACATTTATCTTCGATTGAGAATATTCTAGTAGGTCACAAGATTTCCCAAAAACTTGGAGCTGACCCTAGATTAGTTTTGCAAGAGAGGAGTTCGAAAGGATTCATGTTGTTAAGCATCATTCAAAATGACAACTGTACGAAAGTGGAGCTAGAAGGGGGGCCCCAAACCATTTGGAAGAGAAAAAAAGAAACTCACTATTTTGAAATTCTATAGTTTTTATGTGTTTAGAGAAAATTTCATCCAAAACTATTAGAAGGTGTGAAGGTGTGTAGTTTTGAGAGAGTGCAGTTCTGCAAAGGTGTGTTTTTTCTACAATTGATGCAAACAAAAAAATCTTGACCCAACATCTCCATTTCAAAGAGCTTTAAGATCTTATAAAAATGAACTAGATCTCCTAGAACTCATTCATTTTCATAAGCCTCTTAGTGACAAAGGACTTCCAAAAATTCTACCACTTCCATTCCAAATTTCATCATCACTAGTTCCGCCTCAAAACCAATTTCCACACATTGTTCCACCAAATCCTCCAATGATGTCCCTTTTTGTCAACATATTAGATTCAAAAATTAACTTTCAATTTGAACTTAATGACCTTCCCAAGAATCCTATGAAATTATTCCCAAGGTTCATCTATAGAGAACCACAAATAGTTGAGGATCATATCAATGTATTTAAATAAATATGCAATTGAAAGCAAGTTCAATAGGAGAATCTAGTCCTTCATGTATTCCCATACTCATTAGGAGAAGTTTCCTTTAACTGGTACATGAATTAGCAACCATGATGTATCGAGAATTGGGCCACCTTTGAAATTTTTTTCCTCGAGCGACTCAAAACATTTATCAACCTGGTTGTGATACATCATCAATTCATATCAATCAAAAGAGATCCAACATAGACTGTTTCATATTTCAATCATTGCTTGTATATGGCTTACCACAAGTTGGAAACATCCTATATTATACATGTTGAAGCTACAATATAGATTTATCTTAATGCTATGGAGCATCTCATTGTTATCTTTCTACTAAGACTACCTATTGCAAACATTGACACATTAGAAAAGGTCTTAAATGAAGCACTTACCTTTACCAAGGAAGCCAATCCTAATGGAGGAGGATTGATGGTTCCGTCTCAAGTGACTTTTGCATGTGCTAATTGTGCACCTTTGAATTAACCACACACTTCAACATGATCCTTACATGTTAGAATCATCCCAAAATAAACAAAGGATTGTTCATCTGGGATAATCCAACAAATTGATCTGTTAGCCTCTAACTAATTGGTTTTTGTTGTCCACTCTTAGATTTGAAAGATCAACAACCAAACCATGAGTACAAAGGATTTTAATCTATATGAGATGCAAGATTAAACTAGATGAGAATATTAATCATAAAATAAAACAAGACAATTAATCTAGATATATGCATTTTTAATCTATATGAGAAAGTAGTGTGCAATGATTGAATAATAAATAAAAGTTATGAACGCAAATGATTAAAAGTAAACAATCTGGCATTACTTTTATATTGTTCATGTGCATCCTCCAAAATGAGAAGTTGAAGGTTTCTTAAGTAGAATTCAAGAATTTGATCAATGGTCAAAGATCAAATAGAATGAACAGTTGAGATTGAAGATGAGATTCAACTACAATAATAAATTACTTTACGAAAAGGGAGTTAACTAATCATTCCTAGGTGTGATAAAGTGTTAATTGACTCAATGCCTTTTCTAATTTTAGCCCTCCAAGAATTTGATCAATGATCAAGATTAAATAGAATGAACGGCTAAGATTGAAGATGAGATTCAGTTAGAATAGAAAATTCCTTTGTGAAAAGGGAGCTAACTAATCATTTCTGCATGTGATAAGGCATTAGCTGACTTAATTCCTTTTCTAATTCTAGTCCACTTTGTATTTCCAATTCTGAACTAAATAGAGAGAATAATAGGAGATATTTGATTTAAAAAGGTTAAATATGACCTCATAAATGAATAATCTAATTAATTGAATGATTAAATTCAATAATTAGATTGATGATATTTAATTAAATCAAATACATATAATTCCTCATGTATATTTGCTAAAGGTTTGAATTCAATTTATCTAAAGTTTTATGACTTGTGATTAAATTAAACTCAATTAATAGGTTTAATTTAGCTAATTCAATTAGTATTTAGTAAATATATAAACTACATGATTAATGCATATTAATGATTTCCTATATTTGACACTTAGGTCAAGTAAAGATTATTGAGATCTAAATTACCTAGTATAATAGGACTTTGAGTAAGGTTGATAGACCAAAATTGGTTTAGAATATTAATGTGACAATTAGGGGTATTATGTTTTCCCCTCTTTGAATGAATGCATGGGTTGCATGATAATTCAAATAAATCATAAGTATGAGAATATAGAACAAGAAGTGAGATTGGTTCCAAGATTGATGACATAGAGACCAATGGATGAGATTTTTAAGGTTATGATCTCCAAAATGAAGCTTAACCTTAAGGGATCCATATAGAACACCTAGATACTAATATGAAAGAACAAATATTATCAAGCTTCATAGAATTGTTCCCAAAATGAGACTAAATTCTTAGGAGTCAGGGCTAGATTACCCAAAAATCTATCCATTAGAAGTAGAGAATATTAATCATGATTCATAGAATTATCCCTAGAATGAGGCTTAATACTCAAGAGTTAGGGTTAGACTATCCTAGTACTTGTCCATTAAAAGATGACAAGATTATTTATGATTCATAGAATTATCCCTAGAATGAGGCTTAATCTTTAGTGAGAATTAGGATTATCTCCAAAACAAAGTTTAATCCTGTAGAGTCCAGATAGAACACATGAATACTACTCTATAAAAGATAAAAATATCCAATCATGAATCATAGAATCATCCCCAAAATGATGCTTCACCCTCAAGAGTCAAGGTTTGAATTCTTTCATCCCTATCTATTGAACTATGACAAGGACCAAACTATGAGTGTTATCAGAAAATCAAAAGATAATATAGATGACATATGATTCTAGAGAGGGAAAAAATATGCCTCGAGTAATGAGATTCCCTAAGTGATCACGACATAATGTTTAGATTAAAGTGAAACCAACTTTGAAAGATTCAATGATGTAATCATCTTGCCCCCTTGGGAGCGAAATTGAAAGATGACACACTAGAATAATGATGTAGTGTAGTAGATTGGAAATTATTGAAGTGATCATAGATTCAGAAGAATGTAGAATAGATTACAAGAGCATGAAGAAAATTTTGAGTTGACTTAGAGTAATTTCAAAGATTGACCAGCATTGACCTCAGTTGACTTTTTAAAAAATAATTTCTTTGAAGAAATATGATTTGAGAATATTTCAAGATTCACAATGTATCAAAAAAATTGACCATACAAGTATTCAATTTCATTGGTCCCAAAATTTTAAACTATAAATTTGAGCTGTTTAAGTGTGTCAGAGTTTGAATTTGATCCCAAAAATGAGTTCAGAGAAGCCAAATTAGCTAACAAGGTAAATTTCACATCTATCAAAAAAAATTGAAAAATTAGGTCAAAACCTATATCAGGACCAAAAAGGTGATTTTCAATTCATTTTTGCATTTTTCTTGTTGTGAAGAAGGAGCTTTGAGGTAAAAATGGTGGTCCTAATGTGTACTCATTGATTCAAGTTCTTCAGATGACATAGTCAGCCAACGGACTACAAACTTCTGATAAGTATTCAAATATCCTCCTTTGCATTTAAAATTTGACACTTTTTAGAAATTATTTTCATGTTTTCAACTTATCTGCCATTAGGTTTTGCACAAAAATGTCATTTTCTGCATGAGGTTGTAGGCTTCCTCTCACAAGCAAGTACCAAAAAGCTACTTCTTCGCATAGGGTGTTGAGTTTCCTCACAAGGGGGGTACCCATCTCTCATGAAAGGGACCTTCAATGTCATTTTTTTTTTCTTCTTGTAGTGATGTTTCTCATGTAGAGAAGTGGAATCTTATACAAGAAAGTGAAATCTCGCACAAAAATAAGGTATTTTGTGCAAAAAATGTTTTTCAAAAACATAAAATTTTCATTGTTATTTTTCACTTTCATTACTCATTTTCTCATGCATTTGGTATGGTTTAGTGTATTTAGGAATAACATGATGATTCACATGTTTGATACTAACTATGTTCTTACTGTTTTGGTGTTTTCAACCTAGCTTTGCAAATATCACATTTAGATCACACTATCCCACCTTTGGGGTGTTGATCCACTAGTTAGATACCACAGAGCTAGAACATATGGATTCTCTTGGATTATCTCATGTGTTTCCATTTGGAGACAAACACTTTCAACTTTCCCCTTAGAGAGATGGCAGTCACCTCTAAGGACATATACATGATTCTATGGATACCCTTCTATGCACCATAAGTTGAGTATGACACTCAGGCAAGACTTGGTACATTGGCATTGAGGGCCATCTTCAAGGAGGATCTCATCATGGGTAGAGCCATTACATGGGAGAAGTTGGTGTAGACATAAGGTCCCAATTACAGATTGACATCAGTACTTGGTATATTCTTGAGCTAATTTCTAATACTTAACAAAGGCCAACACAGGTTGAAGTGTGGTTGGGGTCAAATGTTACAGAGGATGCTGGTGGAGCTAGTATGGTTTGGATGAGATTAGTATATGTTGGCCCACATGTACCATGCTCTTCAAATATGGGCATGGGAGCACTTACCCATTATGAGGCCTATCTATACTGACATGAGGCAGGACCATAAGCCCTACATATGAAAATACAAGGACAAATAACCAAGGCTGCTCTAGGTAAGATTGAGTAGTGGCAAGGCTATCTTGATGATTTGATAGTAGTAGTATGGTGGCCATGGAGAGAGACAGAGGTGTGGGATGATGATTGAGTGGAGCTTGAAAATATGTGTAGCCTCTTAACCATTGATTGGTTGCTTGATCTAGGTGATCGAGAGATTTCCATTGACATGCATGTGGCAATAGTATGGTCTCCAATAGAATATATAATAGGAGTACTGCACCTACACCTGCTTTGCCTTAGAGGTGGAGCAAGGTTGGTCTATCAAATTAGACCCTGGGAGGTCTATGATTGATGTGCACTCCCTCACCCTAATGCACTAGAATTACATGACTCCTACATGAAAATACTTGTACAGCTAGTGAATACACCATAATACCCATAACAACCACAACAACATAGACCTAGGTAGTGTACAACATAGAGACAGATCATTTCTTGTTAGATGTGAGAGGATCTAGGTGTTGGTGGCAGTGGGATAGGACATAAACATCCTTCAGGTGAGATGGGTACTTTGGGTGCCATTGGATGAGATACATAGAGGCCACATGTAGAGGAGTAGCTAGCTCTCTAGGCCAAGCCTAGACTAGGTGATAAGGAGATGTATGATTAGCATACTCCTGAGCCACTAGGTGGAGATATCTTGGCATAGACATCTAATTCCTTGAGGAGAGCTAGGAATAGGTTAAGAGCAACACTTTGACATGAGGGAGATCTATAGATATATCTTGTAGTGAGAGACACTAGGTTAGTAGACCAAGAGTTGAAGAACCATGAGCTACAAGAGTAGATTTAGTGACACTAGGATGAGGCTTGGTTGTAGTCACTGAGAGAAGCTTACTATTATGTAGTGTATGTTGAGGTTGTTTTGGATACATCAAAATAGGTACCACATTTTATGGAGTATGTGAGAGAGTCAAGAGGTGCATATCTACCTACTAGAATAGATGTTGTATCCTATCCTCCTCCTCCTCCACCTGAGGGGGGAGAAGAGGCACAAAGTTAATTGTTTTCTTTTCTAAATTTGTTCTAGATATGTATTGATTATTGTACCAACACATTTTTTTAATCATTTTGAGATTGATAGTGTTAGAGTCGCATGTCTTTTTGTATTGATGTATGGTTGACCCCATTGGAGCAATTTATACATACAACTTCTTTTGATTTGAGCATCTTTACATATGTCACTTTTTCCCTTAATAGTTTTTCATACATCAGATGTTAATTATATGAATAATTGAATGCAAAATGATATGGTGTATGAGTTTAGTGTAGATGAGATGAATATGGAAATATGTATATGAAATGCAAAATGTGAATGAACTAAAATCTCATGTAGGTTTCAATTTTTTTATTAGTGACAAACCAAGGAGTGAATTACTTGTGTAGTTGTGAAGAAACATGATATTTTGAAGAAACCAAAAACCACTCATGTTAAAAGATCCAAGAAAAATAGTGATCAAACTATGCACTTATGCAAGTAGAGTATGTAATGTAACCCTATGTTAGATGCATCCCTAGGTCGAGTTAATGAAATCATAAAAATATAATCACTAAGTGTTTAAATAGACCCAAAAATGTCATACAATTTGTACTGACATTATAATCATGAGAATAAGAATATGACATTTGTCTTAGTTTTATTAGGATTAAAAGTAAGAATTAAGGCATGAGAAGCCAAAATGAAAAGACCATTTGTCCCTTTTAATCTAGCAAGCTAACATAAGCATGAGAGCATAATCACTAGTATGACCATAATGTTTCTTGCATGCAGACACACTAGACACATGAGAGATTCTTCTTATGCTAAATATTTATTAAAGATTCTTTATGCAATCACCATTACATTCATAACCTAAGATAGAACTATGTTAGGTATACTCATAGTGACCCATATGTTCACTTAGCAAGATGAGTATCAATATTTACTCTACCATAGAGAATTCACTTAAACAAGCAAGGAAAGTAACCAACCTCAATGAAGAGTGCATATAAAATAATTCTTGGTACACATGAGGATATAATATGAGATAGAGGCTCTTATATTGGACACCCCTTTTATATGGATGCTTCAAATCATTGGAACTAAACCATCAAATAGAAAGAAAAGAAAAGATCATGCCCCTAGTCCTTCCTTCTCTAGTCAAAAGAGACATCCTCGAGTCACTCAAAAGGGAATGATAAAGAAGAAGGAAAAACAAGAAAAGAAAAGCTCAGCGTAACATAAACCATTTCAATTTTTCTATTTCAATGTCAATGTTAAATGCTTGATGTCAAATTTTGATGTTCAAAACATGTGTGTAAGAAATCTCTTCAGTAGGGTGATGACATAAAACAAACTTGGTTAGATCAACAGGTGAATAACATCAAAGATAAATCTTGAGTTAGAAGAATTTCTATAGGAACTAAATGGCAATAGGAAGATGTATTTAGAACAACTGGTGACTGACATGAAAGAGATCTTCCTCAAGAGGAATCTCTATAGTGAAGCAAGTGATAGTAGGAAGACACTATTAGAACAAAACATGACTAACACAAAAGTGATCTTCTTTGAGAGGAATCTCTTTAGTAAATTGAGTGAAACTCCATAGATGCAGTTAGAACAACTAGTGACTAATGCAAAAGAGATCCTCTTTGACACTATAGGGTATTTCCCCTTAGACTATGACTAGATTCAATCCATCGATGCATGAGAAAAAGTAGTAAACTAAAGAAAGAAAGAAACTATACAAGAGGAAAAAGCTTCACTACAAAATGTAGCATTTGAAATAAGAGGCACCAATTTACTAGGTTTTCACCTTCTTGGTTGAGATTTTTTTTGCTACCATGATTCCTTTTTTCCAAGTTTTCATTGATGGCTCTTTTTTTTGTTTTTCAATTTTTTTGTTCTTTTTTCTTTTCTTTTTTTTTTTTTTTGTATTTTTTGGGTATTACCAAGGTGCCTATTGCTAGGTTTTCACCAAGCTAATGATTTTTTTTTAGGACTTTTACGTATGTACAAAGAACTTTTGAAATCATATTAGTTTTATAACTACTTCAAATGGAGAACATTGATCAGCTCCTTGAGCACTTCTCCCTTAGTTGTGGAAAGTTGATAAGCACCAAATCCAAACAACATAGTAACTATGTATAGACCAATCTAGTTGTGTTCAAACTTCCCTTTCTATATCTATTTTTGTTGATTCTTAGGGTTTTCCCTTAGAACAAGATCACCCAGTTGAAATTTACATAGCTTGACTTTCTTATTATAGCTTCTAGACATATGGTGCTTATAAGCTTGGAGATGATTGCACAACACATATCAATGTTCATCTTGATATTCTAGCTCTTAAAGATGAGATATTATGTAATCATCATCAGTAATGAGGACTTTCATAGGCATTCTCAAATTAGGAATCTCAACCTTAATAGGAAGTACAACATCTGCTCTATACAACAAAGAAAAGGATGTTGTTCCCATTGGAGTTCTAAGGCTAGTTCTATAAGCACATAAAGTTTGATTAATCTAAAGTTCCATATTTATTGACTATGTGGTGTAAAATATTAAGGATATCCTTTTTGGATGCTTCTACTTGACCATTACCCTAGGGGTAATAAATAGAAGACCAATGTTGCTTGATTCTAAACTTTGAGAAAAACTCTTTAAGATCATCTTTTTAAACTACCCCCATTGTTAGTAATGATGGAGGATGGTACACCATGCCTAAATATGATGCAGTTAAGAATGAACAAATCTATAATTTTTCCATTTACTACAGAAAGAGGGACCACTTCCACACATTTAGTGAAGTAGTTTGTAGTTATGATAATGAACTTTTGTCCATTTGAAGAAGATTGATGAAACTAACCCACTAGATCAAAGACCCATTATTGAAATGGTCAAAGAATGATCGATGGGATTAGCTCCCTAGATGGAGCATGAATTGAATGTCTATAGAGTTGGAAATTTTTTTAGGACTTGGCATATTTAATTACCTCTTGCTTCATATTTGGCCAATAGTAACCAGCTCTAATAAGTTTATGAGCTAGTGTCAAGCAATTAGAGTGAGATCCAAAAATGACCTCATGTGCATTGATTAATGCATGTTTGGACTCATTGAATTATAGACACCTAAGGAGTGTTCTATCAAGACCTCTAATAAACAAGTCATCAACAATAATAAGATATCACAATGATTTGCAGATTAGGTGACATTTTTCATTTTGGGTTAAATTGTCTAGAATTATTTGAGCACATAGGTAAGAGTAGATATGATAGTAGTGGTATGAACCATGTCCTATAATAGAATAGATAATCTAGGATACAGGTGAATTATAATAAGGATAGAGTAACATCTCCACTAGGAATTCATATCAAAGATCATTCTCAGGCATCTGTAGCATGCAAGTGAGAGTAGCCATTTCATCAGCCATCTTTTTGTCTACCCAAGGAATTTTCTAAAAAATACTATGAGTGGAGTATTTTTTCAGATCATCTACCATTCATTTATAAGGTATCAACTTCTCATCATTTTTCTAATACACATCATTGACCTAGTTGATTATGAGCTATGAATCACCAAAGATATCCAATTCATCTACTCTCCATTCAACTGCAATCTTCATGCCATTGATGAGGGCTTCTTATTTTGCAATATTTTCTATAGAAGGAAATAGAATCTTGTATTCCTTCGGAAATGGATACTTATATAGTGTTATGAATAAGAGCCTAGCATTGAATCCTTCCTATGTAAAGGAACCATCAAATAGCATGACCCAAGTTTAATGTGTTAGCATTAGAATTGATTCATTGGGGAATTCAATATTCAGTGGTATAAAAATTTGCATTGGTGCTTCTTAAAATCGATCAAAAATTTCTTGTCATTTGATAGCCTTTCTTTCAACATATGTAATATCAAAATCACTTAGTATCATGACCCATTTGGCCAACCTTCCTAATAGAGTTTCCTAGCTAAGTACTTCACTAGATCAATTTTGGAAACTAATCACATAGTGTGAGAAAGCATTTAGTGTCTCAAATTTTGATAAACAAAGATTACTACCAAATAGGCTTTTTCAATGATGCTATAGTTCATTTCATAAGAAATTAAAGGGTGACAAAGATAATAGATAGCTTCTTCATTGTTATCATTGTCCTCCAAAGCTAGCAAGATACCAAGAGATGACTATGTTGCCAAGATATAAAAAATGAGAGGCCTCCCATAAATAGGAGGCATCAAAATCATTGAACTAGAAAGATATTGTTTTATCTATTTTAAACTTTAATTACAATCTTTGTTCCAGTCATATTTCACCTCTTTATGCAAAGTCTTAGTAAAAGGTTGTGCCCTATCTACCAACTATGAAATGCATATATGAATGGATTGAAGTCTTCCCTACAAGCATCTCATTTGACTAATATTAAGGGGTGGAGGAATTTCCATGATTTCTTGAAATTTTTGTAGACCCACCTCTATTAATTTTTTAGGGACAATATAGCCAAGTAACTTCCTAAAAGTTACACCAAATGGACAATTCTTAGAATTTAATTTGAGACTAAATGTCTCCAAATGATCTAGGATAGGTCCCAAATCTTGCAGATGAGCATTGTGTTGTATACTCTTGACCAAGCTATCACACACATAGTCCTCCATTGTCTTCTACATTAGTTCATGGAAGATTGTTGTAACTACCTTTGATATGTGGCATTGGCATTTTTTAGACCAAATGGTATCACATTAGAATAGAAGGTACCCCATGCATGGGTGAAATAAATTTTCTTCTTTTCTTTCGATGTAATTTTAATCTGATTATTACTAGAAAAATTGTCCATGAGTGAGTAAATTTTATATCCTCCAATCATATCCACTACAATATTAATGTTGGGTAGTGGAAAGTTTTCCTTTGGACATGCTAAGTTTATATCTCAAAAATTTGTACAAACTTAGATAGATTTTTAACATTTGGAGATTGGAACAATGTTTGAAATCCATTCAGCATAGTCAATAGCATAGATGAAGCTAGCTTTCATAAGCTTTTTTAGTTTAGCTTTAACAAGTAATGCCACATGAAGATGCATTTTCCTGATCTTTTGTTTAATTGGTTTTACTCCTAGATCAATAGATAAATGATTCATTATGAGATCAAGATCCAAGCCTAGAAAGTTTGGGTAGGACCATGCAGAAAAAATCTTTTTTTTTGAAAGAAGGAAACAAACTCTTATTTTTCTTCTCTAGATAAAGATTATGTAGTGTGTATCATATGAGGCTATTCTTCTATTCCCAAGTTGATTGGTTGTGTTGTCTCTATCAACTCTAATGATCTCTCCTAAAAATGACTAGGAAGTCTATCAAATATCTCATCCTTAGGCACTGTAGAGAGGTTTTCACCTTTGAATACATCTTTTATTTTTACTATTATGGGTTCCAATACTGCTGCAATGTTGTTTTTACTATCAAACCTTCAATTTATTTTTCTTTTAATTGTGTGACTAAGATATTTGATGTTAGATTTAGTTATATTGATTCTTTATTCATTAGTAGAGGATGTTACTAATTTGACAATGTTTAAATAACAAGCAAGAGCATAGTCATTCTTAAATATAGGAACCTCACTAGATGTATTGGAATTCCATTCTATAAGCTTGAGATAGATGAGTGAGAGAGATGCGGTAGGTTTGATGGAGTTCATGGTATAGTCATCAAATTCTTGGACAAGTAATTTGAGTCTTTTAGTGATTTTGTCTAAAGGTGTGTTGGAATGCCTTTGATTTCTAATAACATTAATCAAAGACTACTTTACACTAGTATGATGAGGCTCATCCAACCTAACCCTAGATTGTTCACCTATTTCAAGCTAATTAGATAGTAATGTTAGGGGTTAAGTAGAATGCTAGGCATAAGTTAGTAGGTGTAAATTAGTTAGTAGGTAATAGTTATAGTTTTAATGGTTAGTGGGGTTAGATACTTATAATAAATTGTTAGAAAACTAAATTTATAGTTAGTGAATTATGTTAAGATTCACGGGATTGTAAAGCTAACATATGATAATTAATAAATAGATAAACATAACTATGATGATTTATTAACCTTGTATATTAGACAATGTGTTTTTCTTTATATAATTATTAATCAAACATTCCTTCTTATCACAATTAAGGGTATGATGCAAATAGCATTGCATCATATGTTATACCATGATTAGGTTATTTATGATGAGCTAGAGATACAAATGTTAGTGATTGGGTTCATTTTATTTGTAAAGAAAAAATATATGTTAGTAAGACATATAAAAATATAAATGTGTACATCATCTTGATGATGCATATGGAGATATATATTTATCTAAAGTATGATATTATAATTAATATTAGGCTCCTTTCAATGAAGTAGGAAGAAGTTGAATAAGCATGAGATCGTATGTTGAATAACATGAAAGAGGCCAGTAGAGATTTTTGGTTAGTAAGCAACAGATATTTGTAGCCTATAAGCTTAGAGTTAGAAGAGTTAAAATTTAAAATAATAAATAATAAGATAAAATAAAAGTAATAATAATAAATAAATATTGGCATAAGTAATGCCATAGAAATTTTAAGAGAATGCATGCATCAGTAAGCACAACTCTCTATTTGAACCTTTGAGCTCCAAATGGGTATATATATTTTATGCATGTACACACAAGATGGGTGTGTATATATACATGAAGCATATGCACACCATTAATCATTCATTAAAACTCCATTTGCAACCTACAAATTGTAACATGCATGCAATGAAAAACAAAGAAATGGAAAGAAGCAAATGAGAATGAATAGGGTTAATGTCTATTTAACATTTTATAAAATCTTATTTAGGGTTGTTATAATAAAAGATGTTATTTTATTGATTTATCATTTTAGTTTCTAAAAGTAAATTAATTTTATGAGTTTGGTTTAAAAGAGAATATTTTTTTTTTAAGTTTCTAAAAAATTATAGAATTAAAAGAATGTTTCTAATCTAATAAAGACATACTTCTTAGTACTTTTATGTACTTAGACAATTTAATTTATACTTGAGATTCAAGTGGAAATTATGTTTCCATATAATATAGTAACCAAGAATGTGATTTTTCAACTCATAAATTATTTTTTTAAATTAAAAAAATCAAAGCATATTATAAAATAAATTATATTTAATTATTTAAGTAGCTTAATAGAATTATCACTTTTAGCAATTTTATGTTCAAATGCAACATCTAGATTTTTAAGGGCTATTTCTGATGGGGATACAACCCAAGCACAAAATGGACACAATAGAAAAGGGGAAATTATATTAACTAAGAAAATAAGCTAGTACAAATAGTACAGAGAAAATAAAATTCAAAACATGCCCTAAGGACTTACAATAGCATAAATCTGGAGATAATTTCTCCTTTCAGTACCTCCTCTCAAACTCCAATCCGAACTGCCTTTTACAATGCCAGAAATCTCCTTAAATAGACCCCAGAGGGTTAAGGACTAGGAGTACATTCTAGAAAGTGCTAGTAGGCATCCACCGACCAAATAGAAGGTTCTAGAAGCTGCATTAGAAGTCGATGCAAATCTAGAAGAATCTGAAAATGGTAACCAAAGTTTTGGGAGGCATAACTTTTGAACCGTAGCTCTGATTGACGAACCGTTTACATTTTTGAAAAGATCTCGAAGCGCTCTATAGCCTTATGGACAAACTTCACTCGTCCCCCATTTTTTGGCCCTTTTTGAGGTCATTTAATGCCCCTAACCTGACTTTGAAGCATTCTTAGGAGGTCTCCACAACTCGAAAAACTGCAATAACTTTCAAACCATGCGGCCTTTTGACCTGATTCTTTTTCTAGAATGCTCTAAATTACAATTACATTCATCTAGCCAATTTGCACCTCCTAGTTCACCAAAATGATGGCTCAATTACATACTCCTATTTTTTCGAGATTTACATGAACACTGATAGTGGAACTATGAGAGTTGGAACCTTTATTTGGCCCAAATGGGTATCCAAAAATGAAAACACATGAAATAGAAACTAAGTCTAAGTATTTTTTTTTGTGTGACACAGGATTGCCCTTATACCTCTGGATGCTCCTGCATCAATTTCTATTTAAGAGGATTTTTTTTTTAAAAAATTAAGAAGGGAATCTCTATTTAAGTATATTCCAATCTTTAAGTTAATAATATTATATTTAATGAACATATAACATAGTGTATGTCATTAATGTCCCTACATTTAAGATTTCATATTAAAATTATAGATATCATTACTTCAATTTAAGTTATTTATTTATTTATTTTAAGTAAATAGTTTAAATTCTTTTATTCTAAAAAAAAAGATAGTAGTTGTCTAACTATATTTGATATTTGAAGTGAATAATATTTTTTTAAGGGAATTATTTTGGCAATAGTAGTTGTCTAACTATGTTTGATATTTTAAATGAATAATATTTTTTGACGGAATTATTTTGGCAATGTTGATAATGTTTTTAAATAATATTTGTGAAAGTGGTTTATAATAGGCTAGATTTGTTAATGTTAAAATTTGGAAGGAAAGATCTTGTATAAATGACTTGATAGCGGATTTAGGCTTAATGCTAGGAGTTGATTTGAAGGTCATTTTATGAATTTGAAATAATCCATATTTTCTTGAGGTTAAACATATTAAGGGAAGATGATTTAATTAGATGCTTCTGGAAAAGGCAAATGAACTTGATATGATTGAACAAAAAGTTTTGACTAAGTATTAGACCAAACTATAGAGACTATAGTAAATCATCATCATAGGATACATAGTTGGAATTTTGATGGATATTGTTTAAAATTGCTAAGTACTATTGCTGTTCTTTAATAGGTATGAGATTAAAAAGGACAAGTAGAGGAATAAAACATAACACAATATTTTAAGGAATATGAACACTTTCAAAATTTGTTTGTGACAAACATTGTTAGGACTCCTGAAAACTCCACATATTGTATACTTAATAAGTAAATTCTCTATGGCTACCATTTTTTTTTAAAAATTATTTTTATTAAGTGAAAATGCTTATAATACACCTTAGAAATAGTTCAAAACATAAATTGTGAGTTGCAAGTACCTAATGGGTGTTCCTTATGATGTATGTTTTAGGAAAATCACACTTTTATGCTTTTGGATATAAAACTATATTATTAATGAGAAGTTCTTGTGGGGTTGTTTAAGGTAAAACTAGACATTATGAGATTATTGTGCGTTAAGGACTAAACTCATTGCTTCGATAATGAAAAGGGTAAAAGATCCTTTAAGAAGTAAAAATGTAAGCATGTAGTAATGATCATGATCTAATACATTCTTATATTAACAAAATTTTAATGTTGTGGGAACATCTTACATGGCTATAGATAGTGTCTGATATCCTGATCCAGGGAGGATTAGATGAGCTAATGCTAATATTATATGTGGTTATGTAGATGCAAGCGTAAGTGTTCATTAGGGATAACTTTAAGGAAGCCCCCCCTCCCAAAATTTATAAAATTGTGGTAAATCACATGTCATTTTGGTGAACAAAAATTAATAGTGTTGGTGAATTATGCGTCAATCGATGGATATTTGGTGGTGAACTTTTTAATAGTTTAGATAATTTTTATAAAATAATGGCTATTATAATTTTTGTTTTTAATAAAATTATTAATATTGATGGTGAATTATGTTAAATGTATTGTTTGAGAACTCAGACCATCTGATGATCCAAGATCAATGGCTGAGGTTTAATTTCAGCCAACATTTTTTGAACGAAGAAGAATTGTCGAGGTAGTCACTAAAATTTTGACACGTATCACGGTAAGTTGTACTTGTCTGTGGAGTACAGGGTCACTCATAAATAAAAAAATTCACATAGGAAAATGGGAATTTGGTGAATGATGATCGTCAAAAGAGACACTCAATTAATTCCATGGCAAATAAGAATAAACATTAAAGAGAAATATGGGCGAAGAACTCGACTACCAAACTGAAATCACATAATAATAGTGGTGAACGTTCCGACCACTATATGAGTATTTTATAAAATTTGGGTGAACTAGTCAACTAGTATACGATGTTTTTTTAGCCAATTTCTATAGCCCAATCAGGACATATTAGCCAATTGGTGAATAATAGCCACTAAAAAAATCCCTGATGTTCATGAAGCAATAAAAGATGTAATACTTTTCTTTAATAGATGTTAGTAATCCATGTGAAGCTATGAATCATGTCATCTTGTATTTCCTCATCCATGTGATTAAACCAATATTGCCATTTGTGTTAATGTGTTGTATAAAACTAGTAATTGTCATGTGTGCCTATGGAGAAATAAAAATAGATGTTCTTGGATTTTTTTTTGTACATAAGTATGTGGAAGTCATACCTCATATGTGTTTCTTGCTTGTATGTAACCCTACTAAGTACCACCTGAAAGGACAATATTGTTGCCAATTCCCACGGTTTTAAATAAAATACCAGTACTTAGAATGAAATTTTTTAGACAGATTTGTGTACATTTCCCTATAAGATCCAACATGTGGAGGGAGGATTTCCCATGTTGTGATAGATACCATTCCCACACATGTTTCAACATGATGCAATGGGTAATGATGTCGTGTTGTTGATGGTAGCAAGCCAAGCTCGAGAACATGATGCCATGTACATAGTTACTATAAAGTGCTATTATTTTTATATGTTTTAGTTTCCCACTTGATGTAGAGAATATGAGCAATGCTTCCATTCTTGTGGAGGGGTGCCCATGGATGCTTGGTCATGTGTATGTAAAAGTGCATATGGGTAGACCCTAGCCATGTATAGCTCTAGCTATAATGATACTTACATGAGATTGCTATGCAGGATGTGTCCTACACATGCCTTCTCTGTGGGGAACACTGCCATGCAACATATGACCAGTATATGTTTTATCCACTTGGTGTATGGTCATGCAGGGTGAGTTGATGTGCTTAGTATATACCACTTGATGCAAAGGTGTTGTCGAGGTGAACACCCCATGCCATGTGGTTAGTACACTTAGAGTGCCCACATGAAGGGCTATTGTGCTAGCTAGATGTTGTTCCCTCCTTCCTCATGAGGTGGCTAGATATAGTCATGTAGTGATGTAATGTGCACTTTATGATTTATTTTATTGTGTAGAACAAAAAGCTTATTTACATTGTCCTTGATAGTCTAGCCACAACCTTTATCTTCATTTTTTTAACTTAGCTTATTGTTGCAATACATTGAAATTTTCTTGTTTTATTGTTGCTAAAATATTTGATTTAACTTCTTTTATTGGAAAAATTTATGTGGTTAGACTAGTTTCCTTGGTGTTTTTGGATGTTGATCTTGTGTTGTAATGTGATTCCTTATCAAGGATGATGGTAAGAAAATATTCTAGGTTAGATTGTCTAGAATTATTTGGTCATGTAGGTAAGAGTAGATATTATGGTAGTAGGATAAGCCATGTCCTATGATAGAACAAATCATTCAGGATTCACATGAATTATAAGTAGGTTAGAGTAACATCTCCACCAAGAATTCATGTTTAAAATCATTCTTAGGCATTTGTAGCATGGAAGCGAGAGTAACCATTACATCAGTTGCCTTTTTGTCTCCCCAAGGAAAGTGTTGAAAAGTGACATGAGACAAATATTTCTTCAAATCATCCACCATTCATTTATAAGTTATCAATTTCTCATCCTTTTTTTGATACACATCATTGACCTAATTAATTAGGATCATCTATAAGTGCACATGCTTTACTAGCAATCCTGGGGGTGGCACCGCCTAGTGTAATAGATAGAACCTCTTCTTGATATGCAATATTAGAATCAAGAAGAAGAAATTAACATGGATTTGGAATATTTTTCTCGATAAATATTCTTTATTATAGTGAGTTAGAATCATTGACAAAAGGTTTATGCTCATTTGTGTCATTCCTAGTGGTTGGATCTCTTTAGTAGACCCTCTAGATTGACTTAGAATAGTGGCTCAAATTCAAGGGTCAAAGTTTTCTAATTTTCCTAGACGGAAAAGAGCGTACTCCTCTACCTTGTCACCTTACCTAAACACACAGAACATGTTCATCACCAAGTTAGTTTATCAAATTCAACTTATTATTTCTCAAGATTTTGATTTTCCTAAAAGAAAGTCATCATCTATTTGTGAAAAATATCTAGATAGGAGAACCACTAACTTTCTTGCCTCCCTTGGGTACCATCTTCAAAATTTGTCTATGTTTCTAATTTACTCTTGGGAATCACCCTACAAAGTTCACAATCCCTAATAAACTATGTGTCTAAGAAAGCATTACATAGACACAATGTTTGAGTGGGATCGAATACATTCTTTCACTTGTGAATCTTTGTTCAAGCATCATGCAATCAAACCATCAGCATTGTTTGCGAGATCATGATAAGGTATCTTTGACAAATGATTTACACACCACTATTGGGCTATTTCAATATCAAAAATTAAAAGTAAGATGCTTCATAAACATGTGTCAAAATAAATAGCATTATAAAAAATAGAATCTAAAAATTGAAATTTACCATTATTGGTGTCAAATTTTGTGTGAGATTCTACCTAGAACCATGTGAGAATATGTTGTGTACCACATGTGAAACCATGTAGAAACAAACATTTTCACGTGAGAGAATGTAGAACTACAAGCAAGGATTTTGTTTCTTTGTGTGAGAATTGATCTTATCACACGAGAAAGTGTTGAATTGTATGGATAGAGACTTCATAAAATTAGAATATTGAAAATTTATCAAAAGTGGAGGCCATCAATTTATTTTTTTGTGCCCCACGGTGGGTACAAGAAATGTATGTGCTAGTTGTGGGCCTCTAAATTAATCACACACTTCAACATGATCCTTATATGTTAGAATCATCCTGAAATGAACATGGGATTGTTTATCTAGAATGATCCAACAAACTAATTTCTTGCCTTCTACCTAATTGGATTTTGATGTCCACTCTCAGATTTGAGAGATTATAAACAAGACCACTAGTACAAAGTATTTTAATCTACATGAGATGCAAGATTAAACTAGATGAGAATACTAATCTTACAATAAAATAAGCCAATTAATCTAGATGTATGAATTTTTAATCTCTTCGAGAAAGCAATATAGAACGATTGAGTAAATAATTTGGATTTAGTTCGATGCTATTCATGTGCATCCTCCAAAATGAGGGTTTGATGGTTTCTTAAATAGAATCTAGGAATTTGATCAATGATCAAAGATCAAATAGAATGAATGGTTGAGATTGGAGATGATTAGAATAGGAGATTAACGATGAGATTGAATTAATTCCTTTTCTCATTCCAGTCTACTCAGTATTTCCAACTCTGAACTAAAAAAAGAGAATAATAGGAGATCTTTGATTTAAAAAGGTTATATATGTCCTCATAAATGAATAATATAATTAATTGAATAATTAAATTCAATAATTAGATTGAGGCTATTTAATTAAACCAAATACATATAATTCCTTATGTATGTCAGCTAAAGAGGTGAATTCAATTTAATTGAAGTATTAACACTTGTAATTATATTAAACTCAATTAGTAGGTTTAATTTAGCTAATTTGATTAGTATTTAGGAATGAAGTAAGGAACATGATTAGTGCACATTAATGATTTCCTCCTTTTAAAACTTAGGTCAAATAGAGATTATTGAAATTAGAATTGCCTAGTATAATATGACTTTAAGTAAGGTTGATAGACAAAAGTTGGTTTAGAATATCAATGTGCCAATTAAAGTGTATTACAACTATAATGATACCAACATATCCTGTAGGAGAACTAGTAATACCAAGTAAATTCATTACAATGAATCTAGTCCCACTACAATAGGAACTATTTGTAAAGGTCCTATTCATAACTAAGTTGAGATATGAACCTCAAAAAGTTGCTCTCTTTGAGCAAAAGGCATCAACATCTGCCAAAGAAGAAAATAATGTCACATCTGAGATTGGTCAAATGAAGAAGAAGTCTATGTCTCTTATTATAAATGAATTAACCCATTTGACATTTTTGCAAGGGTGGAACAATAACTTTAAGAGAAAGAATAGAGTCACTTACAAAAATAGTATGGTCATTGTATACAAGGATTAGTAATGCAAAGGACACTAAATATCAAATCAAAAGTATTCACAAAACTAAATAAACGTAACTTCAAGATAGACTAAGATGAGCTCTCAATTGAGAATATGAGCCATTAATGGGCTCTCTCAATGAGAAGCTCTCTTGTTGAGTAGCTTTTTCTAATTAGATAGGATGTATGCTCAATTTTTCAAAGGCTTCAATGATGTTCTTGATGGATTTTGGCTTGGGTGAATAGATTTGATGTAAAATGGCTTCTCAAAAATTTCATTATGGCTTTACTTCATGATCAAAATGGCATTACTTTGTTACTATGGGTGATTGTGTTAAAATGGCTTGGGAGAGGATTCCTTAAATAGGAAAAGGGCTTGAGGGATCAAGGGCTAGGATGCAAGGATGGAAGAAATCTTATGGAAGGTTTAGATTAAATGAGAGGAGAGCACATGGATTGTGCTTCCTTATAGTCAATCAGGGAGTGACACATGTCATAGGGTTATTAGTTAGAGCAAGAGGGGGTGAGGGGTCAACAAAGGAGGCTCAAAGCTCATAAAGACCCTCATAATGGCTTGTAAGAGCAATGAATGGGCTTGTAAGAGTCATTTATGTCTTTGTGGGCCTCATAAAGTTTTACGGTTGGGATATTTGTGAGAGAGTTGAGATATTTTGACTTGGGTTGGATTAAGAAAGTCTTAAGCTTGACTTAGGAATGTGCAAATGATTAAGGCTTGGATTAGGCTTGGGTTAAGATTAGATTAGGCTTGTTAGAGATGGTCAAGTGAATGGCATTTAATGAGGGTGGTTGAAGGAGGAGATATTTGTTGGCTTTGGCTTGGGTTAGAAAGTCTTAACCCATGTTTAGGGAATGTGACAAGGTTGGGAGGGGATTAGGATTAGGATCAAAGATAAGGATTGACATCTTCTAGAACAGTCTAGGCTTTGGATTAGGATGAAGACTATCTAGAAGAGTCTAGCACTTCCTAGGATGAGGATAAATAAGATTTTTAGGGAATAAATAAAGTTTTATTTATTTCAAGGGTTTGGGTTGAGGAGATATTTATTAAAATACTTTTAATAAACATGAGAATTAATATTTAATCTTAATTAAATATTTTGAGTTGGGATTAAGGGTAGGAAATGATGGGATTAGCCTTTAATCAAAATTAAAGAAGGATTAGAAGATTTTGGAAGAGGTTAGTGGTCTTAAGAAAATTGGCCAAGTTTTGGGTAAAAAATAAATAAATTATTTATTTTGGGATTTTTGGTCAATTTATTAATTAAATAATTAATAAATAAGGAAATAATGTTTAAATAAGATTTAAACATTTTTGGGAGGGATTCCTTAATTAAATATTTTAATTAAGATAAAGGGATTTAATGGCATAAAAAAGAAATTAAGTAAATAAATAAATAATTAATAAATGATGATGTCATCAGAGACTTTTTTAGAAAATAAAAATACTTTATTTTCTAAAGGATTTTTTAGAGGTGTCTACAATCATAACTACAACAAGAATTTAAGCAAAAATAAAAATGCAAGAAATAATAATGCAAGGAACAATTACAATCCTATAGATTGCAAAAAAGGTTTCCAAAGGTAGAAATGGAAATGAAATACTTGTCCAAAAAATAGAAGCATCTCTATTGATAATAACAATAATGCTCAGTTCGTGAACATTAACTAGTATGACAATAATCAAAATGTACTTAATGATAGTGGCTTATATTTCAATGGAAATCAAGAAGTGAACTAGAAATCACAAGGCAATAATGGTGAGTCTTCTATGAAGTACAATGCTATGATATTATAATATTAGGATTATCCACAAAATCCTAAAATAGAACAACTAATTAGTGAAGAATTCACTTTTTCATTCAGTCAAGTATCATATCTTCAACTAGAAGAGATGTTAGCTTTTCAAAATGACAATCAAAGTACTTACAATTTACATAGCCCAAGGAAACCTATGACTGATGGGATTCATCCTACATTGCATCCAACACCACCTAATCTAAGAACTAATAGCAATCTAGTACCTACAAGAGCACCCTACAATAGCCAAAAAAATCAAAATGAATGGAACATGCCTACAATCCTAAAGAATCCTACATGGGGAAATGAAAAGTATAGTTCAGTGGAATATCTAAAGAGAACCAAGGCTAATATGTTAATGTTTGATATGCTGCAAAATTGTCCTAATCAAAGGGAAGTAATGCTAAAGATTCTTGATTATACAAAGGCAATTGTCTAACACAAACATAGTCCCTCAAAAGATTGCATCACAACAAGTCAATACTTCTAAGGAAATGCCTACCATGTATAAAGATAAGGTTGAAGTGGCTCCTTCTATCTCAATTTTTTTGAAAATAACCTACATAATTGTCTTATAGATTTAGGAGCTTCTTGTAATGCCATGCTACTTTTGATAGCTCAAAGCTTGGGAGCTACTCCTCAACCCTTAAATCAGATAGTGATACAACTCAACAAGATGAAAGTTAAATTTATCAAGGTATTGAAAGATGTTAGAAAATAGTTAACTATAGCCCCCTAAATTCAAGACATTATAGACATACATGTGGTTAAAATCCTTGAAATATATGGATTATTGTTAAGTAGAGAATAGAAAAAGTTATTTAGAGGATGGTTCTCAACTCATTTTACTCAATTATGGCTACCTTGGAAGGGACTAAATAATCAGATCAAGATTGACGTCAATCCAAAGCCAAAGATAATGATCACAGAATATAATACATCAAATGAGATAGCATTTTTTCAAGTTTGAATTAAGGTCCTACAAAGTGATGTCCCTTGACATACCTTTAGCCAAGAGACCCAACCATCTAAACAAAGAATCTAGGATCCCTATCCCAAAAGAAGAACTCGTGACATAGTTTGTAGATAGAATGGTTGCAAAATTATAATGCTTAGGCAAGGAAGAAGATCAAAATATTTTTATTATTCTATGATTTTGCAAGTTACAAAAAGTCAGTTATTAAAAATTGAATTCTCACATTGACAAGAAGCAGTTGCTAGGGCACTCACTCAGATAATACAATAGAAAAATGGTCAAACTTTAAATTAGGTATAAAAATAGAGTTCAAGTTCCACATGCATATTTGAATTTTTGGGGATTGATGAAGTAGAAAAAGAAGATTCTAATGCATGATATATGTTGGAAACAATTGATTATCTATGTATTTTATTTGATGTTACACAAAATTTCATATCATTTATAGTTAGTGTATGTCAATCTCACTCATGCATGAAAGAAATTTTATGTGTTTTGTGAGCATTACAGAGTATGCATAGTATAGAAAATAGTGTCTATCGAGCTCACTCAAGTGAAAAAGAGAAGTTTTTAGAAGTTGAGTGTTAATTGAGCTCACTTGGCTAATGAAGGAAACGATGGATGGAACTAGTGTAACTAAGTTGACTTTTCACTTTCTCCTTGTGTTATTCTATGCAATGCAAATTGTTTGGAAAAATGGCTCCCATATCGGGACTGATCTTCCTCATTGGGGACAATCCATTAGGTACATTATCAAATACAATATCAAAAAATTCTCCCAACATATCTGCAACTTCTACTGGTACCTCCTCTACTTCTTCTTTACTGTCTTTTAGAATTATAGAAAAACACATATGCCCATGCTTCAAACCTTTGAGAAATTCTTTTCCATCAACAAAATATATTCTAGTAGTACTACATACCTTTTCTTCTTTATCCTTCAACAACTTCAACTTATGCTTATCTACTTCCTTATTCAGAGTGCAGCTATTTTCTTGCCCATCATGTACAACATGCCTATCAAACTACCATAACCTACTTAACAACATATGACAAATATGCATAGGCATGATATCATATAGTACCAATTCCTGGTAGCTTCCAATCTTCAACTTCACTGAGCACTGCTCATTAACCATGACCTTGTGGTCATCTTGCACCCAAGAAATATGGTATCAAGACAGGTGTTTCTATTTGTTTAGCTTCAAATTTGAGACCGTCATTTCTAACACCTAATTATCAATACTTCTACCATCAATGATCACATCACAACACTTATTTTCACATTTGCACCTTGTCCAAAACAAGCTCCTTCTTTGATTAGGTTCATTCTCACCATCCAATAGGACTCTTTTTCTAGCTAGGACTTCTCTTTCAAAATCTTCAAAATGTGAGGATCTAGCATCTTCATCAACATATGCAACTCTTTCCTGGCTTTCTATTCTTTGATATGTCCCTCCTTGGCATTGAGAGCATTCAAATTCTCTCTACCCTTCTTCTCAATAGTGAAAACATTTTCCACGAAAGTTTCCTCTTCCAAATCCTGTCCTCTACATCTTCCTCTCTGATCTCTACTATTTTGAATGTGGAAATGATTGGAACTGTTTCCCCTCTAGTTCTAACTACTACTTTTAGCCACATCTTTTTTCTTCTAATCATCATTATGACCTCCATAAAATTGTCTATTGGATCTTCCACCATGACCTATTTTGCTATTCTTGTTGTCAAACTTCTTCTTCAGCTTTTCTTCAACTCTTAGGGAAAACTAGTATGCCTCCTCAACAATGTTCATTCTAACCAAACTTAACTCATCCTAAATACTTGGCCTTAACCTATTAAGATAATAGGCCACTTTCTAGTTACAGCATTTTTCATGATTGGTTTTAATGAGAACTCGATAAACTCTTTAGTATACTCTTGCACATATTTTATTACTTATTTCAACCCTTCTATTTTCTTCAATAGATCAAGCTCATAATCTAGAAGAATGAATTTTTGCTTTACTTTAACTATCATTCAATCCCATCTTCTTATTTTTTCCTTTCCCTTTCTATTTTGCTCGAACTAAACCTATTGCCACTAGATCTTTACATGTCCCTTTAGTTTCTCCTTTGCAAACATCACCCTATTAGGATCATCAATATCTTCATATTCAAAATACTTCTCTAGTCCATCAATCCAATCAATTAGGTTCTTTGGGTAAATATTTCCTAAAAATGTGGGAAATTCAAACTTAGATCTTTCTCCAATTTTGGTGATGACCCTAAAAATCCTCTCTTCCTCTAGGTTTAGAACTACCTCTAGTTCAACATTTTCTTCTGCTTTGTCCTCATCCTAACTTTCATCTCTTATAGGAAGATTTATTCCTCTATCATTTTTTCTTCCAATACTTTTATTTGTCTTTGGAGGGCTCTAAAACCCTCTGGTTTAACACTGATAGCTCTTTTGCTATGCTCCCTTTGTAGAGGCATTATCACACTTCTACTAAAGCCCTAGTGCAAATTACCTCTCAATCGATGATATTTCTACATGCCCAGCCCAAACCATGGTCCTAGTGTGAACTACCTCACAATCGACAATCTATCCACACACTCAAGAACTCTAGCTCTGATACCACTTGATGAAGGGTACTCCCCTTAATACCATAAACTATAATAGAAACAAAGAAACAAAATCAAATGAAAGAACTAAATATGGATTTCTTATTTGCACTGCAAATGAGAAATTATAGAAATCACAAGTACAATATGCTAACCCACATGGGTCCCTTCATTACAAAAATCTACAAGACTAAGATAAGTTCTACCACCTAGAATTGTCCTAGACAATGTTTGGGTCTTTCATAAATATGCAATTTTATGTTGTTTACTAAGGTTTTAGATGCTCAAACTTAATACCTAGGGCCAACAAACTATAACAATAGATATAGTGTTGGCTAAATACATTTGTGACAAATTATTGTAAAACTTTTGGTAGCCCAACTTTGGAAGGCCATAACTCTCAAACTATTGCTCCGATTAGCTATTATAACCACTTTTTGAAAATGCCAACTCCTAATGTATAGACTTGTAATAGTGCTTGAGGCTTCCCATCAAGTTTTTGGGCCTCATTTGGGCACTCTAAGGCTCTAATGGTGAGCCTAATGATTTCTTTGCAAATTTTCCACCAAAAATCTGCAATAACCTCTCTAATACTTAAGTTGGAGCAATGAGATTTTTATGGTAGGTTTATAATTCCAAAATAAACTTTCATGTAGAAAATGAGAACTTTCTAAGCTCGTATGAAAAACTTACTAAATATATAGAGTTCCCATAAATAGTAACCACCTTGTCTACTAGTCCATATTAAATAGAAAAGACAAAAGAAAATATTTTTGGCTGATGTAAGAATGCTCTTACACTAAGGATGCTCCTACATCAGCACACCTTGATAGAATGGTATAACAAAAAGAAGGAATAGATCCATCATGGATTAGGCAATAACCTTGATGATAGAAAATAATATTGCAATCAAATACTAGAAGGAAGCAATCAATACTACAGTGCATACCTTAAACAAAGTACAATTGAAGAAAGACTCAAAATAAATCCCTTTAAGAACTATGGTATGGTTACAAACCTAATGTAAGTTACTTGAAAGTATTTGGGAGAAAATGTTATATCTTCAAAATTTATAGGAAAGGAAAATTTGATGTGAAAGGTGATGAAGGCATATTCCTAAGATACTCCTATAGAAGTAAAGCATACAAATGTTTGAATTTATCTAGTCATAAAATCATAGAAAGTGCACATGTGAGAATTGATGAGTTTGTATAAAAGAGTGAAGAAGAGAGAAAAAAAGAACCTAAGGATTACAAAAAATTTTTTTATTATGAAACTAATACATTAATAAATCTATTTAGAAGTTAGGAGGCCTAACTTCCTAAGTCCCCAAAATATCCAAAATCTATCGAGTTGTAACCAGTGTAATGTGAGTCATAGTCTGAAGGAGCCGAGTCACAATTAAAAGCTATTGAGCTAGTGCTAGAGTAAACCAACTCTAATGGACCAAGGTCATGAATAGTGGACCTAACCTTTATGGAAAAGATCACAAAGAGGTAGTTGAACAAAATCCAAATCCAAAGTTTCTATATTAGCAAGATATGTCAGAAGGCATCATGCACCTAATCAAATCATTGGAGAGATGTTAGATGGAACAATGATAATAAATAAATTGAAAGGTACATGTTTTCTTGCTAAATTTGAACCTAGATCAATGAAAGGTGCTTTGGATAAAAAAATTTGGATTTATGCTATGATTAAAGAAATTGAAAAGATAGAAAGGAATAAGACTTGCACTCTTGTTCCTAGACCCAAGAAAATAAATGTAATTTGCAAAAAGTTGGTTTTTAGAAATAAGCTACATGAAGATGGATAAGTTTCTAGAAATAAAGAAAGGTTAGCTTGTAAAGGTTATTCTCAAGAAGAATTTATTGGTTATGGTGAAACCTTTTCTCCTCTTTCAAGATTAGAAGGTATCAAAACTTTACTAGTGTAAGAATTTGGCTTAGGTAAAAACCCTCATGGGAAAAACCCTCCCCCAAAAAGAGAGATGAATAGGGATGCATGGATGGATGGAGTAATCAAGACTGCCCTCATTATGACATGTATCCAATATATACATAAGAGAATGATGAGAAGAGGAAGAGAGATAGGATGGGCTCCCCCTCCCCCCCAAACAAGAATGTCAAACAATGACTACTTCGATGAAGAAGATGATCTAAGACTGTAGAATGGTGTTCCTCCCCTTAGGAAGAAACAATGCCGGAGGTACAACTAAGACACTTCTATTGTGTTTAAAAATAATCTCATGGGTAAGTGATGTCTCTGAAACATGCTCAACTGGCTAAAGAACTTATCTCAAAGAACTGTCTATCTCTGCATTTGATGAAAAACCCTACTGCAACTGCTAATCATAAGTATCCACAATCACTTCAACCTGTAAAGATCAATCATGTACAGAATGAACAAGAGAGTCGGATGGAACCCTCATGACAACTGAAGAAGGAGCTTTTGCATCAAGAAGAAGAGGTAGATCACCAATACTATCCCCCAAATCTATCATTGAACCTATTCTTGGAAGACTAGATGTACCCTATTATTATGGACCTATCACTATCGTGATGTATGCATGTAGATTGTAGTGATCTTTCACTACAACTGTCGATAGAACCCCATGTGTTTAAATCTATTGAAGCACTATTGCTGATGTCACTATTAGTTTCCACACTGTATGATGTACAAAGAGGAATAGAGGACAAGCTTGGTGAACTTTCCTCAAAGTATACATCCTTCTCCACAAAAAATTGATGTGGCTCAGGATCTAGAAGCCTATATGGCTTCACAATGTCTTCATAGAAAATGAAAGTACAAGGCTGAGAAGACTATGACTTGTATCCCCTAGAAGATATCTTTGCCCATGCAAGACAACTAAAGACTCTTAAGTGTGTAACAATAGGTTTTTTTGGCAACATGCCTCAAAAGAAGTTTACCATCTAAGGTTGGATGAGGAGAATGATTAAGAATGTGAGTGGCACTACTAATTACTTTGACTTCTAATGATGGATCGAGAGACTTGACCTTTATCATGAAACTTTCCATAGACTTAGGAGTGCTGATTCTCAATGTTACATCTATCTTATGTGAACTGAATATTGCTGGAGTTTGAAGAAAAATTCACTCAATTCTACAAAACTCTTTTATTCTTTTGTTCACATACATGCTTCCATTATCCATTCAGAGAACTTTGACAAATTTCCAAGATTTCTATTCTACATGAGTCTTGAAGTCTAGAAACTTGTTCAACACTTCATTCTTGTTATGAAGAAAGTAGACCCAAGTGAATCTTGAAAAGTCATCAAAAAAGGTAAGTATGTAGTGACCCATACTGAATGCAAAAGGACCTACTAATACCATGTGAACCATCTGTCGAACACCTAGTGCTTTGGAAGACTTCCCTCTTTGTAACTTCCCCTTTGGATGCATATCCACTGAATCTATTGAACATTCACCCTTAGAAAAGTTAATTTGAGGTAGACCTTTGACCATTCAATTTTTTCAAAGTTGCTAAATATAGTGGAAGTCAAGATGACCATACCGTTGGTGCCACAATTGCATGTTTGAATTTGATTGAGATAACAAGGCCTTTGAGAGAATTGTCCACAAAATGGGAGAAAGAGTATAACCTTTTTTATGATTCACTTTCCACACTACAACCAATGAGTAATCTTTTAGACTATGCACTTTTACTAAGTCTGGATGGAACTCAACTCTATGTCCATCTCCAAGGTGAGTGGTTTGGTAGATTGATAGTAAATTTAAACTTAGGTTTTGAACATAGAGAACCTCTTAAAACTCTCCATTTTCCATTTCCACATTTCCTTTCCCTTCAAATTCCATTTTCCTATCATCTCCCATGAAGATGTGTGGTACCTTGGACTGCTTCATTGAATAAAAATCCTCCTTCGAAGAGCCCATGTGATAAGAGGTACATGAGTTAAATATCCATTCCTTTGAAGAGTTTGAATTAGACATTGTAATACCCCAAAATTGGCTCATTGCCATGATACCAATTCTGGTCCATTTTTGACCAATCCTAAAGTCCTATTCCATTAGGAAAATTCTTATTCGGCTACTCACTACTTGACTTAATTGTCAAATGCAGAAAACCCTAATCTACATTCATCATGCTTATTATTTAATTCTTATAGTATTTACTCATATTAGTCACATTAAACCTATTGATTAATATTTAATTAAATTATTAAGTATTTATACTTTAATTAAATTAAATTATATCCTAAGGCTAATGTATTGTGGAATTAAATTTATTTAATTTAATAAATGTTCCTATTTTAATTAATTAAATGAAATTATTTAATTAAATGAAGAACTTACTTCTAACTAATTAAACAAAGTTATTTAATTAAATGGGAAGCCATTCCTAATTAATTAAATGAAGTTATTTAATTAAATAAGAAAAGTGTCTCTAATTAATTAAATAGAATTATTTAATTAAATAGAAAAGGTAATTATGAAAGCACATGTCATTTTATTAAATTAAATATCTCACCAAAATCTATCTTTAGTTCAAAAAAGGAAATTCTCAGTTCACTGTTGATCAAAAAGGAATTAAATTATTTAACTCCTTATTCTACTGAAATTAAATCAGTTAACTCCTTATTCTACTCAAATTAAATCAGTTAACTCCTTATTCTACTCAAATTAAATTAGTTAACTCCCTTTAATTTGGGAATCTTCCTTTATGACTGAACTTCACCTTTAATCCTGACCATTGATTGAAATCAATCTCAATCGTTGATGGATTCCAGGAAAGTCTATTTAAGAGACCCTCATCTCTTCATTTTGAGGGAGGATGAGTTTGGAAATTGCATCAAATTGTTGGTGGAATTCATACTCACATTTGCTCACATTTTCTCATATTTTACATACATTTGAATCCTTAGCTTAATTTTATTTAGCATAATATGCATATGATTAATCTAGTTTCCTTTACTTGTTCTTAGATTAGAACGCATTTCTCATTCTAGATTAATTTGCATAATCGTATAGATTAATTTCATTTCTTAAATCTTTCATTCTTAGAGGGTCTGGTTGCTTAACACCTCAAATATAAGGATATCTAACAAGCAAAATCCCTTTAGATAGAAGGGAATAGGTTGCCTTGCCGGTTGATTTTCGGATGAACAATCCAATGTTCTTTCCGAGATGAATTTGCAAATAAGGACCATGTTGAAGTGTGTGTGTTAGCAGAGGCCACATATTCACATATACATTTCTGGCGCCCACCATGGGGCTGAGAAATCAATTTTCTGGCCTCATTCTTTTTCTTTTGCATTTTAGTTTTTTGTTTATAACTTGTTTTTCTGATTTGAATTGTTGCAGGTTTGAAGACATTTTGAGAAGGCATCCAACGATGATGATAAAATGAGCATTTGAGAAACCTCTTCCTCTTCTCCTCTTAATCTTCTTCTATTTCTCTTCTTCTTCTTTTTCTTCCTTCTCATGTTCTAAAGTTTTAAATAAAAAAATTAATCAAAATTCTTTTTTTAATCCTTTTTATGATTTTTCATAAAAATCAGAAAAAGTAGACCAACTTGATGAATTTTTTGTTTGAAATTTTTACTGAAATTTCTACACAATAGGGAAAAATTACATGCAAAATTTCAGATTTTTTTGATTAAAGCTTTATTTTATATATATTTTTAATTATTTTGTCATATGAAAATTATTTGAGCTAGTAAAGTAACCCATTTTGATCTGATTTTTTTCCTACAGATTCACAACAATGCTTGGCATGTATAATAAAAAATTCAAAGTCTTAATATTTAAAATATATTTTTGATTAATTCTTTTATGTTTTTCCATAAAAAAATTAATTTATCAGATAAACATCAACATTTTGATCTGAAATTTTTATTGCCAATTTGGGAAACTTTTTTTAGAATACAGTAAAAACTTTAGATTTCTTGGATCATAATTCTATTTTTAATTAAAAAATTATGTGTTTTCATAAAAAAAAAATATTAACTCATGATACAAAACTTGAAATTGTAATCAATAATTTTTACTGTAGGTTTTTTTTTTTTGGAAAACAGCAAGGAAGAAAGAAAGGCCATCCAAATATGACAAAAGAAAGCAAAAAAAAAAAAATGCATCTCACTTTTGCTAGCTTCAAAAACAGCACAAGAATTGTTTAAAAAATCAGGTAAAATCTACTAAGCACGTTGTGAGGATCACCAAGTAACCTTCCTCAGCTGATAACAATTCATTTGGATCTAAAACAAATATCTCTTGTGTCAAGCTTGTATGTGTTTCCTTCCATGTTTTCATTTTACAACACATGCATAATTTGATACTAGAGTGTGATCTCTATTAGTATTCATTTAGCAGGCTTAGGTACTAGTGATAGATTTAGATAGCTATTTTGGGTTATTGGACTCACTAATCCGCTGGCCCCTCATTCCACCAAGTGGTTGCAAGATCAGCACCACATTAAAAGGGGAGGGGTCTACAGGAAAGAAGCGTTAAATGCTCCACAAGGCAACCCTTTTGTGCTTTCTAGAACTCACTAGTTTTTGAGTTGTGGACTCATTTTGGCTTGTGTGAGGGGTTAAATGTTCCACATCTTTGGACTCACCTCACATTAGTTAAAGTGTTAAATGTACCACCTTGCACTCTTTGACTACTTTTGGATAGATTTTCTTTCGAGAATTAACATCTATACACACATAGTAATTAGGCCCCATGAACATTATTCATGGATCTTGAGAGAATGGGTTCTTAGGGAAACTCCTCTCTACGACAGATTCCTTATAGGTGGGGAAGATAATTTGAGCATCTAAAAGATAAATGATTCTTCAACTTGTTGATTGAGGCATCCTTTCCTTGGAGAGGTTGATAGATCACTGGAAGTTGACATCATAGATCTTTAAGAGATAATCTTAGTTTAGCATGTTAGATTAATCTGCTTGCTTTTATTGGGCTGAAAGTGTAAAGGTGTCAAAACCTTGGATCTAGAAGGTAAGTCCCCTTGTGGTACACTATTGTGAGTTAGTCACCATTAGAGAGGGTTAACCGTAGTAGACAATCCCTCTACAGGGAATACTACGTGGATGAAACCTCGAGTCATAATAGCCATTTTTGATGTGGTAGTGACAACCACTATATAAATATCCTTGTGGAAGAAATCTTCATGGGTGTGGTTCATTGTGGGTTGTCAGATCTCCCCAGTAGCTCTTGAAGATTAAGTTCTCAAACTATGTTGAAACCATGGTGCACCGGGATTGGAGGTCACCCCAGTGAGTCATAAAAGTTGCAGTCAAAACATTACTAACAACCTTAGAGATGCAAAACTTTTGACTTTCTAGGAATGTGTGTAATGATTGAAAAACTCTTTGAAAACATACAAAAATAGCTCTCCTAGGGATTAGCACAAACTAAGTCACTTGATTGTTCATGCGCAAGGTTTCTTTTTCCCTTGCGCATTATTTTCAGATGTGCTTGAAATCACCTGCTTGCTATTCTACGTGCCTATCTAGTTCAGTTGTCAGTGTGGTTTCCATTTTTGCACACAGTTTGCAAACTTTTGCACGAATACTTGTTGTCCTACTACTTCTTCACGTAGCTTTATCCAAGTTCTCATGCAAACAGTTGCACATCTCCATGCAAGATCTTTATGCTATCCAAGTTAACCTTGCACTACTTTGCGTGGCCTATAGTACATCCTTGTGTGGAATCTTTATGCTATACTGAGTCTTTGCATGGCCCTATGTACTTTCTCATGTTCCTTTTAGAGGATCTTCACATAAGATCTTGAGTCTAAACTATCAATTTAGTTTGTTAGAGCTATCTGTGCTCTGTACCAAGTTTGTTTCCTACATTGGTTTATTGTTTCTCTATCTGAAAATAGTCCCAAATAGTGGCATCTTGCTTAGCTAATGACTTGCGATCCATACTTTAACTAGTCTTGTCTCTCAGTTATCTTGCTCTTGTCCTTTAGTGCTTGTTGTACTCTGTGTAATGATAGTCATAATCTTTGGATGTTCTAGCCTTCAAATTAAACTATTTGTACCTTAGTATACTGCACTCTTATCTTGCTTTTTTGAGACTACATTCTAGTGTGGTCCTTGTCTAAGCTTTTACTTTTTGTCATTGCCTATGACTGTGGCAACTTGACTTATGTTCTAAAACTTGACTGTTACTACTTGAAAAATAGTACATCAAAATGGCTAACAACAAAAGTGCTAAATCTAATATTCCTAGTGAGCAAGAAAAGCTACTTATTGCAAACATGAAGCAAAAAATATAGTCAATGAATGCTCAACTTCAAAGACTGAAGGAGGAATATGAAACATCATCAAACAAATTATCCTTGAGAGAAAATTTCCCTTCCTCCTATGACAACCAAAAATCACATTCTTGTGATCTTGAATCCAAGACAGCTGGGAACACTTCACAAACACCCAAGAAATCTAGGAATATCTTTGAAGAAAAACCTTGGGAACCTAAACCAAAGCGTGATTTCACACCTTTGGGAAAATCTTATGAATTAACCTTGGAAGAACTTCTTGAAGAGAAAATCATTGTATTACCTAAGGTCACTTTGGCCGAAGTTTCCTTTATGAGTAACTATTGTACCTATCATAGAATAATTTATATAAAACTTCCCATTGTAAGGAGTTGAAAAATAAGATCCAAGATCTCTTTGATAGTGGCATAATTCAAAAATCTAAGCTCTCAACTACTAAAGATTCTACTCTCAAAAAGGATCAACCTCATGAAACCATGTCGAGCAATGGTTCAAACACAACTTCTACTTCTTGCAACATACATCCACCTTCTAAATTGTCCAATCTTTCCAACCCATATTCACCAAAAGAACTCACTACTCCCCCAATTGACTATGTGTACCCTCAAGGACTACCTTTAAAGGAAACTCAAGATAATCTTGAGTTAGCTGCAAACCTCTCCCATACTACACAAAGCAAACATCCAAAACCTCCATGTGTTGCTTCTCCTATTATCCCCAATCCAACTATTCCTCCATTGTCCCTTCAAGAGCATGTTATGGAGACTCTAGAAATATATTTGAATATAGATTTAGATACTCCCTCATCCTTGGATTTAGTTTCATGTCAAGAGGACCACTTAAATAATGACGAAACAAGTGTTGATCAAGACAAGGATTCCTTCATCCCCTTTCAAGTCTTCCAATATCTCGTGCCTCCATCTCAAGAGTCACATAGTCCTCCATCTCCCATGTCATGCACCTCTACTAAGCAAGATCAAGATATTCCTTCCACCATCCTTAAGGAGATTACAAAAAACCAAGAGAAGGATACTTTTCCTATGTTACCCAAAATTCCTTTTGAAGAGAAAAGTGTTCCCTCGCTCTCTTATTCTACCTTGCTACATTCACTTCCAAACTATGCTCTAGATTTAAATACTCCTGTCAAAGGTATTGCTCCTATAACAGTTACTTATAAATCTATTGATGAATTTGGTCATATTGCTCACTCTAAAGATTTTGATATCCATACTCATGTTCCATTCACATCGTCTAAATCTATCCTTGGTCCATACCCATCTAAGCTAAAACCTTCAAGTCTTCCATCTGTATTGGGACCTTATGTTCCTCTATCTCCTACTTCCACTCTTAGCCCATTACACATTCCTCCTACCCTACCCCAAGATCAACAAAGATACACATACTTGAACTCTTCACATCCACCTTTCCATCTAAACCATTCATATTGGCCTCATTCATCCATAAATCCCAAGTCCTTTGGAAGATCTACTCTCCCCTAATCGACATGTGAATGTGAAGAAGGAAAATATGCAAAAGAGACCACAAAGGTCCACTATTCAAAGAGTTCAACCAAAGAAAGTATGGGTTCTTATATCTATTATTGAAGAAATGTGCTCCAAAGCATCTAATGAAAAATCAAAAGCTATATGGATTCCCAAGTCTCTTTTGAAGGACTTGAATATTGAATACAAATCAAAGTTGACATTCAAGCTTCCAAAGGCTTTCACTCCACCTTCTTCCCAACATCTTCCTAAAAAGGTTTCAAAACCTTCTACTCCACCTTCCTCCGAAATTATTCGACCACCTCATACATCTAAACCTCATACTATTTCATCCATATTTCCTCCATCATTCCACTATCCTTCAAGGTGTGTGTCAATGTTGATCTTGCCCACTTTTTTTTCTACCCTTGCAGATCCCTTTCAATACCTTATCAACTCCACCTTTTATCCTCCACCTTTTATCCTTCCATCCCATTTATCTCATCCATAGCCTAAAACCTTATCTTCCATATATCTTTTCTACTATCTCCCTTCCATTACCTTATCAGCATCTTTGAGTGTACCTTGCTATGTCCTTGGATTATCATAACTTATCTTTCTTATAGGCATGCTATATAAATTGAGAAAAGCTTGAATTCTTTCCAAAAACTCTAAAAATTGAAAAAATTCAAAAAAAAAAGAAAAGAAAATTTCAAAAAAGTGCCTTGGTGAAAACTTGGAAACAAGCACCTTGGTAGCAAAACCAAAGAAAAATAAATCCGTCCTATGGTGAAAACCACTTCTTGTGGCACCTTGGACAAGTAACATGATGAAAACCTAGTAAATAGGCCTCATGCATAATTCTTCCATCCATGACATCCTATCATGATCTAGCTTATCCTTCAGATGTCCTCATCTCAATTCATTCACTCATAACTTCCATAACAAAATTTGTTATCCTATTCAGTTAACCCTTTGGTCTTGATCAATGAAAGAAAGAAGAAAAGTCAATTCTTAGTAACCTCTTGACATGATCACTTTCTTGGATTACTTACATGATACCCTTCATTACACTATGAGCTTATATGTTATATCTTTTTCCCTAGCTTGGGTAATCTTGTGAAGACTTTCCTTGAGGGTAACATTCACCACTTCATACTCCTTGCCTTTCCATCTCTGCTTATCCACTCTCTTACTACTACATCTCATCCTACACCTTGCTAGACACTGGAACAAAATCAAGGTGATCTTTCTTGAGAGCTAGTAATCTTTGAAAAAAATCTAAAACTTGAAAAATTCCTAAAAAAAATTGTTACCTTGGTGAAAACCTAGCAATAGATGCCTTGGTAACACCAAAAAAAGTGAAAAATCTCAAAAATACAAAAAAATTGAAAAACAAACAAAAGAAAAGTGCCATTGGTGAAAACTTGGAAATAGGCATCATGGTAACAAAAATAGAGAATCTTGCCAAGAAGGTGAAAACATGGAAATAGGCATCATGGTAGCAAAAAAAGAGAATCTTTCCAAGAAGGTGAAAACCTGGTAAACAGGTGCCTCTTGTTCCCAATGCTCCATCTTGCAACGCATCTTCTAGCTATTCTATATAGTCGCTTTCCTACTTTCTGCTCATGTATTCATGGATTGAGTCTTGTCATATGTCGGGGGCATTCCCCCTTTAGTGTCACTATTTTTGAGATTCTCCTTATAGAATCTCCTTCGCAATAGTCACCAGTGATCCTCATTGCATCTACCTACTATCGCCAGTGTCACTCTCTTTTCGATATTCTCCTCATAGAATCTCCTTCATGACAGTCACCAGTGGTTCTCACTGTGTCTACCTACTATTGCTAGTGTCACTATTTTTGAGATTCTCCTCATAGAATCTCATTCATGATAGTCACCAGTGGTCCTCACTGCGTCTACCTACTATTGCCAGTGTCACTCTCTTTTTTAGATTCTCCTCATAGAATCTCCTTCGCGACAATCACTAGTGGTCCTCACTATGTCTGCCTACTATTGCCAGTGTCACTCTCTTTTCGAGATTCTCCTCATACAATCTCCTTCGCAATAGTCACCAGTGGTTCTCATTACATCTACCTATTGTCACAAGTGTCACTTTTTTGAGATTCTCCTCATAGAATCTCTTTGGCAATGGTCACCAGTTGTTTCAGTTGTGCCTGCCTACCATTGCTCAGGTTATGTCTCTAGATTCCTTTATGGAAGATCTCTCTTGCGTCAGTCACCAGTCATCCTGGCTATGTTTTCCTACTATTGCTCAGTCCTTCTTAGGTTCTTCATCATGAAGATTCTTCTTTGACCTCAGTCACTAGTCATTCTGACTGCGTCTGCCTACTGTTGTCATCCTATTGAAGAGATTTCTTTCAAATGTATTCTGGACATTGACACTTGACATCAATTCCAAAAAATTGAACTAAAAAATGATATACTTATTTGGATATGCTAAGCTTTTTCTTTATTTTCTTTGTTTTTGCTTTATCATATCTCCTCGAGCAACTTGATGATGTCATCTTTGACTAGAGAAGTAATGACTAGGGGCATGATCTTTTCTTGGCTTTCTATCTATGGTTTAGTTCCAACAAGTTGATACATTCCTATAAATGGGGTGCCCTCTATAAGATCCTCCATCTCGTATTGGATGGACATGTGTACCTCGACTCCTTTTATATAGATACATCAATGACATTGGTTCTTCTCCTTGTTTGTTGGAGTGAACTCTTCATGCTATAGTACATACTGATACTCATCCTATTAAGTGAACGTATAGGTCACTGCAAGTATATCTAGCACACTTTTGTCTCAAGTTATGAATGCAAGGTTCATTGCAGACAGAATGAATACTGAATACTTAGCATAAGAGGAATCTCCTGTGTGTTTGGTGTGTCTTTTATGCAAGCAACATTCAGGTCATCCTAGCATCTATGCTTTAATGCTTATGTTAACTCGCTACATTAAAAGGGACAAATGTTCTAGTCATTCTAGCTTCTTATGCCTCGAATTCTTACATTTGATCCTAACAAACCAATAATGTATGTTATATTCATATTTCCATGATTGCAATGTCAATGGGAATTGTATGACCTACAAGATTTGTTCTATATCTGGTGATGATTAAATATCGAGGCTCGGTAACTAGACCTAGGGTTGCATTTAACATAGTCTTGCATTGCATACTTCACTTGCATAAGCATGTGATTCAATTACACATCTACTTTCACCTTCTCTGATGAGGGATTGTTGATCTCTTCAAAGTATCATGTTCTTTCATGAACTACACAAATGATTGATTAATCACCCTGGCTACTTTGTTTGCTCTAAACCCATTTTTTGGGATCGAAATCAAAATCTAACATACTTAAGTGGCTCAAAATGTATTTTTAATTTTTTTGTGCAATCTAAATCTTTCTGATACTTTTCAATTCTTGGAATCTTTTCAACTCAAACTTGGACTTTTGGACCTCGAAATCACTTTGGATCAACTTCCAAATTTCTTCAGATCATTTCTGACCTCTTCATATTTCCTCAAATAATTCTGATCCCTTTATATTTATTTAGATCATTCTTATCTCTTTATATTTCCTCAGATTGTTCTGATCTCTTCAATTTCTTCCGATCATTCTAATCTCTTCATCTTTTCTTTAGATCATTCTAATCTCTTCCACATTCTATTGAATCTCAAATTTGATATACTGCTCCACATCATATTTTTGGTGTGTCATTTTTCAATTTTGCTCCTAAGGGGGTAGGATGATTACATCATTGAATACTTATTGCTCAGTTCATCTTGTTCCCATCTTATGTCCTCGTCACTTAGGGCATCTTATCACTTAGGGAATCTTGCTCCCTCCTATCTGGCATCTTTTCTATCTATCTTATCTTTTCATCAACTAATCAATCTTATAACAACTCTTCTCAGAGTTTGATGGATAGGTATTGGAACAATCTAAACCCTGACTCCTGAGGATCAAGCCTCGTTCTGGGGATGATTTTACAACTCATGATTGGACCTTGTTATCTTTTTTCAATCTCGAGTATCTAGATGTTCTATCTAGATCCTTACAGATTATGCTCAATTTTGGAGATAGTCTTTTAAATGCTATTGATCTTAGGTATCTAAGTGCTCTACTTGGATCCCTTAGGATTAAGCTCTATTCTAGAGATGGTCCTTAAAAGCTTATCAATTGGTCTCTGTGTCATCAACTTTGGAACCAATCTCATCTTCACATTATGCTTTTTGATTATCTTTGAATTGAATGTAATGCTCTCACATTCATTCAAAGAGGAGCAAAATGTAATACTCCAAAATTGTCTCATTGCCATGATACCAATTCTGGTCTACTTCTAACCGATCCTAAAGTCATATTCCATTAGGAAAATTTTTATTTGGCTACTCGCTACTTGACTTAATTGTCAAATGCAGAAAACCCTAATCTACATTCATCATGCTTATTATTTAATTCCTATAGTATTTACTCATATTAGTCACATTAAACCTATTGATTAATATTTAATTTAATTATTAAGTATTTATACTTTAATTAAATTAAATTATATCCTAAGGCTAATGTACTATGGAATTAAATTTATTTAATATAATAAATGTGCCTATTTTAATTAATTAACTAAAATTATTTAATTAAATGGAGAACTTACTTCTAACTAATTAAACAAAGTTATTTAATTAAATGGGAACCCATTCCTGATTAATTAAATAAAGTTATTTAATTAAATAAGAAAAGTGTCTCTAATTAATTAAATAGAATTATTTAATTAAATAGAAAAGGTAATTATGAGAGCATATCTCATTTTATTAAATTAAATATCTCACCAAAATCTCTCTTTAGTTCAAAAAAGGAAATTCCCAGTTCATTGTTGATCAAAAAGGAATTAAATCAGTTAACTCATTATTCTACTCAAATTAAATCAGTTAACTCCTTATTCTACTCAAATTAAATCAATTAACTCCTTATTCTACTCAAATTAAATCAGTTAACTCCCTTTAATTTGGGAATCTTCCTTTATGACTGAACTTCACCTTTAATCTTGACCATTGATTGAAATTGATCTCAATCGTTGATGGATTCCATGAAAGTCTATTTAAGAGACCCTCATCTCTTCATTTTGAGGGAGGATGACTTTGGAATTTGCATCAAATTGCTGCTGGAATTCATACTCACATTTGCTCACATTTTCTCATATTTTAAATACATTTGTATCCTTAGCTTAATTTTGTTTAGCATAATATGCATATGATTAATCTAGTTTCCTTTACTTGTTCTTAGATTAGGATGCATTTCTCATTTTAGATTAATCTACATAATCATATAGATTAATTTCATTTCTTAAATCTTTCATTCTTAGAGGGTCTGTTTGCTTAACACCTCAAATATGAGGATATCTAACAAGCAAAATCCCTTTAGATAGAAGGCAATAGGTTGCCTTGCCGGATGATTTTCAAATGAACAATCCAATGTTCATTTTGGGATGAATCAGCAAATAAGGACTGTGTTGAAGTGTGTGTGTTAGCAGAGGCCACATATTCATGCATATAGCCATGAGTGCTTGCCCTTTGCCCTTGGAATATAAAGAAGATTCTTTCTCCTTATACACATTAGACAATGGAACATTATGTTTCTTCATGATATTGGTCAACTCATCAATCTTTTTGACATAACAATCATTCTCTTCATGACCCAATTTTTTGCAATAAGCACACTTCTTCTTCTCCTTATTGTTATCCCCTTTCTTGTTGGAATTCGAGGAGTTTCCTTGTTGATTGGATTGTGGTTCTTCCACTTCTTCTTACCCTTTCCTTTATTTGAAGATTTTCCAGCTAAATGTTGATAACCCTCATTGGGCACCAATGCTTTAGACTGAGGTGATTTGAGAACCCCCATTGATTTCAACTTCTTTTCTTCATCATCCAATAGTTTAGCATATTCATCAAAAGTGACTTTCTTGTAGGCGAACCCTAAGGTACTCTTTGAGGTGTTAAAAGAAGATACAAATGTGGAATACTCTGATGACAACTTGTTATGAATGAGATAGATCAGTTTGTCATCTTTGATGGAACTCCCACAATTAGTAAGCATTGTCCTTAATTCGTTCACCTTGATGATGAAATCCTGTACGGAGTCATATGACTTAGGATCTAAGGAGAAAAGCTCATCTTCAATTTTGAACACATCCTCTTCAAACACTTTACCATAAAGGTTTTTGAGGGTATCCCAAGTGTCCTTGGATGTAGAACACTTCTTGATTTGATACATGATCTTATCACCTACCCCCAAACATATATCACCTAGGGCTTTCCTATCCATTGCTACCCTAGTTGAAATATCATTTGCTAAAACTTTATTAGCTATTGGTTTAGGAAGAGTACCATCTACATATTGTGAAACTCCATTATACTTTAAGTGATACCACATTTTTATGGACCATGTAGTATAGTTATGGGGAGTTAATTTCGGAAACTTAAAGCTACCCATAATGTAGAAAATGAAAAAAAAGTAGAGAACACAACACCAAGAACACCCGCTCTTTTCACTAAATCAAGAAACCCCCCCAAAATAGATGCTTTGGGCACTTTATCAGTAGTGTGATAATAATGGGCTACTTGCCAATTTTGGCCTTTGTAGACTTCTAATTTTTCTTGTTACAACCTCTATATGAATTACATATCTAGAATTTTATGATGTACTACAATTTTGAATCATTACAAAGCAAAGAAATGTCATATTACTAAAAGTGACACTTTTGTCCACACAATTCTACAATCTAAATAAGGATCTAGAAAGTAGATGAAGAATAACAAACTTTCAAAAAAAAATAGAACCTATTTTATGTGCTTGTACGGAGTGTTTGAAGTTACAAAATGTAGGATTATGTAAGTTCAGTCACCAAAAAATGCAAATTATGAAAAATCCTTGCACAAAAATTAGAAAAGAGCTACACCACTAAAAAGTTTAGGAAATTCTACCCAATTTCAAAAAAACCCACGTGCCTAATTTGGAGTTTAGATGCTCAAGTTATGGTCTCTCAAAGTTGGACTACAAAACCAAAAAGAAATCTGGAGAGGGGTTGAATCAGTGAAAGATGGGGTTAAATTTTATGGTCATATGGCCATCATGAAAATTCAAATTAGCCCTAGAAGGCTAGTGAAACTAATGATGTTAGCACACCTTGCCCCATATAATGATGTTAGTGATGATGTCAATAGTTGATGTTGTAGTATGGTAATGTACAGACTATATGGAATTGTATGATTGTGTCAGGCAAAAAAATGATACATTAACATGTTTGATGATAGTGTGATGACTAGGATGTCATACTGTTGAGTTGGCACTGCATTGGCGGGCTAACGTGTCGCTCTGTCAACAAGATGAGCTAGTGTATGAGGACTGTCTGCATGGATGAGGTCTATTATAGGCTAGTGGACATGTGGCCTAGGCATGGTTCATTTGTGTGGCAAGAGATGTACATGCATGGGCTATGGAAGTCTACACTCACAATGCTGGAGGTAATGAAGTTTTCAGTGCTAGAATCCCTGACAATGTGCAACAAAATTTCAATAGCGACTGCAAATTAATGTAAAATGTGCCAAAAAACTTGTTATCAATCACTAGAAATTTGTGCATCTATGTTTTATGTTGAAATTCATATGATACTCATCATTAGACTATGCTTTAAATGCTAGAGTATTTGATGCAACTAGTGAAGCTTTCGCACAGGAATATTTTGCAACTACTGTTGAAATATAAAACTTGTGGTCGGGATGCAAGTTAATTGTCCCACATTCATGGGTGCAAAGATCATGCAAGTTTATAAGTAGAATAAACCATGGTGCATTAATAAATTCCAAAGAACACCGGTTGAGTTGGAGCTTGACCACGGGTTAGGTCCCCCAGACTTTGTTCCCTGTGCTATTGTATGGCTTTCCACTATGATTCAATGTTAATGCCTATGGAATAATATTTTCTAGTACAATATAGATGCCTTGCAAAATAATTACAGAATATTCCACAAAAATTATAGAGTCGAGCCGGGGTGTCACTACATGGTTCGGCTAAAAAAAATTATCTACCTATATGCCTAATTGGGCAAATAATTCTAAAAAATAGTTTCAAAAAATACAACAAAATTATAGAGAAAAAATTAAATTAGATCTGAAACACAAATAATCAGATCAATAAAATTACCATACCCTAACAGCAAATTGGGGCCTCTAAGTTTTGATTTGCAAAACAATTTTTCCTTAAGATCAACATTCACCCAACATAGGAAAATTTATAGTCGATCCTCACCAAATCAATGCTTTGGACACAATGGTGAGGTCAGATCTAGCTCTAGATGCTCCCAATTTCTATAGATCCTCTAGATTTAGGTTGAGGTGTTGAAGCATGAATAGTCTTGAATGTCTATGTGTAAAGAATCTCCCTTAGCTCTAAAACCATGTAAGAATTTGGCTTAGGCAAGAATTCACCAAAGATGAAGAGCTCAAATAGAAGCACAATAGTAGACCAATAGGGAGGGTATGATTAGAATGGAAATATTCATTCAATATGCCAACTTGAGAGTACACTAGGAGTGCCTATATATAAAGGCCTTAAGAGAGCTTTTAGAATGCATAGAATTCAGTATCATGATAAGTCATACAACTAGGAACATGTCCACCAGATATGATTTATCCTCCATTGAGCATGGAATTAAGTATGATGATGTGAGGATAAGCCTACAATGGTATAGCACACAAAAAAGTGGTGTAGACAACATGTGCTAAATTAGGAGTGCAAATAACTATGTTTTCAACATGACAAATTAGTGAATGATGCAAACTCCGATGTTGTAGACACCATGTGCATAATTAGAGCTATGTAACTCATGAGAGCACACAAACTTCTAAATGTCTCGCCTAAATAAATAATGCAAAATAATTAAATAATGCATTAACCTAAGTAAATTTAAGTAGATGTAATAAGTAAATACTTATTTACAAAAACAACTAGCATATGCAACACATAAAGGATTTAAATTTTATCAAATGGATGTGAAATTTCCATTCTTGAATGGAATCCTAGAAGAGAAGTATGCATAGGACAACCTGAGGGTTTTGTAGATCCCAGCATAAGGGATATGTTCTATAAAATAAACAAAGTATTGTATGGTCTCATAGAAGCTCGAAGAGCTTGGTATGAAATATTCCATAACTACTTTACAAAGATCTATTTTAAAAGAACAAATGATAGCACTAAATTGTATATCAAAGAGGGACAAAACAAGAAGATTGTAGTGGTAAAATATTTGTGGATGACACTTTATTTACAATAAATGATGACTTATGAAAGGAAATTTCAAAAGGCATGTGTAAATAATTTTGGATGTCTATGTTTGGAGAGATAGAATCCTTTATTGGATTCCAGATCTATTAGAAGAAAGATGGTATCTACATTACTCAATCCAAATATATCAAGGAGCTACTAAAGAAGTTTGGAATGTAAGATTCAAGAATAGTTGGAACACCTATGTCTACTAGAAATAAGAATTCCAAAAATGATGATTTCAAAGAGGTATATTAGATCACATATAGATCAATGATTGGAAAATTACAACATGTAGTGTACACAAGGCCTAATATTGCATTATCAATTGGTATGATGGAAAGATTCTTAGAAAATCCTTTAAAAAATCACATGATGAAAATCAAGAGAATCATGAGGTGTCTTAAAGGTAATAAAGAATATAGACTATGGTACAAAAAGGAAGCTAATTTTGATTTGAAAGCATTCACAAATGTTGATTGGGCAAGAAGTGTTGATGATAGAAAGAGCACTAGTGTTGGAGTATTCTTTCTTGGTAAAAGACAAGTTTCCTAGACAAGAAAGAAGCATAATTATATTTTTGACTTCATAGTAGAATTAGAATATGTGGCAACAATAGTTAATTGTTCTAATGTTTTTTGGTTCAAGCAACTATTGATAGCTATGAAGATGGAGAAAAGGGATCTAGTGGTTATCTTCTGTGATAACACTAGTGCAATTAATATATTAAAGAATCCTACGATGCATAGTAAAACCAAGAATTTTTTTATAAAATATCTTTTTTTGAGAGAATTGATACAAGATAAAGAGGTAAAATTGGAATATGTGAATACGAAAGAGAAATTTGTAGATATATTCACTAATCAATTACATAAGGATGTATTTTTGTATCTAAGAGGTAAGTTAGGTGTCATTCCCCTATCCAAAGCTTACTTAAATAAGTTTAGTGATGCATTAACCAGAGCATGTTGGAGATCAGTCAATTGATGCAATATTGACAAGGTCACATTGCAAATGAATCAGTACATAAGGTAGATTGATATTCACAAAATATTGTCTTTGGGATGAGATGTCAAAGAGGGAGAAATTTACTATCATGACTAACATAAATTTTATAAATAGGAAGAGTATATATTTCCAGAGATGTCATAGAGAAAGAACTTAGCTTGACATCAAAGAAGGGAAGTTTGCTATTGGAAGAAGATATTAAAGATGAACTTTTTCCAATAGAGGGAGAAATTGGAGGCAGAGGGAGTTCACACTAATAGAGGTAGTTCTCATGGATAAGAATCAAAATGAAACTAAAGATATGTTCCTTACTTTATTCTTGTGTAAAAATTTCATTGTATTATGACATGTTGTGTTGACATCAATGCCAAAGAGGGAGATTTTTGGAAATAATTAATTAATTGTGTATTATCTCTGATGTTGCCCAAAATATCATATCATTGTTGAGTAGTGTATGTCAAGATCACTCAGGCATTGAAGATAGTTTTTTGTGTCTACCGAGGATTCCAAAGTTTGGCTAGCTTAGAAGATATTGTCTACCTAGTTCACTTGGGTAATAAAGAGATGTTTATAGAAGTTGAGTGTTAATTGAGCTCACTTGGTTATAGTAGAAAATGTTGGATAGAACTAGTGTTAATTAAGCTCACTCAATTACAAAAGGAACTTTGTGAATATGCAATGTTAATTGAGTTCACTTGGTTAACACAAGAAAATTATTATTGTGTTAGTGTCTACCATGAAGGATCAAATAATGAAGGATTTTCTTGTTCTGGCATATTGAGTTCAATTAATAATTTTTGGTTCTAGACAACTAAGGAAATAAATATTAAGTATTATAATTTTTATTCAAGTTGGCTTGAGATTTTTTATGATATAAATATAAGGTCAAGATGAGGATTGAATGTGTGGAACATAATAGAAGATTTTATGATGCTTAGAGGAAGTGAATTAGAAGGATAGAGAAAAATATCCTTCTTGAGAAACAAACATACATTTGATTAGGAAGGATCAAGTATACAAGCTAGAACTAAGATCTATAACCATCAATCAAGTTGCATCAGAAATTAGGTTATCTCAATTTTACTTTCTAACCATTGTAGTAGTGATCTAAATCTCTTAATTGAGCTGGCTTAATAGCTATCTTTCAATCCTCTAAAAAGGTGGAATTTCTATTTGAAGTGTCTAAAGACCTTTAACAAGGTCACTCCTAATAGGGTCATGCTTAATAGTGTTTTTTGTAACCTTTAACAAGGTTGGCTCCTAATAGGCCTGATTTCAAACGAGTGAAAATCAGTAACTAGTTAAAATCGATGTTTTTTCCCAAATTGGGTTTCCATGTTAAATCTTGGTGTCAATTATGTTTAATCTATTTCCTTTATGTGTTTGCAACTAGGTTAAAGTAAGATTAATCATAGATAATATCTTAAGGTTTTCATGTTAAGAATTTACCAAATTATTTTAGTATTTAGCAAGTTATGATATTTGTTATTGTAAACTGAGTGCATGTGTGTTTGTCGATTTACAACAGAATATAGTTTAATCATAATTTTATTTGGATTGAAATATAAGGGGTTGATGATTTATTTTTGTAGTAATTTATTCACCACTCCCCTCTTAGTTATTCCTCTTATATTTCCAACAATATAGTGGCACTTCATTAGATGGTGTGGATTTATCTAATCCTCCACCTAGGAAGATCAAAGTCCTGATGAGAAGACATTTTTTAAAAGGACAAGGTTGGACCTTAGTGGTTGTTCATCCAAAACTCCAAATCTATAAACCCACTAAATTAGTTGGGGATATCCAAAGTCAACTAGATAAACAAATGACCCCTATATCAAAGATAAACTATGGAAACTCACCAAGTCCATCACATGAAAGATTGTAATGGATCCCAAAGAAACAATATTTTAAAACTCAAGTGAGGAAAAGCTATGTACAAATAAACCCAAGTCCAAAAATTCCAAAGAACAACCAATTTGGGCAATCAAGTATTACTACTCTAAATGTAAATTAGGAGCTACCATAGGTATTGAATTAATTAATCCTAAAGGTAGGTCTTTTATGTATCATTTTTCTTATAATTTAGATGTACTAAATATGTTGCAAAGTATGAAGCCTTGATTCACAAACTTCTCTTCACATTAGAGAAAGATTTGAAATTTCTTGTAATTGAAGGAGACTCTTAATTTGTCCTTAGATAGGTGAAGTCAATATTCTCTTGCAACGATAGAAGACTACTTGCATACTAAAAAAGAGTTTGGGACTTGATGGGAGATTTTTAGACCTTGAACATAAGGTCCATTCCAAGGACAAAGAACATGGTATTCAATGCCCTTTCCATTTAAAAAATTGCATTGCAAGTTGTTGAAAGAACAAATATAAAATTATTTTTAGTTGAATTGTTTCCTTCTCTATCTATTCCAAACAAGATTATGAACTTCCAAGTCTTCCAAGATGACCAACATATTCTCAAATTCATTATGTGAAATGCCCTTTCCAAAGGACTAGAGATTGATGATAGTCCTGATGACAAACTTAAAGATGATGAGCTACAAGATGAAGATGGGATTACAAATTTAAAGACCAATACTATTCCCAAGGGGATGGTAGACTTAGAATGCATCTTTGATTGAGATGAATCAAAACGTAGTAAAAGAAATATTGAAGAAAAGGGGATTAAATAATATGATTATATAATCTAGGCACAAAAGAAAATCAAAATATGGTGACAATTGGAAAGGTTTGTAATTCTCAAGAATGAGAAAGTATGCTTCAATTTCTTATAGAATACAAAGACATCATAGCATGGAGTTATGAAGAACTCAAGACATATGATCTTGAAATAATCACTCATGACATTTCATTGAAGCATGATGCCAAACCCTATCATCAAAGATAGAAACCAATGAATCCCATAATTAATTCTTTGATAATGAAAGAAGTATAAAAGTTACATGATGCTAAAATTATCTTCTTAATATGATATTCTACATGGGTTGCTAACTTGGTTCCAATAAAGAAAAAGATTTGGGAAATTCACCTTTTTGTGGATTTTTACAATTTGAACTTGGTTTCGCAAAAGGATAATGACTCTTTTCCCTCATTGGATGAAGTATTACAAATTGTACAAGGGTATAAAATGATGTCCTTTCTGGATGGATATTCGTGATACAACCAAGTTATGGTAGATGAGGAAGATAGATAAACACTACATTTACAACAAAATGGGGAACCTTTGCATACCAAAGGATGCCTTTTGGATTGATCAATGTGGGTGCCACATTCAAAAATGTGATGAATAAATAATTCAAAGGGTTAATAAACAAGTCCATAGTTATCTACATCGATGAACTCACTATCTTTTCAAAATATAAGAGTACTCATTTTGAAGACTTGAAACAAGTGTCCAACTGATGTCAAAGTTATGGAATATCACCAAATCCAATAAAGTTTTCATTTGGGGTCACAAAAGGAAATATCCTTGGTCATATTATCTCTCAATTTGGGACATCCATTGATCCTAAAAGGATAGGATTGATTCTTAATATGTCACCTCATCATAGTTGTAAAGAGCTAAAATCTTTCTTCGACAAAATCAATTTTGTACATAAGTTCATTGATGGATTTTCTAAGATAGTACATCCTCTTAATGACATACTCAAGAAAGGAGAAAAGACTAAATGGGTTCCTAGAATAAAGAAATCTTTTGAAGACATCAAATTAGCCATTTGTATAGCCCCAATTTTGGTAAGTCTCGATTATGACTTACGATTCAAAATCTATTCATTTGCTTTATAAAATTCATGCACTGAGATTCTCACTCAAAAGAAAGACAAAGAAGATGAGAGACCCATCACATTCATGAGTTTCTTTCTAAAGAATGTTGAGTTGAACTAGTTTGATCTTGACAAATAGTCTTTCACATTGATAAAGGAGGTTAATAAATTTTGCCATTATATACTTAGGAGAAAGATATATGCAATTGTGACTGATGAGAAATGTTAAAACATTGCTGATACATAATGAATCAGGCAAGAGATGAGGAAAATGGATGGCTATATTCCAAGATTTTGATTTGGAGATCCAACCAATGAAGTTGGTAAGAGGACAAGGATTGACCAAGATGATAGTTGATAATGAGATCAGTAATGATAATTGTTGGTGTTTTAAAACTACTAAACAAAAAAATGTTCAATACCAGAATGATAACACTCATACAACCTAAGGATCAGCTAATTCCCATTATCAGCTACATGAGTAAACCATTTGACCCCAACTTCAACAAAACCAATGGATGGTTTCCTACTCTTCTGGCTCTGCTAAACCAAGGTGGGTGTACCTAGGGATAATTTTAATACAAATTGCTATGTAGAGATTCTTTTAGTTTCATTCAGATTCTCATCTATTACCCACTAACATGTGTAGTTTACTTCAATTCTTTCAATATTTTCCAACTTGTATGCATCCCTTATTTGCAGATCTAGCCCAAATTCTTCTAGAATTTACAAATATTCCTAGAAATAGCAGCTACCTAAGACTCAGAGAATAGATATAAATGAGTATTGACCAGCATTTATAACTTTGAATAAAATGGAAATATAATTTTGATTTTATAATAAAATGACTTAACATGAAGCATTAGAATTCATCCTTTTTACTTATGATTCATGAGACCAGTGCCTTATCCATTGGGCAAAGAATTAACTATTGGCAGGAGATCTAATTCAGATAACTTGTAAATGAATTAATCAATTGTAATCACCCATCTCCATTCTTATCAACTATCCTTCTATGATTTCACAAACCCTACTTATTCATTGAAGCATTTATATAATTTCTTGAATTAAGAGCAACAGTGAAATCAGTACACAACCCATCCAGATTGCATTCAGTCAATTAAACCTTATTTAAATGACTTCAAAGTATACAAACCCATAAAATAGAGATAGAAACTGATGACACAAATATAGTGTAAATACCCTTTTGTATTATGCTTTTCATATGACTAATACAATGACCAAAAGAAAATCAATTGAAAGCCTAGAATAGATTGTTGTTTCTATCATTCAATAAATTATCAAAATGTAAAATGGAAACAAACTCAAATCAGCTACACACTATTGGACTGACTGAATGTACTTTTCTTGGGAAACACCAAAATTCTACCAATTTTGGACCCTCACAATTCTTTGAAAACTCATTTATATAGCATGAATTGCAACAAGAAAAGGGAAATTTTGATTTGACAAGTGTCCAAGAACAAAACATCACACAAAAGACAAAAATGGTCACAAAAGAATGCTAGGTGCATCAAATATTCTTTTAGGTAGGCCCACTCTTGTTACTGCTATAAATTATCAACTTCTGATTTGTCTCTCATTATTCTAGATCCTCAGAATGCATGGCTACCAAGCTAGCCAATGAGAGGTGATCTTGTGATGCCTCCAAATCAGTTTTTTCCTACAACTTTTCACTGCTTTCACCTTAAGTAGGCATTATTTCTTTTTAACCTTGTTCTTTCTCCAATTCTAGTGCTGATGTGTCAATGACCTCCACCTCACATTCTTATTCCCTATTATCATCTAATTTGTCTTGAGTAATAAAAATACCTCCCTGTGATCCCATATGTTCAATCTGTTCACTAGTGAGCTATTCTTCTCCAATCCTTAGAGGGGATTGACTGGGTGAATATTCCTCAACTTGAGGCCTTTCTTCTATTACTACCTTATACCTCTTAAGACTTGGCTCATCAGGTCTCTCCTCTTGGGCTATACTGGTGGATCCTTTTATTTGCTTGCCTTTATCCATAGGAGCCCTTTTATTCTGAATTATAGTATACCCAAGCCTCTTTTGTATAATTATTTGACGAGCTCCTACATTAGGAGTGAAAGCCAACCTCCTCATGACTTCTCTAGCCTTATTAGGATAAGAATCAATAAAAAATTGTTTCTTTTCATTCATAACTTCCATTATTCTAGGGAAGTTATTCATGAGCTTATTTATTCTGACAACCTCTATATTAGCATTATCTAAAGGACCATAATCCCGATCAAAACAATAAATGAATTCTAAAACTCGGGAATAAACTCTCCATTTTCTTTCTTAGTTTCTTGTTCCTAAAATGAGGATTCATTCCTTATAATATCCTCTAGATAGTATGAATCATGCTTGACCTATCCTAGCTTAATTCTATGCCTTAATATCTAGTTGAAAAATCTCTCAGAATCACAAAAATGAGGATGACAGACAGCCATCATACACTATTCCAAAATTTTATACAAAAGGAGCCAACCTCCTTTAGTAATCACAAATTGATGGGCCACTATCTAGGTAGGAAAATTGACCCTAGTTTCCTTTTCAAAAAGAAAAATTATTCTACTCCTCCTAATTGACACCAAATTTTAGCCATTCCTACTTTCAAAGATACTTGATAGGGCAAGACATGAGGGCTCCCTTTAAAACCATAGATCCTAAAAATAGTAGAAATAGAGTAAGGGATGATATCTCCCCAATTATGTGCAACTTTCAAGTTATGGGAATTATCCATAGGCTTGATGAGACTCATTAGTACCTTAGGAATTTTGGGATTGTCACTCAATATGAGGCATCTCAATTTAGAAGAAAAATACTTATCAAATCTGACAAAACTGGCCTTACTTGCATACCAGGTCATATCTGCACTCCACAACTGGACTGGCAGTATTTTCTCATTCTCCTCTCTGTTCAGTTCCATCTCATTACCAAAATATGTCACTCCTTTGAACAAAAACATATGCATTAATAGAGAGTAGTGACCAAAAGTTTTTTCCACCTTGCCCTTTGCAATCCCAACTAATCCAATGTGAATCTCTTCAGCCAAAAAGGTAGCAAAATAAAAAATAACATCCACATCGAAGGAAGAAATTTGAACCATCATGTACATGAGGCCAATGGTCATGAACTCCTGCTCATCTTCACCAAAAAGTTGGCATAAGGTCATGTATATCTCTACAACCATGGAAGTGAAAAGACTCTTTTTAAAATTCTCTCTAGAGGGTGCAGTAATTACTGGCAAAGTTCCTATTGTACCAATGTGTGCCCTCAATGCACCTCCCCTAATTACATCCTTCTTTGCTTGGTATTCATTCTCTAATTCTGGTAGATTGATTTGCACATGGTAATCTAACAAAGGTTCTAGGTGAAAAACCTCTCTAATTTCTTTAGGACTAATTGAGACCAGAGGCACACCATCCTTTCTTCTCACAACCCTAATAGCTTGGTCATAATTCTTGGCAATGGCTTCATGAAAATCATAATCCATGAAAACACTCAGAACTACTAACTTTCCAAAATCAAAATTCCAGACATTAGCATGTAGGGCAAACAACTTCCTTTCTAAAAACCACTTTTTAAAAAAGATAAGACTAGTTTGAGTAGTTGTTGCATCCCTAACCTAGTTCCCCTTTTCATACAGACCATCCACAATTTTAAGCCTAGGGTTTAAGGAAATCAATTTTTTAACTTGTGCAGGTTCTGTGGTAGATTCTGGGAATAATTCTAATAAATCATCATGGACATTCCTATCCATATAATTAATTTTCCCAAAAAATGCTTTCTTAGGAGGCATTTTGATAGTATTGAAAGAATTAGAATGCCACAATAGTTGTAATATGAGTACTTACTTGACTTGCTGAACTTGTTCTTCTCTGAACTTGTATAATTGATCTCGAACAACTAAGGAATAATTTTGTGTCTTTACCAGGTTTAAAACAATACAATCAACAGGCTCTTGTGTTCAGAAAACTTGCAATTTTTGTTTGCAAGGGATTGGAATTAATGAAAATCTCCTATGTTATACTTTGTTCCTCCCACACGTGAAGCTTTCACTTATCATAAATGTGCAGAACAGAAAAATAGAGTAGCATCACACTTTCTTTTTAAACTTGCACCGTTGATCCTTGAAAAATTCTACGATCTAGGAATGAGAACTCAGCTGACTTAGTTTTCTTCCTAACACACTAGCAGTCAAGCCAATAAAATGCCTCCATCTATACCTTTCCTTCAAGGCTAGTGCTTCAAATTGGGCCCATGAATGACCAAGAAAACATGTCATCAAATCACTAACTCGTTATACATAACTCTTGAGCACCTTTTCATAATGAGCTAGCGACAATCATTGATTTTGCATTGATCACATGGCAGTTATTTGAGACATCCTTTGGAAGAAAAAATAGTGGGCCCCTCACTCGTTAACTCGCTATACTTAACTTTCACACACCTCTTCATAGCGAGTTAATGAGCATTTTCGATCCATACTTGATCTTGTGGTCAACATTTTACTGCAACAATGGTGGGCCATCACTTCGCTAACTTGCTATACTTAACTTACAAGAATTTTTCCATAGTGAGTTAATGATGGCTTTTGATCCTAGTTTGATCTCATGATTAGAAATCTTTGCACTTTGTGCATGCGAAGTGGGTCCAGGATACTATTATCACTGAGCTGACTCAACACACTAGCACACATATACATTTTCCAATTTCTTAATGACATCATACGTCTTGGGCCTTGTTGTGTTCATGATTTTCAAGTAGGTCTCTACATCACTACTGGAAAAAATACTGACTAGCCAGCTAGAGAAATGGCGAGTTTCGATAACCATTAAAAATGATGCTTGGAAAATAGAACTATGAATGACATTAACCTATAGAGAAATAAAAGTGAAAATTGTGCCATATCTTCCTCGGGATCTTATGGGGACACAAGCCAAGAACAAAATGGACACAACAGAAAAAGGAAATTGTATTAACTGAAAAATAAGCTAGTACATTCAATACAGAGAAAATAAACTTCAACACATGCCCTAAGGGCTTACAATAGCATAAATCTAGAGATAATTTCTCCTCTTAGTACCTTCTCTCAAACTCCACTCCGAACTACTATTTACAATGCCATTAAATCTCCTTAAATAGACCCTAGAGGGTTAAGGACTAGGAGTAAATTCTAGAAAGTGCTAGTAGGCATCCACCAACCAAATAGAAGGTTCTAGAAGCTGTGTTAGAAGTCGGCACAAATCTAGAAGAATCCAGAAATAGTAACCAAACTTTTGGGAGGCATAACTTTTGAACCGTAGCTCTGATTGACAAACCATTTACATTTTCAAAAAGCTCTCAAAGTGCTCTATAGCCCTATGGATGAGCTTTGCTTGTGCCCCATTTTTTGGCCCCTTTTAAGGTCATTTAATGCCCCTAACTTGACTTTGAAGCATTCTTAGGAGGTCTCCAAAACCTGAAAAACTGCAATAAATTTCAAACCATGGGGCCTTTTGACCTGATTCTTTTTCTAGAATGCTCTAAATCACAATTACATTCATCTGGCCAATTCACACCTTCTAGTTTACCAAAATGATGGCCCAATTACATGCTCCTATTTTTTTGGGATTTTCTAGCACACTGATAGTGGAACTCTAAGAGTTGGAACCTTTATTTGACCCAAATGGGTGTCCAAAAATGAAAACACATGAAACTGAAACTAAGTCTAAGTACATTTTTTTGGGTGACACAAGATTGCCCTTATACCTCTGGATGCTCCTGCATCAGACACCCAGGGTAGATTGAAAAGTGACCCTGTCACTTTATGAATGGTAGAGGAAATCCCAAATGGGAAACCTCAATTGCTGAAATCCAAGTTGAGTCCTCGATTGATCATCCTTTCCATTTGACCAAATACTCTTCATACTACCTATTTTTGGTACTCCTACCCACACGATGATCTAGAATGTCTTCGATCTCCTCCTTCTTAGAAGCAAGAATTGGACATGGCTCTAATACCAGCTCCTCATCTGCACCATCATCATGATACTCTGTTAAATCTGCAATGTTGAAAATGGAAGAAATGTGAATACCATCTGGCAGCTCCACCTCATATGCATTTCCTGAGTCATGTTTCTTCAAAACTTTGTAGGGGCCAAATTTCTTCATTTTTAGCTTGTTGTAAGTACCGGCTGGAATTCTTTCTTTTCGTAAGTGCACCATGACTAGATCCCCTACTTGGAATTCCTTATGTCTTCTCCTTTGATCAGCCCTAGCTTTATACTCTTTATTCATCTTGGTAATGTGTGCCTGAACCTCCTCATGTAGATGCTTGATATGTTCAGCAAATTCTTCCACTTCTGCACTTGTCCTCTCCCCTTGGTCTATCTTCCTCAATTCTGGTGTAGTCCTTGGGCTATTCCCATATACAATTTGGAATGGTGATTTTCCAGTACTCCTATTTATAGAGTTATTGTAAGCAAACTCTACTTGTGGTAGAATCAAATCCCATCCCTTGGGATTATCCCCAACTAAACATCTCAGAAAATTGCCCAGACTTCTGTTTACCACTTCTGTTTGGCCGTCAGTTTGTGGGTGATGCGTGGAACTGAATTTCAAGTCTGTTCTCAACTTTTTCCACAATGTCCTCAAAAAATACCCCACAAATTTAGTATCTCTGTCAGAAACTATACTCCTTGGAAGACCATGTAGTCTTACCACCTCTTTGAAAAATAAGTCTGCAATATGAACAACATCATGAGTTTTGTCGCATGGAATGAAATGTTCCATTTTGGAGAACCTATCAACAACCACGAATACTGAGTCATTACCCCTTTGTGTCCTTGGCAATCCAAGAACAAAATCCATACTTATGTCCTCCCATGGCCTTGATGGAATAGGCAATGGCTGATATAGGCCAGTATTGTGACTAAACCCCTTGGCAACTTGAAAAACTTGGCAACTTTGTACAAACTTCTTCACATCCTATGAAATTTGAGGCCAAAGATAATGTTCTCTAAGAATGGAAATGGTCTTATCTCGACCAAAATGTCCTTCCATCCCTCCACTGTGTTTCTCCTTAATCAGATTTTCCCTCATGGAACTCCTTGGTATGCACAATTGACTACCCTTGAGCAACATGCCATCCTGAATCAAATAGTCTAACCACTTGGTTCTATCTACAGCAACAGGTTCTTTACAAGCCTTCCATGCTTCAGCAAAATCAGGATCCTTGGGGTACAAATTCTTGAGTTCATCAAACCCAACTACTTCAACATACATTACTGTAAGCAACAACTATCTCCTACTTAGTGCATTTGCAACCCTGTTAGATTTTCCACTTCTATGCTTCAACACAAATGTATAGCTCTGCAAGAACTCTACCCACTCCATATGTCTTTGATTCAATTTACCTTGGCTATTTAGGTACTATAATGCCTGATGATCAGTATACAAAACAAATTCCTTTGGCAATAAATAATGCCTCCATTTATTTAAGGCCTGAACTATTGCATAGAACTCTTGATCATAAGCATAATACTTTTTCTTTGCATCATTCAATTTTTCACTAAAATATGCAATAGGCTTACCTTCTTGGCTTAATACAGCCCCAATAGCACTGCCACTGGCATCACAATCTACCTGGAAAACCTTTCTAAAATTTGGAAGTGCCAACATAGGTTGTTCTGTTATCTTCTTCTTCAGCAATTCAAAACTTCTCACAGCTGCTGCAGTCCATTTGAACTCTTTTCTGTCCCCTCTTATTGTATCAGTTAGGGGTGCACCTATGCCACTAAAATTCTTAATAAAATTCTTGTGAAAACTAACCAGACCATGAAATGATCTTACCTTAGTAGCAGACCTTGGAGTAGGCCATTCCAAGATGGCTTTTACCTTCTCTAGATCCATTTTGAGACCTTCTGGTGATATAGCAAACCCCAAATAGACTAATTCCCTTTTTGCAAAGATAGGCTTCTTCAGATTAATTAATAGTTTCTCTTCCCTTAGCCTTTCAAGGACACTACGAATATGCAATAAATGTTCTTCCAAAGTCTTGCTGAAAATTAAAATATCATCCAAGTAAACAATAACAAATTTTCCCAAGAACTTCTTAAGTAGCTCATTCATGAGCCGCATGAAGGTGCTTGGGGCGTTCGTCAATCCAAAGGGCATGACTAACCACTCATAAAGAGCCTTCTTGGTCTTGAAGGCTATTTTCCACTCATCTCCTTCTCGAATCCATATCTAATGATAGCCACTCTTGAGATCTATCTTTGTGAAGTACTGAGCTCCACTCAAGCAGTCCATAAGATCATCCATCCTTGGCAAAGGAAATTGGTACTTGATGGTTATCCTATTTATAGCTCGAGAATCTATACACATCCTCCACTCTCCATCCTTCTTTGGTGTGAGTACTACAAGTACTGCACATGGACTCAGGCTCTCTCGAGTCAAGCCCTTCCTCAACAGCTCCTGAACCTGTCTAGTTACCTCCTCTGTTTCAGTAGGAGTCATCTTGTGAGCAGCCTTGTTAGGCAAACTAGCTCCTGGAATCAGATCTATTTGATGACTGATTTGGCTTACTGGTGGCAATCCATCTGGAACATTATCAGAGATAATATCTACAAATTCCCCTAGTTAATCTAAAACTTCAAGTGGTATTTCACTACTACCTTCTTCATCTTTCCTAGGAATCAAAGCATAGCACATATGCTGATGTTTCATGCCATCTAAAAACCTCCTTTCATCAACAAGAAAAATCCTAGCACTGCTACATACCTTTTCACCTTCCTTTTTCATGGGCTTCAATTTGTGGCAAACTCCATCCTTTGTCAAAGAGTATGTGTTTGCATGTCCATCATGTACTGCATGTCTATCAAACTGCCATGGTCTACCCAACAATAGATGGAAAACATCCATCGAAATAACATCACAGAGAACTTCATCATGGTAACTCCCAATTTTGAATTTCACTAAACATTGTTCACTTACCAAGACCTTATGATCATCTTTTACCCAAGCAATCCAATAGTAATGGGGACGTTTCTGCCTCTTGAGCTTTAGCTTAGAGACCATCTCTTCTAATACCAAGTTATCAATGCTACCATGATCAATGATCATATCACAACATTTATCCTCACACTTGCATCTGGTATAGAACAAACTCCTCTGTTGTCCTGGTTCAATCTCACCACTTAGTAGGACTCTTTCATTTACCAAGGTCTCTCCTCTTTTTGCATCCTCTGAATGTGATTATTGTGCATCTTCATTCACATGAGCAACCCTAGCTTGGCCCTCAACTCTCCTATCTATCCTTCCTTGTCATTGAAGGCATTCAAAGGCACGATGACCTTATTCATTGCAATGGAAATAGGTACCATGGAAGCCTCCTCTTCCTTGTCCACATCCTCTACCTCTTCCTCTTTGATTTCCAAAGTCTTGATCATGGGAGCGGTTGAAACCCTCATTCTTTTGGGTCTGCTAGTACCCATATCTTCATTTTTATTTTGGGTTTCATTGCGGCCTCCAGAAGATCTACCGCTTCCCCTTCCTCCTTGACTGTGCCCTCTTTGTCTTCCTTCAAACCTTTTATTCAGCTTCTCTTCAACTCGTAGGGTAAACTGGTATGCCTCTTAAATGTTGGTCATTCTTACTAGACTTAATTCCTCCTGAATGCTAGGTCACAACCCATTGATATAATGAGCAACCTTCTCCTTATTTGCTTATGCATGCCCTGCTCTAATCAAGAGTCGGTGAAATTCCTCTGTATATTCTTGGACTGATGTTCCTACTTGCTTTAACCCATGCATCTTCTTAAACAAATCAAGCTCGTAGTCCATAGGAATGAACTGCTTCTTCAATTTGTCCACCATGCGATCCCATCTTGTGATCTTCTCCTTTCCTCTTCTATTTCTTTCTAATTGGACCTTTTGCCACCAAAGTTTGGCATGGCCTTTCAATTTGGCCTTTGCAAACTTAACCCTATCTGGGTCCCTGATATCCTCATATTCAAAGTATTCTTCCAGTTCATTGATCCAATTGATCAACTCATCTGGTTTTAGATTTCCTGAAAATACACCCACTTCAATTGTAGGTCTTTTTCCAAACTTAGTAATGGCCCTAAAAAGCCTTTCCTCTACATGATTAAGAACTTCTCCATCAAATTCCCCTTCTAGTCCCATTACTTCTTCTTCATTTTCATCTTCACTTTCATCACCTACGGCCACAGTTGCTCCTCTACGAAGCTCCTCCTGCAATCCTTGTGCCTGCCTTTGGAGGGCTCTAACCTCCTCTAGATTAATAGCTCTAGCCCTTCTGCAACGCTCTCTTTGTGGAGGCATCTTCTTAACTCAAACCCACAACCACACAGTCCTGGTGTAAACTGCCTCACAATAGGTGCTCTGTCTACACACTCAGGAAAACTAGCTCTGATACCACTTGATGGGGACACAAGCCAAGAATAGAATGGACATAACAGAAAATGGAAATTGTATTAACTAAAAAATAAGCTAGTACATTCAGTACAAAGAAAATAAACTTCAAAACATGCCCTAAGGTCTTACAATAGCATAAATCTGGAGATAATTTCTCCTTTCAGTACCTCCTCTCAAACTCCACTCCGAACTGCTATTTACAATGCCAAAAATCTCCTTAAATAGACCCTAGAGGGTTAAGGACTAGGAGTACATTCTAGAAAGTGCTAGTAGGCATCCACCGACCAAATAGAAGGTTCTAGAAGCTGTGTTAGAAGTCAACACAAATCTAGAAGAATCTAGAAACGATAATCAAACTTTCAGGAGGCATAACTTTTGAACCGTAGCTCTGATTGATGAACCGTTTAAATTTTCAAAAAGCTCTCGAAGTGCTCTATAGCCCTATGGATGAGATTTTCTCATCCCCCATTTTTTAGCCCTTTTTGAGGTTAGTTAATGCCCCTAACCTAAATTTGAAGCATTCTTAGGAGGTCTCCAAAACCAAAAAAATTGCAATAACTTTCAAACCGTGGGACCTTTCGAGCTGATTCTTTTTCTGGAATGCTCTAAATCACAATTACATTCATCTAGAAAATTCACAGATTCTAGTTTACCAAAATGATGGCCCAATTACATGCTCCTATTTTTTTGGGATTTTCGAGCACACTGAGAGTGGAACTATGAGAGTTGGAACCTTTATTTGACCCAAATGGGTGTCCAAAAATGAAAACACACGAAACTAAAACTAAGTCTAAGTACATTTTTTTGGGTGACACAGGATTTCCCTTATACCTCTGGATGCTTCTACATCAGGATTTTCAAAATCACCTCTTACTTCACAAGAATGTCATTTTTGCAAACTTTGGGCATTCGCTATATCACCACTAGCAAGTTGCATGGATTTCCTGGTAGCAACTTGGTGAATTGTCAAATAAATTTGAACTCCAGTGATGCCACTTGTAAGTTTCTTCATATTCATTTCCTCTTGAAGATGATATGCCTGGGACATAGCACATGGTCAAATTGTCTTCACATTAACACATTTCATAGCACCATATTTCACTTTTAAGTATCATAGATCATTCTCTGGTAATTGCTACTTCGCTATGCATAACATGTGAGCATCTTGCCATAGTGAATATGCGACAACTGTGGATTTAAATCAGATCCGACAACAGGATTAGAACTCCTTTTGTCAAAAAGACTTAACAATAATGACCAAGTAGGTGGGAAAAGAATATTCTCTCCTTGTCATTTGTTTTTTTTTTAAATTTTCGTGCGAGGATAAAACTTAAAAGGCCAAACCCAAGTTTTTTTCACAAATTTTTCAAAGGTATCAAAATATACTAAACCTAAACGTAAAACCCTATGATTTAACAAGAAAACTCTCATCTAATTTTTTATGATTTTAAGAAAAATTGATATGTAAAAAATCAGACCAATGGTGGCTCTGTCTGGGGATGATAGACTACATGAGTCTATGCAAGAATTCAGAATCTATGGGAGAGCAGATCACACACTTGGTGCAAAATGACAACTTCTTCAGAGAGCATAGAGCACACATAGGAATAAGAAATAGGAAACCACACTGTACAAAGAGACTACTTACAGGGATTTACAAAATATACAAAATTTACAAAAATAACAGAAGCCCTAAAAGTACTGTTCATGGAAAATAGATACTTTAAAAGAAGTACCTCTTCAAGAATTGTCCATGAATTGCCAATTCAAGAATACCTCCATTTAATTCCCTTAATAAATATGAATCTTCTCCATTCTTATCTCAAATTTTATATGGACCAAGCTAGATTGGGTCAAATTTTCCATGTCATCCCTTATCTTCCATCCTAGCATTCCACATCAGTACCATATCTCCTATTTCAAACTTTCTCTCAATGGCCCTTTTATCATATAAGTGCTTCATCTGTGATTGGAGCTTAGCATTTTAAATAGAGGAATCTCTTCTTGTCTCCTCTAACTATTTGATTTCATCCAGTCTAAGTTGCATCTCATCAATGATATCATCTTCATATAACTGGTGAATTTATACATCTCCCTTAGATTGTTCTGGGGAAGTCTAGCCTGTATACCATAAACTAGGTCAAATGGGGCACAACCAATGGCCTTTTTAACAGTAACCCTATCAGCCCATAGAGCTAGTGGTAATTTTGAATCCCATGCATTCTTCTTTTCCCCTAGAATTCCTTTGATAATCTTTAATCTACTCTTATTACTTGATTCTACCTGACCATTCCATTGAGGATGATAAGGTAAAGATGTATATTCTATAATGCCATATTTTTTGCAAAACTCTTTGTATTCACCAGATCTAAAACACGTAGCATTATCAGTAATTATCTTTTGTGGACAACCAAATCTAGTTATAATGTTATTCAAAATGAAATTGATCACCACTTTACTTGTAGCATTCTCGGTAGGGATTGCTTCAACCCATATGTTGAAGTAATCAGTTGCCACCAGAATCCAAGAATGTCCAACACTAGATTTGTTGGAGATTTCACCTATGAAGTAAATCCCCCATTGCTGAAATGGTGCCTGTACTCCTATAGGTCTTAATGGTAAATTTCTAAAAAAAATTGATTTTCCACTGAATCTTTGACAAGTATCACATGTCTTAACAAATCATGAGCATCTCTGGAGAGTATTGGCCACCAAAAACTAGATCTTAGGACTTTGTGGGCTGTGGTTTTAGCCATGTAATGACCTCCACACACACCTTCATGCATATCTTTCAAAATCCTTGCAGCCTTAGTTTCATCTACACACTTCAAAAGTACTCATTCCATGCTCCTCCACCATAACTGTCCTTGTACTATAACATATCTTATAGCATGCAACTTAAGGGATCTCCTTTGATTATCAGTTAACTCTGGTGGGGACTTTATTGTTTGTAAATAATAGATTACATGTTTGTACCAGTCAGAGATGTCCATATCACAGAGGTATTCTCTACAATTATCATCCAATTGGTTAATTTGGTTTGTCTGTAGATTTTCATCTTCCATCAACTTTGCTAAACCCTAACCTCTAACCAATTTAGTAATCTGGATATCAATGTTGAATTATTCTATTCTATTGATCCATCTACACCTCCTGCCAGATACTTCTTGCTGTGAGAAAATTTCTTTCACAAAAACAATGGGGACAAAAGAAATAACTGTAGCACCCATTAAATAACATTTGAAGGCCTTAACTCATTTGACCAATGCATATGCCTATTTTTCATTAATATCATACTTTAACTCAGTTTCTTGTAATGTTTTGCTAAATAATGCAATGGGTTGTTCATAAACCTCTTCATTTTTTTGTAAGAGTACTGTAGCCACAGTGTGAAATGAGGCAAAAGAGAATATGTGCATTGTTTTGTCATAATTAGGGGCTCTAAGAATAGGGGCATCTTTAATGGCTTGCTTAATTTTTTGAAATGCAATACTAGGTTCACCTTCCCATTTTATCTTAGATCTCCTTTTTAACATTCTCTATATAGGCCTACTGACTTCTACAAAATTTGTCACAAATCTCCTAAGAAAATTTATCTATCCAAAGAATTACTGGATACCTTTAACACTCTTGGGTTTCTAGATCTTAGCTATTGCTTCTACCTTTTCAGGGTCAATCCTCAATCCATACTTGTGAACTAGGTGTCCTAACAATTCTCCTTCAGTGACACCAAAATTACATTTCCTTAGATTTAAAGATATTCCGTATTTAAGGGCTCTGATAAATACCTTCTCTAAGTGCATGCAATGATCATTTTCATCCTTGGAGTAGGCAGTAAGGTCATTCTGATACAAAGCTAGAAATTTGTCAATGATATTAGCAAAAGCCAAATCCATGGCCCTTTGGAAAGTAGATCTAGCATTAGCAAGCCCAAAAGGCATCCTGATGTAGACATATGTACCCCATGGAGTGGTGAAGGTAGTCTTAAATTGTTCTAATTCTTTGACAATCACTTTATTATATCCTAAAAAACCATCCATCATGGACATCAATTATGAACCAGTGACCCTTTGCAACATTGCTTCGATATTTGGAAAACCATAATTATCCTTTAATGAAGATATGTTAAGATTCCTGAAATCAATTCATAACCTTATATCTCCATTTTTCTTTCTTACTGGTACTAGATTTGATACCCAAGAAGAATATCTGATAGGGTTAATGATGCCAGCATCTCTTAACTTAATTAGTCCTTCCTGCATTTTGGGAGCCAAGGTTGGATTTATTGGCCTTTGCTTTTGTCTAAAAGGCTTAGCATCTGGTTTCAAAGGGATTTCATGTTGAAATAGATCTTCCCTATACGCCTTTAGGTCATTATATGACCATGCAAATACATGTCTATACTTTCTTAGAAAACCTATCAAACCTTATCTTATCTTAGGAGACATTTTTTTACCAATATACACCTTCTTAGGGGTTTCTTTATTTCCCAAATTTATCTCCTCCAAATCCTTAGCATTATATTCACTAGTATCCATTTGAGATCTATCATGATTGTCAAAGATAGTTTCCAGGACAACTAAACCTTTTGGTATTTTTTTGTTTTCAATTGCACAACTCCTTGTCCAAAAAAAGTGTCTCTTCCATCTATGTTTTCTACATATGCTGCACAATCAATTTCTTGCCTTGATAACATATATTCACAATTCAAAAACCTTAAAATATCTTTATCATCCTCAAATACTTGCCAATTTTGGACATTGTTAGGCACAGACGGTCTGGTCTAAGTTTCAATTTTAGATATACTAGCAAATGTAATATCATCAGGTTTTATGTCTATATTTGTCAATAGATCAGCCATCTTATTATTAGATATATCCTTAATCATGTCCCAAACTGCATTTTTGTACTATTTTAACCTTTTATTTTTTGACACATAAATATTTCTCACCTAAGATACAACTAACTTAGAATCCCCTATCACATGTATAAATTTTACCCCATGCTTATGAGCTAGTCTAAGTCCTAACAAAAAAGCCTCATATTCTGCTATGTTATTAGTATAGGGGAAATTCAATGTGAAAGAAAATTTGTAAGTTATCCCAATAGGAGAGATTAATAAAATACATGCACCTACTCCATCTTTGCAATAAGCACCGTCAAAGAACATGGCCCATAAGTCACCTTTATCTATCTTTGTATCGACTTCCATCTCTATCTAAGATCTTTGCTTCCTTTTCTTCAGAGTTAAGACCTCAACTCTAAATGCATTGACATCTGTATCCACAAAATTTGTCATATCATCCTCAACTTCCTCTACTATCATATATATGCTTTTTGGCTCTTTTTTCATCTTTACAAAATTTCCATCAATATTAAAAGTAGCAAATGATAAGTCACATTGTAAACTTCCTCCCATGGTAGCACTCCATTTTCTAGATAATAACATGCCATATTGAGGAGGTATATCAAAAACCAATACACTCATAGTGAGTTCTTTATTTGGATAGGCTGTCAATCTATAAGGCAGGGCACTAATAGTGCTTATGACTGTAACTTCCCTTTTATCCATTGCACAACATCTTCCTTGAGTAGTGTCAACCTTCAGACCTAATTCTTTCATTATTTTGAATGGCATAATAGTACTAGAAGCACCAGAGTCAATTGTATAATTCTTCAATGTCTTACCATTCACCAAAATGCTTAGGAAAAATGGCTCAACATTTCCCAAGCATTCATTAATAGAGGTATCCAAAAACATCTGAGGAATCTGAGACACAACCACTTCAGTGTCCTATTCCTTCATCCTTTTCTTCTTTATTTCCTTAGGAACATGATTTCCAGTACACTCCTAATTTACTTTTACCTCAGTGTTCCCCAACCATGCTATGGCTTTATCTTGATGCTTTGGGATTTTGAGTAATTCAGACAGAGGAACCTTAATATTAATCTAAGACAAAACAACACACATATCTATAGTAGAATCTCAAAGGTTATCATTATTCGCATTCCCTTTCTCATCATGCTTACCCAAAGTATTCAATGGATTATGATTACTTTTATCTTGATTAGTGACATTCTATGATATCTTTCCACCCCTTTTCTTGGAGATATTATTTGAGCACTCTGTATTCTCTTGGTTGCCCCCTTTCCTTGGTTCCCATTTTTTATTTGTAAACTTACCCTTCATAGTAGAGGACTCTTTAGTTTTCACAACTTCCCCTTTCTTATGGTTGGTCCCCTTTATAAAAATACATGCCACCTTATTTCCCTCACTTTCTTGAACCATACTTCTAATTTGAACCTGAGCCACCATATTAGTGGTGATTTGATCAATTTCTTCCCTAGAGGGCTTTCTTAGGGTCACTTCTTCCTTTGAACCTACTATGTTACACACATTATCCTCAACACCACTTTCATCAGAAAATACTTGCTACTGATTGACACCATGAAAATGTCTCTGATCATTTACATCTCTGTCACAACCTTCATTGTTAGAAAAATGTGAATCAAACGTGTTACATCCTACATCATCATTGGTTTCCTCTTGTTCCTGACATTCTTCCACTACATTCTAATTTCTAGAAAATGACAAAGCTACTGCACAATATTTAGGGGCATGAGGTAGTTGACAAGAAAAACACCATGTAGGTTCAGTAGTTAATTTAGGATCATCTACCATATTTGCAGAGTTTTTGGATAAAGGATCAGGGGTCACTTTTTTATTAGTGTTCTTGGAGGGAGGAACATTAGGCTGACCATCCTTCCAAGTAGTACCATAAGGGAAATTCTACAATCTATTTTGTCTACTAAAATTTTATTGGTAAGGGACCCTATTTTTAGTGGGGTTCCTATCATTCTTTACCTAAGGAAGATTCAAACCTTTTATAGAATTTATAATTTGACTCATTTCACTAGACTCTTGATTTTTCCCTCCTACACCTTTGTTATCCTCCTTTCTGTTTCCCTTATTACCAAACAATCTAGGATCATCCCTTCTACTTTCTAATCTACCTAAAATTCTTAGATTATTTTCAATGTTAATAGCATTCATAAAAGCTTCCCTTAAAGTTCTAGGCTTCTTGTCCCTAAGCTAATATTCTATTTTACCATCAAAAGCATTCAAATAAGTGATTAGGCATACCCTGTCATCAACTCACATGGCTTGCATTAGTTTATGCATCCTTTTTTGGAACCTATTGTTGAACTCAGTAACAGATTCATTTGGCAATCTCTTGATGTTATTAAATTCAGTCAGAATGTAACTTTGACTCAACTTGTCACCATATTGTTCCTTGAAACAATATTCAATATCCTTCCAATCCATGATAGATAATTTAGGGAGTCTTTTAAACCATTCTCTAGCATCTTCCATAAGTGACTAAACAAACAACTTCATTATAACATCTTCTGCTTCAACTTCATAGTCACTCATCATATCTAGAAAGCTTCTTAAGGGATCTTCACAGGTTATAGCATTATTTCTAGAAAATTTAGGCAATCTTTTTCTCATCTCTTGAGGAATAGGATTAGGAAAACTAGGAATTCCATCAAAACATATTTGCCTATATCCTTCTAAATGGACAAGTCTTCTTTGCAAGTCAATCCTAGGATGGGAGGGAACATTTCTTTTGACATTATCATTAGCATTGCTAGTAGTAGCATCACCATGAGATTTATTTTGATCTACCCTTTGTGAAATAGAAGATAAAAGAGGAAAAGGTACCTAAGAAGTATCCTGATCTACCTTATCACATCCACCATCTACATTACCCTTAGGCATGGCTGCAAATTGCTTCTTAGCAATTTCTAGGAACTTGATTTTATTATTCATCTTAGCCATAACGGCCTCATTTTCTGCAATCTCCAATTTCTTAGCTAAAGCATCTATCTCTTGTCTTTTCTTTTCTAGCTCAATATCTGAAGGTGATAGAGAATCATGAATTTGGACAACTTGTACTAGTTTATTGATCCTAATACTAGCTTCCTTCTATTTTCCTTTGTCCTTAGCCCCTACAACTAGTTCCACACTTTTTACTCTATTTATCAACTTCTTATTTCTTGATTTTTTGTACTATAGGTCCCTCTAAATTCATTTTCTGAGTTTCCAAGAATTTTTTCTCTTGCGTCCTAAGCTGTTCAACTTGTCCTACAATCTCAGGCTGCCAAGCAGTAGATGCTATCTCATTTTTCTTTTTTAGAGCAGCAATCCTCCTCAATAATTCATGTTTCTCTTCATAATTCTTCGTAATCACTTCTTCCCTCTCTTTGTGAAATCTCCTATTAATAGCTTCTTGCTTAGCAAGATGTGCTCTCAATATTTCATTCTCATCAGGATCAAGTATAGTAAATTTAGACCCAGATGTTTTCTCATCATTAAAACTTTCAGGCTCTAAGTGCCTAGGTCTGACCTTTTCAGGGGAATAATCTGACATGAAAGGGTTTGTGCTATGCTGGAAAAGATTGTTACTAGTCCTACCCTCCAGACTAAATAAAAGTGGTTGCACAACCTTTTCTTGACATATCATTTTTAGGGCATTTTAGAAATCATCATCAGACAAAGTAGGATGAGATCTCGAACCTTTGGAGAAAGGCACCATTTCAATAACACAGAATGATGAACATTATTTTCATATACTGCTTGGTTCTATGAATAACTCCCCTTCTGCATCTAGTTTCCCTTCATAGCCCAATTCTATCTTCCTCTAGGAGGGAGATCAATTTGGAGTTTGATGGTCAGATTTTTCCTCACATTTGCCCATGTAGTTCTCTTATTCTCCATAATTTGGGACAACAATTTGCTTAATTTTGACACTGGTTAAAACCTTTTGAGTTTCCACCCACTCTATCAGAATGGGAAAAGAACCGAACAAATAATAAATCCTTTAGTGAAAATCTCGGGAAAAATGTATACCACTTCCAAATATATGAGAAACTTTAGCATAAAAACTTGCAACTCTACCCAAGGGGACACAGATCTCTAATAATTCACTATTTATGACAAAACTAAGTGTAATTCCCCAGCAGAGTCACCATTTTGTTGGTGTTTTAAAACTACTGAACAACAAAATGTTCAATACCAGAATGATAACACTCATGCAACCTAAGGATTAGCTAATTCCTATTATCAGCTACATGAGTAAACCATTTGGCCCCAACTTCAACAAAACTGACGGATGGTTTCCTACTCTTTTGGCTCTGCTAAACCAAAGTGGGTGTACCTAGGGATAATTTTAATACAAACTATTGTGTAGAGATTCTTTTAGTTTCATTCTGATTCTCATCTATTACCCACTAACACATGTGCAATTTACTTCAATTCTTTCAATATTTTACTTGCATGCATCCCTTATTTACAGATCTGGTCCAAATTCTCCTAGAATTTACAAATATTCTTGGAAATAGCAGCTACCTAAGACTCAAAGAATAGTTATTAATGAGTATTGACAAACATTTATAACTTTGAACAAAATGGAAATATGATTTTGATTTTTGTAATAAAATGATTTAACATGCAGCATTAGAATTCATCCTTTTTACTTATGACTCATGAGACCAGTGCCTTATCCATTGGGCAAAGAATTAACTATTGGTGGGAGATCTAATTCAGATAACTTGTAAATGAATTAATCAATTATAATCACCCATCTCCATTCTTATGAAATATCCCTTTATGAATTCACAAACCCTATTGATTCACTGAAGCATTTATATAATTTCTTGAATTAAGAGCAACAATGAAATTAGTACATAGCCCATCTAGATTGCATTCAGCCAATTAAACCTTATTTAAATGATTTCAAAGTATACAAACCCATTAACTAGAGATAGAAACTGATGACACAAATATAGTGTAAATAGCCTTTTGTGTTATACTTTTCATATGACTAATACAATGACCAATAGAAAATCAATTGAAAGCCCAAAATAGATTGTTATTTATGTCATTCAATATATTATTGAAAAGTACAATGGAAAAAAATTCAAATCAGCTACACACTGTTGAACCGACTGAATGTACTTTTCTTGGGAAACACCAAAATTCTACCAATTTTAGATCCTCACAATGCCATGAAAACTTATTTATATAGCATGAGTGACAACAAGCAAAGGGCAATTGTGATTTGACAAGTGTCCAAGAAACAAAACATCACACAAAAGACAAAAATGGTGACAACAAAATGCTAGGCACATCAAATTTTGTTTTAGGTAGGCCCACTCCTGTTACTGCTGTAAATAATCAACTTTTGTTTTGTCTCTCATTATTCCAAATCCTTAGAATACGTGGCTACCAAGCTAGCCAATGAGGGGTGATCTTGTGATGCCTCCAAATTAGTTTTTTCCTACAGTTTTTCACTGCTTTCACCTTGAGTAGGAATTATTTCTCTTTTACCTTCTTCTTTCTTCAATTCTAGTGCTGATGTGTCAATGACCTACACCTCACCTTCTTGTTCCCTATCATCATCTAAACTGCCTTCCTCTAACTACTTGTCTGAAGGAATATCTACCATCTAGGTGTTAAACTATATGGCATTTGGCTAGCTGAACCCCAAGATATTATCTTGTTTCTTTAGTATATAATCAGCCTCTTTTTCAAAACCAACAAATTCTTGCTTCAAAGAATCAAAAAATAACTGGACTTTAACCAATTCCTCTATCATGGTGGCCCACCAGGCATGCCCCTTTTCATTAACATCTTTATTTATCTCCATGTAAAAAAGATCATCCGGTTCTTTACTCCATTCATCCTTATTTTTTAATTGATTCTTTCTATCCAAGGCACAAGGAAACAGATCAAATTTTTGATTGTTGTACTTATTCAAGTAAGAAATAATTTTTAGTTGCAGAGAAACTCTCCTATTATCAAAATCTAATAGGTCATTAGCAATATCATACAATTTTTCAATATAGTCATTCAAAGACCTTATAACTGAATAACATAAAAGGGTGATTTCTTTTTCCCTTTTTCCCCACTTGTTAAAAATAGGCTTGAGGGTTTCATCATGGGTTTTTAGTTGCTCCCATATACTTATTATTCTTGGCAACTAATCAAAGAACAAGGGCCATTCAATCTTATTTGCGAAATACATTAGGGCCTTTCTAAGCTTATCCTCATATTGTGTATTTAACTCTACATGTAAGGCCCATAGCTTACTTTTTTCTTCTTCAAAATCCTTATCTGTATAATATTCTAGCCTTTGAGGTGTGTCTAGTATTTCTACAAGGGGGGTGGATTTAAAAGGTTCCACTGGAGGACAGGGGTATGTCATTCTAGGCCTAGTAGATTTCCCCATTAGCTTGTTTTCAAGCTCAACTCTCATTTTTACCTCCTTATTATAAGCCTCAAGAATTGTTTCATACTTATTTTGTAACTCCATCATAACCTATTTGTCCTTCTTAGTAGTGGCCAAAAGAAACTTAGAAGAATCCACATTCCAATATGTTGGTTGCACATGTGAGGTTTCAACAACTCTTCTCACAATTAAGCTTCCCATCAACCCAGACTCATCTAACTATGATGATGTGGCTCTGGATCCTCTTCTTAGTGACCAATTAACTAATGTAGCTTGATCTTCAATTAATGCAATGCCTTGAAATTTCTCTTTATTCTGGTCTTGCAAAGTCAATTTATTTGAAATAGAACTAAAAACTAAGGCATCAACAATATCCCAATTTGGCAACAATAAAATGTTAGATGCCTTGACCATTTTCCTCCCTTCCTCAGGGCTTATATTCTACAATTCTTTTAACATTTCTTCTTTAGTTTGGTTTTGAATGGAAGTTTCATCCATTTCTGGATTCTTTCTTTTCATCTTTTTACATTTCTCCTCAAAAATGTTCATGTTTTCCCTCCATGCAAACTATTGAAAAGCCCTAGATTTAACAAAACTATCATCAGTCAAAAATTGATGACTTTCCTATTCTAACATAGGTTCCAATTCCCTGCCACTATAATCTTCTATAGTTAGATCCAAACATGGGAGGGAAGGTTCTGGAGGGTTACCCTCATCTAATTATGCTTGAGTAATAAAAATACCTCCCTATGATCCCATCTATTCAATTTGTTCACTAGTGAGCTGTTCTTCTCCAATCCCTAGACAAGATTGAGTTTCTTCTCCAATCCTTAGAGGGGATTGAGTGGGTGAATATTCCTCAACTTGAGGCCTTTCTTCTCTTACTACTTTCTACCTCTTAGGACTAGGCTCATCAGGTCTCTCCTCTTGGGCTATATTGATGGATCCTATTATTTGCTTGCCCTTATCCACAGGAGTCCTTTTATTCTAAATTATAGTATACCCAGGCCTCTTTTGTACAATTATTTGACCAACTCCTACATTAGTAGTGAAAGCCAACCTCCTCATGACTTCTCTAGCCTTATCAGGATAAGAATCAATAAATAATTATTTATTTTCATTCATAGCTTCCATTATTCTAGGGAAGTTACTCATGAGCTTATTTATTCTATCAGCATTTGTATTAGCATTATCTAAAGGACCATAATCCTGATCAAAACAATGAATGAATTCTAAAACTCAGGAATAAAGTCTCCATTTTTATTTCTTAGTTTCCTATTCCTACAATGAGAATTCATTCCTTATAATATCCTTTGGATAATAAGAATCATGCTTGACCTATTCCAGCTTAATTCTATGCCTTAATATCTAGTTGAAAGATCACTCAGAATCACAAAAATGAGGATGATAGGCAGCCATCATATACTGTTGCAAAAATTTATACAAAAAGAGCCAACCTCCTTTGGTAATCACAAATTGATGGGCCACTATGTAGGTAGATAAAATTGACCCTAGTTGCCTTTTCAACAAAACCATTTCTTCTACTCCTAATTGCCACAAAATTTTAGCCATTCCTAATTTCAAAGGTACTTGGTAGGGCAAGACATGAGGACTCCCTTTAAAACCATAGATTCTAAAAATAGTAGAAATAGAGTAAGGGATGATATCTCCCCAATTATGTGAAACTTTCAAGTTATGGGGATTATCCATAGGCCTGATGAGACTCATTAGTACCTTAGGGATTCTAGGATTGTCACTCAATATGAGGCATCTAAATTTAGAAGCAAAATACCTATCAAATTTGACAAAACTAGCCTTACTTACATCCCAGGTCATATCAGCACTCCATAACTAGACTGGTAGTATTTCCCCATTCTCCTCTCTATTTAGTTCCATCTCATTACCAAAATATATGACTCCTTTGAACAAAAACATATGCATTAATAGAGAGTAGTGAGCAAAAGTTGTTTCCACCTTGCCCTTCGCAATCCCAAATAAACCAATGTGATCTCTTCAGCCAAAAAGGAAGGAAAATCCAAAATAACATCCACACCGAAGGAAGCAATTTGAACCATCATGTACATGAGGCCAATGGGCATGAACTCCTACTCATCTTCACCAAAAACTTGGCACAAGGTCCTGTATATCTGTACAGCCTGAGAAGTGAAAGGACTCTTCTTAAAAGGCTCTTTAGAGGCTGCAGTAATTACTAGCAAAGTTCCTATTGTACCAATTTGTGCCCTCATTGCACCTCCTCTAATTACATCCTTCTTTGCTTTGTATTCATTCTCTAATTCTGGCAGATTGATATGCACATGGTAATCTGACAAAGGTTCTAGGTGAAAAACCTATCTGATTTCTTTAGGACTAATTGAGACAAGAGGCACACCATCCTTTCTTCTCAAAACCCTAATGGCTTGGTCATAATTCTTGGCAATGGCTTCAAGAAAATCATAATCCATGAAAACACTCAGAACTACTAACTTTCCTATGTATGCTTCTGGGTGCGATTGTGTGTTGTTTTAAGAGCATCAATGTTTCAGATCATACTAACTTTCCCAAATCAAAATTCTAGATATTAGCATGTGGGGCAAAAACCTTCCTTTCTAAAAACCACTTTTTAAACAAGATAAGACCATTTTGAGTAGTTATTGCATCCCTAACCCAGTTCCCCTTGTCATACATGCCATGCACAATTTTCAGCCTAGGGTTTAAGGAAATCAATTTTTTAACTTATGCAGGTTCAGTGGTAGATTTTGGGAATAATTCTAATAAATCATCATGGACATTCCTATCCATATAATTAATTTTCCCATAAAATGCTTTCTTAGGAGGCATTTTGATAGTATTGAAAGAACTAAAATGCGAGAGCAGTTGTAATGTGAGTACTTACTTGACTTGCTAAACTTGTTCTTCTTTCAAACTTTGTAATTGATCTCAAACAACTGAGGAATAATTTTGCATCTTTACCAGGCATAACACAATACAATCAACAGGCTCTTGTGTTCATAAAACTTGCAATTTTTGTTTGCGCGGGACTGGAATTAATTAAAATGTCTTGTGTTATACTCTATTCCTCCCACACACAAAGCTTTCACTTATCATAAATGTGCAAATTAGAAATCCAAGATGGTGTTGCACTTTCTTTTTAAACTTGCACCATTGATCCTTGAAAAATCCTACGATCTAGGAATGAAAACTAAGCTGACTCAATTTTCTTCCTAACACACTAGCAGTCAAGCCAATAAAATGCCTCCATATCTACCTTTCTATCAAGGCTAGGACTTCAAATTGGGCCCATGAATGACCAAGGATATGTGTCATCAACTCGCTAACTCATTATACATAACTTTTGAGCACCTTTCCATAATGAGCTACTGACAATCGCTGATTTTTTATTGATCGTATGGAAGCTATTTAAAACATCCTTTGGAGGAAACAAAAGTGGGCCCCTCGCTCGTTAACTAGCTATACTTAACATTTGCAAACCTCTTCATAGCAAGTTAATGAGCATTGTCGATTCATACTTGATCTTGTGGTCAGCAATTTACTATAACAATGGTGGGCCATCACTTCACTAACTTTCTATACTTAACTTCCAAGCATTTTTCCATAGTGAATTAACGATGGCGTTTGATCCTTGTTTGATCTCACAATCACAAATCTTGGGGAGTGGGTCCAGGATATTGCTATCGTTTAGCTAGCTCAACACGCTAGCACACATATACATTTTCCAATTTCTTAATGACATCATACATCTTGGTCCTTGTTGTGTTTGTGATTTTCAAGTGGGTTGCTACATCACTATCAAAAAAAAAACCAACTAGTTGGCTAGAAAAATGGTGAGTTTTGATAACCGTTAAAAATGACACCCGAAAAATAGAACTACGAATGACATCAACCTGCAGAGAAATAAAAGTGAAAACTGCACCATATCTTTTGTTGGTGTTTGAAAATGCTAGAGGGTGTTCAATTATCCCAATGAGAACATGACATATCTAGGGGTAGCTGACTTCCATTTTCAACATGCCATTTCAAACACAGGGCCAAGTAAAAGGCATGACCCTTCTTCTACTTCAAGATTTGCAAAGCCTAAGCAGGTGGACCTGAGATTCAATTGATACCGTACCAATGTAAAAACATATCCCTAAATCTATTAAGTAGATGTAAACCCTTATATCTCCTAATGACTTATGCAATAACAAACAAGTGCAGTAGGAAATTACAACTCTATGGAATGCACAAGCTGAGTGGGGGTTAAACTGTTCCAGCTCTTCAACATAAAATGTAAAGATGATTTGAATTTGATTTTATTTTATTTGGGTGGGGGAAATTGGATTAAAACCAAGTATGAATCAACAACTTAATTACCCTATATCTAATTAGTGTTTGATCCATTGGGAAAACTTATGAATCTCCCTCATGCATTTTAGATATTTGATACTAATTTATATATTTAGATATATGATCTATCCATTTACCTTGTAAATAGACATCAATGTTCAACTTAAATCTCATTCTTACCTAAGATCCTTCTCAATAAATCTACAACCCTATTGAATCTATGAAGCATTTACACAACTCTTTGAATTATCAGTAACAATGAAACAACATACAGCCTTAAAGGACTGCAACTATGACCTAGGCTCTTTGTTCAAAGATCATAAAACATTACAACTTACTAAGAATGGAGAGAAGATTCAAATTCAAACTCACATTTTTTGTTCTTTGTATTGATTTCCTTGAAATAATACATGAAAATGTAGGAAATTAATTCACAAGCTACCTAGTAAACTAGATTGTATAATAAAAAATGTTGTCATTCAAGAGAGAAATTGGCGGGAATGAGAAGTTGATGGGATGGGAAGGGGGTATCACAGCCAAAGAAAATCTTCATGGTCTAGAACCAGCACATCCTAGATCTTCCATTTAGAATTCATCAATTCTAGGGCCAATTCTACCAAGTGTTTCCATTCTAGAGACTTTCCAAATTTTCCAACCCCTACAAAAAAGAAGAAAGCATAAATAGAGAGGAAGAAATTCTTGGATTTGATATGCAACTGACATGTGTCCCTTCAGATTTCCCTCCTAAGAAGATCAAAAACCTCTTTCTAACTTCTCCTTCTAACTAAAAATCAAATCCCAATCATTTTATCTCCAAAATCTGATGATGAAAGGATGTAACTAATTTTTATGTTGAAATGAACTCGGTAAAAGTAACAAATTAGTTGAAAATGGCTTGTAGGATGCAAGAAAACTATTTAGGCTTGATTTTCTTCACATTCAGATTCCAAAAAGTCTTCAGATCTGCCTTGTAACCAACTTTGATGCTCCATGATGAAATTTTCTTGTTCTACTACCAATACCTTGAATTTCACAAATTGGCTTATAGCTCAAACTGGTGAGCACCTGTGTAAAATTTGACTCCAGAAATAAAAAATTCAGCTCTTCCAAGTTTCGATTGTATATTGGAGGATCTATTTTGGATTAAAAACACTCTAGATATGGCCCTCTGAAGTTCTTAGACCTGTTCTTTGAGTCTTGTTTATACCTCCATGGCTTATTTTGCAAAATTAAAAAATTTATAAGGCTTGAACTATATCAAAATTTAGACATTCATTTAAATGATCCACTGACTGCATGTGAGAGAAAGAAAATAAAATAAATTTTATATTTGACATCATTTATTTTTTCTACCTTTTTAATTTGGGGTCAAACTTAGTTTGACCAACCTCACCACATGTCATCTTCTGATTGGATGTCTTCTTTCTGCCACGTCATACTCGCTATGTCACTATGCTAACTGGCATGCATCTCTCCCTTAGCGACATAGCTAGAACCACACGATCCACCATGTGCCACAATCTCATGCATCTTAGAAACTTGCTTGCCACATCACCTTTTGCCTTGGAACTCATGCCACATGTTGTCACTGCATCAATCCTCACCATGTTGCTATGGTAGATCATGAGCATCTTCCATTTGGTGATGTAGCAAGGACCCCATGATGAGGACACATGTCAACATCTCCTTCCTCCATTTGCGATCTTGCCATGTCATCGTACAGTCATTTTATATACTACCATGTGGCGCTACTCGATTCGTTGACTACTACACACAAGACCCACAACCACCTTTTATCTCTCACCATTTTCTTGAATTTTTTGGCTAGTCACTACCTCGCTAGCCAAAATTTCTAACCACTTTCCAGTGGCGAGATAACGAGTTGGCAGATTTTGGACCTTTCCAGCAACTTATTACCTATTGATGTCATCTTGTGTTTGCACATTTGTCTGTTCAAAATTTTACATTGCCTCCATGTTGGTCAGATGAGTGGGGCCCTCCATCAGCTATTCAGACCTCAAAATGCATTTCCTTTGAAGACAACTACAATTTGAGTGCCCGAGTATTTGAACATTATAAAAGGTTTCCGCATGCTAGATGTGGGAAGAAAGCCTATGTACAAGCTTCTATCTATTCAATCCTTCCTGTGGAAATTAATTTTTCATTTTACTTTTAGCTTGCTCCACATTAGATGGTCAATGATGTGGGTTCTGCAGTGTTGTTGTTCTTTTTATTTTCCAACATGGGCTTTAATCTTCATGCCAGCTCTTGCCTATGCTAAGAGTGTTATCTCTATTCCTATCAGTGGCTTTTCTACTTTTCTACTTACTCCCCTGCATTTCCTCCCTAGGTTTGTAACTTATTTCCACGCTATTGCTTGTCTTTGGCATGTGTTGACTATCTTTTATGCTATAGCTTTTCTTTCATACATAGGCAGTCTCCCCTCATTTTTTGGTGTTGACTGCTATCATGGGCCTCTACTACAACTTCCTTCACTGATGTGTCTTTCTCATGCTTCTTGCTTAAACATGTCTACTTTCTCTAGAATGTATTGATTCCTCCTTTTGAAACAACGTGTGGTCCTTCCTAAATGATGGAGATTCTTTTTGTTTTTTAAATTCTCCCCTAGTGTAAGAGACTTCTCCTTTACTACATGGAGCTATAGATGCCAATTACTAATGTCATGGACATTTTTCCCTACGATTTACCTCTACCATGATCTCTATCCTACTTGAGACATTGACAGACCCCTATCATGTGCAAGAAACATCATTTATATTACCATCTTAATTTCAAAACATGAGGCCTCTGTTATCAAATGCATGCCCTGCTAAAGCCATGGATGCCTTGCGACAAGAAGTCATTGACACACATATATAATTTGTTTCCTACCGAAAAAGTCTACTAAGAAAGTGAAGTAAGAATTGGTGAGAAGCAGCTTTGAAATGATGGAAGGAAGTGGCCCATTTTCTTCACCAACTCACTTCTCTTTTACATCGTTGACTTAGAAAAAGGGGCCTATCTCCACAATTCTAATTCTAAAATCAACATTCTTCTTACTTTAAGCCAAGACATTTCATCTTTTTCAATCAATTTTGATTCCAAAACATGCATCATATGGTGTATACCTTCATGCTTGCTGATGTTGGAAATGAGAAAATCCACCAGTGTTGGCTCAAGTTTTAAAATGTTGTTTATAGAATGAAAAACTTCCAATCTACCCTTTTATTTCCACATGTTATATTAAAGCATCAACTTATCCTCTCTAGCTCAAAGTATGCTAGTGTATACCCTTGACTCATAAAATCAAAAAAAATTATTTCTCACATACATTGATTCTCAAGAAATTTGATGGAATCAGTCAGACCCCAAAGTGGGTTTGGCTAAAAAAAAATTGGTTTTGAATAACTGAATCCTTAAACTGATCTGTTGACCTTTTAATATCCACTAGAATTGATTTCAATCATCAATTGATCATTAAAATCTCATTTTATCATTTTCTACAAGTCAAATTGGTGCCAGGAGGTTCGTTGACTGCCCTTAAAAACTAACCTGAACAGATAACTGAGCTCTAAAAATTGACCCACTAAATCTCTATTATGCACTCTTGCACATTGTCGAATCTCATCTCATGAAAAAATTTGAGGTCAAAAGATATTCAATGTCAAAGTTGCCTTCTTAGAATCACCAGCATGAAAACACATAAGAAAACAATAAACTAGGTTCAAAATTCGCTTGGAAAACTAGGAAAATGAACACTTGGGAGAATGAAAAACTAACACTTATTCTTTTTCATGAGAACATTATGGATCTACGATTTGCGTTCATGAGGAATAAGCTGGCGCAAATGGCAGACATTCAAAGTAGGCTACCTAGATTTTGGAAAATGGAAACACTGACAGAAAAGTGATTTTTAGGAATGGAATTGACCCGAAAAAGTGTGCATATGGATTCATCAAGACTTACAAACTAGCACACTTGGAGAATTTTCAAAGGACAACACAAGGGTACAATTCATTTGACTTGACCTATCACAGATCTCAAGTTATGATGTCCTGAATAGGGGTTCCAATCAATCTACACTTTATGACACCAGTAAAAAGTTATAAATTCCATTTGAAATTGTGTTTGAAAACTGATCAAATGGATTCGTCAAAAGCTGAAACTTGAAACATAACATTTCTCTGACATCTACAATTCAACATAATAGGAATTTCAACATATGGGTCAACTGGGTCAAAATTAGAGCTCATCAAATAGGGCTTCCTAGAAATGTGCAAAGTGCATAAGCATGAAAATAGTAAACTACCAACTTTGAGGGATTCAAAACATAGTCAAATGGATTCAAAATGACTCAAAATCTAAGACATAGGTTCTTGGGTATGGACACTAGATATTCACAAAGTGGTAAATCATTAATCATTTCTAGGTGCAAGATATTCAATACCAAACACAACCTCCTGTCACTGTTTGACACTTGGTAAAAATGCAGATTTAACAATTGCTCAAAACAAGATCTTACAGAATGACTAGGAATGGCATTTTATCATCATGGAACACTTAAACACACTGAATGGAGGGTGTTGGAATCATTAAACACCTCACAGGGCTCAAAGGTACAGTCGGGTATGCATGCACTTAAAAGCATTTATAGGGCTTAATTTTCTCAAAAGTGCTCAAAATTGACCATGCAATTTTTAGCACCAACATCTTCCTTGAGATCTTCAAAATCACCTCTTACTTCACAAAAACACCATCTTTTGCAAACTCTGAGCATTCACTATATCACCACCGGTAAGCCGCATGGATTTCCTAGTACTAGCGACTTGGTGAATTGCCAGATAAATTTGAACTCTAGTGACGCCACTAGTAAGTCTTTTCACATGCATTTCTTCTTGAAGATGACAGGCCTGAGACATAGCACATGGTTAAAATATCTTCATGTTAATATATTTTGCGACACCCAATTTCACTTTTAAGTATCACAAATAATTCTTCAATAATCGCTACTTTGCTATGCGTAACATGTGAGCATCTTGCCATAGCGAATATGCAACAACTGTGGATTTAAATTAGATCTGACGGCAAGATTAAATCCCTTTTTTTCAGAAAGACTTAACAACAATGACCAAGTAGGCAGGAAAAGAATATTTGCTCCTTGTCATTTAAAAGAAAAAAAAAAAATTGCGCCAAGATAAAACTTAAAAGGCCAAACCTAAGGTTTTTTTACAGATTTTTTCAAAGGTATCAAAATATACTAAACCAAAACCAAAAACCCTATGATTTAATAGGAAAACTCTTATCTGATTTTTTATGATTTTAAGAAAAATTGATACGTAAAAAATCAGACCAACAATAATGAAATCAGATTTTATGATGAATTTGAAACTAATAATCAACAAATGATCATAGTGTCTCAAGTGGATATTGATCAAGGAATAATAATTGATGTTTAGTATCAGGATATTGTCTAATATCTCTACAAAATCAATAACCCAACTAGATGAATAGTTCACAGTGTAGAGGACTCAAGATGAAATGTGAATCCTATATGCTACAAGATAGAAAACTTTACAAAATAAATTATGAGGGAATTTATTTGAATTGTTTGGGATGTGAAGAAGTGAAAGAAGTTTTGGAATAGTTTCATGATGTTAGGATTAAACCATGGACATAAATAACAATTACATGCAGATATAACCAATAACATAAAATAAAAGATCACATAGAAAAGAATACAAGACACCAAGACTTAATGTGGTTCACCCAATCCCTAGGCTACATCCACCAAATTGAAAGTATAATATTATTATGATCCAAAGAATTTATGAAGTATGTATAGTACTTTCCTGATTAGTCACCACAATCTAACACATGATAGGTATGGCACAGGACATGGATCAACAAAAGTCACAACTCGCGTAATTTTGATATCAGGTTACTTTTCGCATACCATCTTTGTGGATACATTTGAACATGTACATTCTTGTCACATTTTTCAAACAAGTGCCAATAGAGATAGACATCCAACTATACCACTACAAGTAGTTTTTGAGGTATGCCTATTTCCTAAGTTAGGGCTAGACTTTACTGGTCCAATAAACCAATCATCATATAGAGAACATATATTCATTCTCATAGCTATAGACTATTTCATGTGCTAGATATAACTAGAAACTTTTTTAAATTGCTAAGTAAAAGTGGTTACAAATTTCTTGGAAGAACACATTGTTACAAGGTTTGGTATGTTGTTCTTCCTTGTATGTGATAATGGTTCATCTTTTTCATTGATCTTCCTTATTGAATGGCCATTAGACGATTAGGTCATAATCAATTTCTCCTCTAATTAGTATCCCCAAGGTAATGGTGTGGCTAAGTCCACCAATAAGAACATGCTTATAGTGGCAAATAAATTGCTACAAAAAAACACAAAAGGTTTGCACACTTAGATAAAATATACATTATGGAGGGAAAAAGTTAGGATAAAATATGCTTTCAGGACATCTCCCCATTTACTCATTTATCAACAAGAATAAATTTTCCCACTTAAACTCAGGGTTCTAGTATTGAAGTTTACGAAGAGATATTTTGAGGACACTAATAGAGTTTAGATCAATTTAACAAATCCCTTGGAATTGGATGAGAAAAGAACAACATCTTTGGAGCATATTCTAAAACATTAGGTTGTCATTAAATAGTGGTTTGACAAGTAGGCTACAATCAAATCTTTCAGAATATTAGACCTTGCTCTCTTATGGGACCATGTGAAGAAAATGTCAGGAAGTCACACTTAGTTTCAATGCTTGTGGATTGACCCTTATTTAATTATGGATATTTTGAGAGAAAATACTTTTAGTTTGAGTTCCCTACAAAGGGAATTGGACCCATTTCCAATCAATGGCTAGTTCCTAAAACATTACTTTGAGGGAGAAAAGTTAGAAAAAAAATTCTACAAGTGTTTTTTATTTCAGTCATATCTATCTTTTCCTATTAGTTTGAGGGTTAGGTGAAATCAAGATTGTTTTTTGACACATTTCATAAATCACTCCTTGTGGCTTTGACATTTGGGAAGAGGTATTTCTTTGTAAAAGCATTTAGATGATTTTGTTTCTTGTACCAATTGAAAAACAAACATTCATTCTAGTTGTGAAGGACTTTTAGTCTTCAAATCAAAATTTTAGATTGATAGTTTTGAACACTTAACAAATTTAAAGATTGATTATCTTAGTTTTTTCAAATCAAGGTTGATAGTATAAAGGCATAGTCCAAAATTTCCAGTTCAGACTAAAGTATATTTTCAAAGAATTGCTAAGACCAAAAGTTCATTAGAAAAAGAATGTAGAGGTTATCAAACTAAAAAACAAATCTGAGAAAATTGAATAAAGGATGGTGTTAAGGAGAAGATATTTGAAAGGATACAAAAAGTATTTATTGTGGTCTTAGAATGCACATCACATTTATCCTAGAAATGGAAACCCCCTAGTAAGTTTTTATCACCTAGACCCCTAGTCTAGGGCTTGGGTCATTTTTGCACTCCCCCAAAAGTTTGGACCAAGCCTTGGTCTTTGAATGGGGAAGTTTGGAGGGCCTAATTTAGGGGAAAAATAAAGTTTTGGTGTTTTTCAATGCAAAAGTATGCATTAGCACACTAGTGCACAGGTGCACTCAGTATTCATGTTGGCACTCATCTCCTTCCAAAGATGAGTACATGCACATTTTTACATGTGCGCATATCAAGAGGATGCAGTCCTATGAGGGTGTCCACCTTCAGAGGTGTGCATCAGGGCCTGATATCTATTTGAACCCTCGACCCATCTCCATCTCTTCATTCTTCTTTGTTCTCATCTAACCACCACACCTCTACACCCCTTCATATGTGTTATCTCATCATTTGTACTAGAAATCAACACTAAGCACAAGGTTATCTAAAACACCAAAAGGTCTAGATATGCACACCTTCTCAAGATGCCCATGTGCACACATTCTAAAATTAATACATTACACACAAGGTAAAGGTGTACATGTGTGCACCCTTTTTTGCTTTCAATAAATGCAAGTAAAATTTATGGTGTGCACATGCACACCCCATCCAAATGTGCATGTGTGCACCCTTATGCACAAATACAAAAATCAAAATATTGTCATTGATTTTTGGACTAATGTCTCCTCTTGTGTAGATAAGATGACATCATCATCCTCTTTAATGGAAAAGAAGATAGGTCCAAAGCCTATTTTTTTCAAATACCAAGGTGCACCAAGGAAATTTTTGTTTCAAAATGGGCATTTAGAGATCTAAGATACTGAGCTCAGGCATATAAACTAGAATACATTCCTCACCATATGTAATAAACCTAAAGAGTGATCCACAATGGTATTAGTGCTTATTAGATCTAGTCTAGCCAACACAACATCAAATCCTACATCTATTCAACCTTTGAAAGTAATAATGGCTCTTATCCATATCTATGTGACCAAAGAGATTATCATCAAGAGTGTCATAAGGGAGATAGTCCTGGACCTCTAACCTAGGAATACTGAAAATTTGTTTGACAATCATAGAGTTAATCAATATTTGTATCCTTTTTATGAAGGAGATAAGTTAGGTTACTTAGAAAATGAGAAAGAAGCTAGAGAGATAATCTAATCATCTTTCTTGATTGATAGAACACAAGTGGGTTACAAAGTTGAAAAAGTAGACATGACGCAAGGATAAATGAAAGATGATGTTGGATATGCCATTGTGGTTTTGAGATGGGTCATGGGAATATTGGAAATGGAACACCTTCCAACCAAGATGTTTCATTTCATGGAAACTATCAGGATGACAAAGTTGTCAATTGACTGGGCCACAATTCTGAGTGATAACCTACATGAGCAATTGGTTGCTATGAAGGCTAGCCCTAAATTCTACATGACATCATATTTGGTGGACTTATTGGAAGCTAGAATGACAGACTGCACTAGGATTTACAAGAAGGTAAACATGTAAGATGTTAAAGCCTAGCCCTATATGGTGTACCTTGAACTGGTAAAAAAGACACTCTTAGAGTAAAGAATAGAATACAGGATAGTGAATGATAGTTTCATATTTGTAATCATCCAATTCATAGAGGGTGATTATGCTAAAAGGATGTTAATAGAATTAATAACCAAGATCATAGAGATAGGATTGTACTACATCCAATTCAAAACATTCACCTACCTAAGGGTACTGAGTACATTGAAGAACCCAAAAAATCTCCTTAGATATCCATTAGATAGGTTCATTTTTTTGGAAATTTCCTGACAACTCATGTCTACATATGATAGTGTAAGAAAACAACACAAAAAGACATGGGTGTGAACAATCAAAATCAATGCTTTTGAGGTCAAGAAAAAGAAAGATATTGCCACTTTTGTTTCTAAGTGGGACCAATATCCACTAGAAGAGTAAAACTCCTCTTGCCCCTAATTTGACAACATAGGGATGGTGCAACATCTGCATGGAAGGATAAACACAGTAGATGACTATGATATCTACATTAGGGATCATAGGATGACTCTATATTTGGTGAAGAAGGAACTCAAAATGAATATCTCATTAAAGGTTGTTAAGAAAGACACTAAAGATATCTTGGATCCTTTATACAATATCAATAATATTTATGACAGGTATATAATTACTGTGGATATCAGAAGAGATGAAAATGACCATGAATCCTAATGCCAAGCACATATTTCAACTAACAAAGGACTATATCAAGACACCTTTCAAACTTGATCCTACTCCTCAAGATATTTCTCTTCAAGATACATCAAACCCTATAAAGGGTAAAGGTGTAAAAGTTATGGTACCAACCTTCCTAGCTCAATCTCCCATGAGGGTGAAAATGGTGCATCAAAATTAACAAGAGATTGAATAGTTTTAAATAGATAGAATTTCCAAAAGGAGGAGAGCTCATGCAAAGGAAAAGAAGAAAATGGCTCAGGGTTAAGTACCAAAACAAGAATTATAGGTACAGCCTGCACAAGAAGAGCTATAATCTAAGCCTAAATCTCAAGAGCCCATCTAGGAGCCACATGCACCTCCACATGAAGAATAGGTGTAGGATGAACAAGGAGAAGAAGGGAAACTTGAAGAGTAAAGGGTTCCACAAGAACCTATACAATATGAAGAAGCCTCTACATTGGCTCCCAAAAGGGAAATAATTGAATCACAGGTGGTTGGAATTAGAAATGGAAAACATATAAATCTAAGGTGGGGTGTAAATCAAAAGTCCTAATCCTTATCCAATCAAAATTTTAACTTCAAACAATACATTCATTAACATATAAAATAAATGCATCCACGCAAACACTTGACACCAGATATGATTACCCAGAAACCCTCCAAATGAGAAGGTAAAAGTGGGGTGGGGTAGACACCCAAAATTCTTCACTACTGTAGCAATAAAGTGTCACCTATTAAGGCTACATAGTTTGACCATTTTCATGATTTTCCCTATGAAAGGCCTACCCTATTAAAGGCTTACAAAGGATTGCTAGATCCTAGCCTATTAAAGGATTTCTAAACATTCACTTGGAATGTCACCCTGTAAAAGGATTTCACAATGATTGTTAATCAACCTTTCTCCAAAGGATTTCACCCTGCTGACATAGGTGTTAGAAAGTAATAGAAGAATGTTTGATCTAGTAACTTACAATCTTGTATTTTTGATTTCATATCTCAATTCTATCCATCTTGATCCTTTTTTATATGATTTCCCAATGCTAAGTCTTCAATCCTCTATTTTGTAAACTAATTTTACAATTATATTACTCTAGTAAGTCACCTTGAATGCTTTATGTTAAATTCACCCCTTTTATTCCTTCTATTTTTTGTTCGCATCCTCTCTTGAATTATGAGGCTTCATCATCCTTATAAAGACTATGGTGTCTTAGGGTTAGGTGAGAATCTATTGTTGAGATTCATCCATTTTTCAACTTAACCTTTCCAATTTTCTAATTGGTTGCGTGTTGATTTCATAGGAACACCAAATAGATTTTATGTTATCATTAAAGCCTTCGAAAGCTATCCAAAATTCAACATAAATATTCTTCACATAGTTGTTTGTGACATCACAAAAAACTAGGTCCATTCTATGTTACTTGGCACTTGAACTTGCTTGGCATCAACCATTCACTCAGCACTCATTACAACTCAGCATCAATACATATTATACTCAGCATGCATTACTAGCTTGGCATGAACTTAGTAAATATCTTAAGTGTGTTGACACTCAATTGTCAAAATCAATCTAAGATCAACAATATCCCCCTTTGATAGAAGTGTCAAAAACACTTAACTGCACATAACAAATCTAATTTTCTTGAGTATAATACATTAATTTTTTGGCATGTATACAAAACTTCAAAATTTTCAAAACTATGTAATAGACTATATACCTCAAAATTTTGGTAACCTCCCCTAAGTTAATGTGCCTATTATGTATCCAAAATATTTACTTCTTGCTGATACTATTTGTCTTCAAAAATAATGATACTCTTTATCTATTTGATATACTTTGTTTCTTCTCTTTTGTTTTTTTCTTTGCCTTTGTTTGTTTTCCCTTTGTTTTCTCTTCCCCCTTTTGGTTATCTCCATCTTTCTCTTTGTCTCCTCTTTTATTCTTTATTATCTCCCCCTTTTTGAAATTGATGTCAAAGATTTTATACACTAATTATGTATTTGTCCAAAAATTTCTTGTGAACTTCCATTATAACCTCCAAAGAAACATCCCAAATGTCTAATGTGACATCTAAGGACTTTATTTGGATGCTTGTCTCTACTACAAGGTGAACTACTCCATCTAATGTTGAAAGATTCTGTTCTTTCTTTAACATTGTTTCTGCATAAGCTAGTTCCTTTGGAGTACTTCCATATGAGGAGTAAGTGAGGCTTGTATATTAATCAACTTGGCTCTTATAGTAGCCTCTTCTACTATCAACATGGCTAGTTTATTTTGTCTATGCAGCTCTAAATGAAAATGCTTTTCACTCTGAGCTAGGTTTTGGGGGTAATTGCATACATGATATCTTCAAGTTTATTTTAGACTCAGAATCCTATGGCTTATTTCTTGTCTGAAGAGTGTGGGATTAGATAATTTTGTGTACAATAAGAATATGTTCTCAAGTACCTTCTTCACTTTCTCAATTTTGGCAGCCAATTCAACTTGTGCTAGTGCTCTATCACTAGATATTTTCTTATTGACTTTCCCTTGAAATTTATTTTAAGACCATTCCATGAGTTTAACATTTGCTTCTTGGTCTTCATTATTCACCTATTCAACAATTTTTGATAGTTTTTCTAGTATAGGCTTAGATTCAATAGGTGCTTACAAGCTAAAAGAATCTAAAAATATGTCTTTGATCTTTTATAATGCTTGCCTCTATTTGTACTCTTTCTTGATTATTTCTTGATTCTTCTTTCTCCCCAAAGCTTCTTGCATTATACTTATCTATTCTAATGTCATGGTTGTATACTCATATTTGGGTATCACTATTTCTTCATCTAAAAGTTCATCATCATAGTGAAATACATTGGCAACCTTGGATGAGCTAGAGCCTAGTGCTGAAACCTACGATGGTACTATATTAGTGCTTAGCCTTTAAAATACTTTTGTTGGAGTGCCAAATGTTGGTAGATTTACTAGTGTTTGTATAACTTCTTGTTCCTTCTCCTTTGGTATGTAGTTGTCTTCATCAGATCTACCTTCATCAATTATAATTAACTGCGGTGAACCTTGTGTTTATGCATTAGGTATAGAAACATCAGTCTATCTTTCTTGTTCTTTTGTAGGCTCCTTTACTTTTGTAGTCTGAGTTGTATCAACTATATCAGCTTTTGTAGTAGTATCAACCTTTGTAGATTTATCATTTGATATTTTCACTAGAGGTTGACCACTAGTAGTAGTAGGGATGGCAGAAGGTGGTCCATGTGCATTCACCTTATCCCTTGTTATATCAACTACTACTTTTTGGGGTTCATTCACACTGAGCAATACAGGATTTCTACATAATCTTACTTTCAATCTAGATTGGTCAAGTATCTTTTTTAGATCCTCAATAGTTAATGGAGTGATGTTTTGAGTTGAGCTATCAGGAACATCTTGTTTGTGTTTTGAAATGCTATAGGTTTCAAATTACCTTGATGAGAACAAGACACATCTAGGGGCAGGTAACTCCCATCCTTAACATATCCTTTTAGACACTGGGCCAACTATAAGGCTAGACCCTTCTACTTTAGACTCTACACAACCTAGGTGGGTGGACCTTACATTCAACTAATTGCTAAACATATTCTTGAATCTATTAATAGTAGATTTAGCCCTTATTTCTCCTATTGACTCATGCAATAACATAGATGTACAATAGCTAATTGAAAGACAATGTAATTCATAACCTGAGTGAGGGCATCCCATTCTAGTTCTATAAACATAAAATATGACATTTTTTTGAATTTGATTTGATTTTATGTGGGTGGGGAAAGTGGATGAAAACCAAGCATGTATAACAAACTAATGATCCTATAATTGATTAGTGCCTCATCCACGGGGTAATTCAAAAATCTCTCTCATGCATTTTGGATATGTATGACACACATCCTATGCCAACTCTCTAGATCTATCCATTTACCTTGTAAATTGACTATCAATGTTCAATCTAGATCTCATTCTTAAATGAAATCCTTCTCAATAAACTTGCAACCCTGTTGAATTCCATGAAGCATTTACATAACTCGTTGAATTATAAGCAACAATGAAACAACATCCAAACTTAAGAGAATGCAACTATGACCTAGACTCTATGTTCAAAGATCAGAAAACATTACAAGACATCGATAAAGGAGACAAGATGTGAAATGAAACTCAACACCTACTATTCTTTGTATTGATTTCCTTGAAATAATATGTGAAATGCAAGAAATTAACTCACAAAATACCTAATAAATTAGACTATATACTAACATATGCTGTCATACAAGAAAGAAAATGGTGAGAATGATAAATTGATGGGATGGGAAGGGGGTATCATAGCCAAAGCATAGCTTCATGTTTTGGAACCAGCACATCCTAGATCTTTTCAATCAAATTTCATTCATTCCAAAACCATTTCTTCTTCAATTTTCAACTAATAACTTTTCCCTAACTTTTCTTTTCTCTAATGAAAGAGAGAAAGATACATATATAGGATGAAAGAATTCAATCCTAACCTAGAAAATATTTTCACTTCCTCTTTCATTTCATGAAAGACTTGATTCTTCAATCATGACTCCAACTTCAATCCCAAGATTCAGCCCAATTGAAAAACAAATATCCATCATAATAGAAAATTGGAACCAAATTATATTGGCATAGTATTCTCAATATTAACCTAACAAACCTTTTACCATGTGTTTTTACCATGCCTGTAATTGCATTTTAACTTTTTGTCCATTCAACTGAGAAGGCCCAAATTTTATATTTCTACCTATAACTTGAACCAGTGACTTCCCATGCAAAAAGAAACTCCAAAATCAGAAAGTGCATCTTCTCCCAATTTCAATAGTATATAATTTTCCTATGTTTTCTTATCAGGAACTCCAAAAAATTTATTTTTAAAAAATTAGCTCCTCTACTATAAATCTCTAGTCTAAACTTTAAAATTTCTAAAGTTTAAACTTTAGAGAATATATCCTTTTGAATTTAAAATTAGTCTACATGTGACCTTTTTAGATAAGCACTTTTATGTTTCACCTTTGTTATGCTACTCGAGTCAACTTTCCTTTGATCAGGCTACAATGTGGCAACCTTGTATTGGTTGATCTATGCACAGTCACCATCCACTCAATGCCATGTGGCAACTTTTGATTGGTCTGTCAGGCATCACTATGTGGCAACCTCTCATTAGCTACCCAAATGCCATTAGACTACCACATCACCGCCCAAGTTGCACCCACCATGTCACCATAGACAAGGTCCCCCTACCATGTGATTACTTGGTGCTTGCCCACTTTATCTATCTTTTGAGTATCTTTGCAAAGCAGGGAAGCGCCATCCATCAAATCTTGCCACGTGGCAAAATCTAATGCCTCCATCTTGGGCTCTTGCTATCTCCATGTGTCACTACATGATTTTCTATGCCACCACATCATCACCTAGTCATTGCCACCTTAGGAGGCTAACAGGACTACCATGTCAGCTCTGTCCCATGCCCACTACCACATGGTTCCAAGACACATTTTGACATTGTTTAAACTCTGCATTTCTGCAATGTGGGAATGCACCTTGCTACCACATGTCCACTGTGAGATGTGGCACCTCATATTTTGTGCTAGGCTAGAATGTTTTTGATTTTTTAGTTGGCTACCACATCATCACTTTTTTTGTGTGTTCAGGTTCAAAATTTTCTTAGTCAGTCTTTGTTCGACCATGTGGGGTCCACAAGAGTAACTTAGGCTTCCAAAAGCCATATCTTATTAGACATTATGCTTATTAAGTATGGGAGTATTTAAAAATTGAAATTTTCCAAGTGTAGGAAATGTGGGATAATTGTTCAAATAGGCTTTCTCCTACAACTAATAGAACAAAAATGTTGCAATTGCTTCACACTCATTTCCATTTGCTTTGTCCTGAAGCTTCATAAAATCCTCCTTGCCTGCCTACAAAAAGTGTGGTGAGAGCACCATTATGTTCCATGACAATCCTTAGCCACCAACTCTTATGTTGGAGGCTACTAACTCATATCTAGCATTGATAATTAGTCATCAACATGGTGTTTTGAAACCAAAAGTCCTCCATTTTGCTTGTATTTGAAGCCATAAGCATCTTGCAAAATGCAAGCACATGCGGATTATATGATGCAGCTTACAAAAGTTCACCATCTCAAAAATAAGAGTAATTTGAGAAAAACTTCATCTATATCAGGCTTAGCTTTTAATTACATATTGATAGCTTTGAATAGAATAGTGTTAGGTAGGTTATACAATGACATCTAATATTGATCAACCCCCTCATTCGTCATAGCCTCAATTAAACATAAAAATTTGTACCAATTCATATGAGTCATGTGTTCATTCCAACAACTCATTGGATGTTTGAACCTCTTCTCAAGAGTAGTTGAGACTATTATCAATGTCTTCCTTCAAAAAATTCATCCTCTTCCTTGGCTGCCTTGCATTCATCTCATAGAGCCTCCCTTGTTTCAATGCATTATTTACTTCTACCAACAAATATCTTTTTTGATCATGGTTTTCATTTTAGGGTCTTGAGTAGGGTTGTTTATGCTTTTACATTTTTCATATTTTGAACAATAGTTTCCTCACCCCCTTTTTACAAAACACAACAGATGACTTTGATTTATGCATGCTGGGTGGTCTTCCTTTATGTGGGCTTCCATACCTGTCACTTTGAATATGAAGTGACTCCTCATCTACCCATATCATGGGCTTCCTGTGGCTCCCCTATTTAATCTAACTAGATGTCTCAAACAATCCACCTTGCAATTCAAAAAATCCTTCTCTATTGAATTCTCCTACCATTTGGCAAGCTCTGTGATTTAGAAGCTTTACATGTATTGTTTAGTCAAAATAAGACTATATTGTCAAATTGATAACTTCTAAGTTCCAAATAGTAAAAGTCTATAGATTGATACTCAACTTGTAGAGTGCTAAAGACTATTTGGCTATGCAATGATAACTCAATACATCCTTCTACAACCACAAATCACATTTTATGATAAGAATTCACCTCTTAGTTAAAACTTGCAATGTCAATACATCTAGAAGTCACAAGAGTTGTAAACTATACCTAGATTAGCTATATAATGATAATGATTATAGGGAGGCTATTAATAAGGTCTCTAGACCAATATAAGCCAAAATTTTCAAAAATAAAGGCTATCTATTGTCAAAACTATGTTTACACATTTTCCCTAGTCCATGACATGACATCTCTTTACTCCAAGTCTAGCAATCTTTTTTAATTACATCTCATGTTTTCATTAATTCTTTGTTATCCTTCACATCTCAACTCCTTTCAATTTATCCTCAACTTTAGACCTTACAATTTAGGATCATAAGCTTCCCTTATGCAAATTCCAATAAGGGCTTCAAATTTTGGTTCTAAGTTTCTTTTGCACTTTCATATCTTTTAAGTGAGTGGGTCTTCATGGTTCATCATGAGTAAACCCTATTCACCAACTTGATCTGTAATGATTAACTTTAAAAATTTTGTTTTCAGATGAATAACTTTCCAAATTGATTCAATGAGCATCTGGAATTGATTATAATCAAATTTAGCTCTTACTGTATCACTAAAAAATCAATTGAACTCATTATAACATTTATTTGCAAATTGTCAACTTCGTGCCAAGAGCTCCTTTGAGTAGCATTTCAAACCAACCAAAATACTTGACTATGCTGAAGAATGAAATATACTAATTCTTTGTTCCACATTCTTTGATCCTATCAAATCTTGTCTCATGATGAATTCTTAGTCAAAAGATATTGACTATCAAAGTTGCCTTTTTAGAATTGCTTGCACACAAACATGTCAAAAAATAATAAATTGTGTTCATATTTGGCTTTGAAAACTAGACCAAACTGACACTTGGGGAAACAAAAAACTAGATTGTTGGCTCACTGTCATGAGTAGAGTATAAATTTGGGATTGGGGCTCATTATGAATAACTAGGCACATTTGGCAAATGGTTGAAGTACGCTATTCAAAATTTGCTGACTGAAAAAACTGGTAGAAAAACATTTTTTTGCAAACAAAATGCACCTGGAAAGTGTGCAGAAAGATTTTTCAAGACTTACAAATTGGCACACTTAAAGTATCTTTGAATTAGAATATAGTGGTACAATCTATTTAATCTCATCTATTGTAGATTTTGAGGGGTTCTAACAAATCTACACTTCTTAATAGTAGTAAAAAGTTACAAGTTACATTTAGAATTGCATTCGAAAACTAATCAAACAGATTCATCATAAGCTCAAAATTGAAATAGAGTAAGTCTCTAACCTATAAAATTCAATAGAAAAGGAATATTCTCAGTTTAGTCAATTGGATCAAAATTATACCTAGTCAAATAGGGCTTCCCAGAATTCAAAACAAATTACCTTACCATGACATTAATAATAGACAAACTCTAAGGGATTCAAAACCTAGTCAAACAAATTTAAAATGACTAAAAGTATGAAACATAGGTTCTCTATTATGAACACTTTACACTCCCAAAGTGGTGATTCATGAAATATTACTAGGTGCGAGATATTAAATTGCAAACACAAGCTCCTGTCACTATTTGACACTTAAGCAAAAATGCAGATTTAAACATTGCTCAAAATGGGACTACACAAAATGACTCAGAATGACAATTTATCATCATGGAGCACATAGACATACTAAACACAAGGTGTTAGAAACATTAAAAACCTATTAGGCCTTCAACATACAACCAGGTACACATGCATCAAAAAGTGCTTATAGGGCTTGATTTTCTCAATGGTACTCAAAATTGGGGCTTCGATTTTGAGTCCCAACATTGACTCTATCTAGGGATGCATGTCTGTTGTGAGCATGGCAAGGATTCAAATCTTTGGAAGAAGCAGATGCCACACTTGAAAGAAAACACTTCTCTTGAACAACTTTATTGAAAGCAAGGAAACCTAACCCTACTATGTACAAATGATGGTCCTAGGCCACTGAACTTCAAGAAAACTTTTACCTCTATGATAAATCTGATTTTTATCTACATTCTCATGAGGTAAGCTAGAATTATTTACTTTATCAATTTCACTAATCAGATTAACATTCTAAATCAACTCACTTGGCCAAACTAAATCTACATCTTCACTTTCATAATGCATATAAAAACTACCTTCATTTTCTACAACGTGCTCATTATGAAAGTTTCGATCAGCATGCTCAAACATATTAGACTCAAACTGAAATGCTTCTTCATCAAATTAATCATGCATTCTATCAGTCTTGAATATGAAGGATTCAAACTTAACTTGGGGAAAACAATCACAATTACCTTGAAATTGTCCATCCTTATGTGTAGCTAGATGGTATTTAAATGAGAAATCAGATTTGAACTCATAAATATCATCAATGTCAGAATCTAAAACTAATCCAAAACCTTCAAATGGTCCTCTAAAATCAAGAAATGGATTAATCATCATGTTAGAGTATTCATCATAAAACTCACTACAAAATGCATGCTAATTTTCTTTAAAACTTTGTCAAACAGCTTGTTATCCACATCATGAGATGCAACATCATCATAATCACTATCACATCTAGAAGAACAATCTATTCTCTTCCAATAGTATGACAATTTAACATCATTAAGATCATCTTCAACTAAATTTAAACATTCCATATGCTCTTCAAACAATGGGTTGATAACTCAATGCAAAGCTCCTTTGTAGACATTATAACAAGTAATGTGTTGATCAACATTATACTTGTAACACCCCACCAAGGGATCCAAAATAATTAACCTAAAATTTTACTAAGTTTGTCAAGCAGTTTTTTTTTAAACAAGAAAGTATAACATGCACATCAAACGCATAGTAGCGAAAGAAATAACATACAATCAACTATAAGCATACATAACAAGTTACATTCCTTAAGAATCCCAAGACATTGAATCACATTTAAATTTAATTAATCCACATCTAGATGAAAGAATAATTAGAAAGTTCAAAGTCCACTTAATATACATTTGTTCTAAATGCCTCTTGGCAAATGAAATCTAGAATGCTCAATCATCTGCTATACATGTCACAGGGTATGAAAGGCTAAAAGAATATACATATGTAGAAATAAAGATGCATCATCATCATTGAATCCATGATACAAGTACATTGAAATAAATGAACCAATAGCATACATGATACATCCATTCACCATAAAAGATATAAACATCCATCATGAAATATAACCATCCATCATGAAACACAACTAATTAAGTGTGCAGTTCCTTCGAACTATCAATAGCATCATTAGACCATGATGTGTCCTAGCCATCCCCCATGTGTAACATCCTAAGCTACTATTGTAATGTCCACAAAAGATTGCCCATTCATCAATAGGAATGGGTACCCCTTACTTTTTTTGACTCCCGAACTCATAGTTCAGGAGTGGGGGTGAAGAAAATTTAGTTAGGAGCCTTAGAGTCAGAAAAAAAAAACAAAAAAAAACAAAAAATTATCTAGTGCATGCATCGAGTCACGGTGTGCTTGCAAAAGTGAGAGAGGGTTATAAAACCCTCCCTACCCTTCTTGCTTGCTCATTAATTTTATTTTTTTCAAGGAGCAAGGAGGGAGAGGTAATACACTCCCCCCCCACCTTTTTTTTAAGCCATGGAGCCATGAGGCATGCACATGCTACCTCGTGCCCTGCGCACAAGTGGTGCATCGTTGTGGCACTGCTTGCCACACCATGCACCCTTTCAACATGCACACAACACCTACACCATGCCCCTTTGGTTGTGCAATACTGTGAACACACTCAAGTGGTGCAACACATTGTGCACCCCTTCTGGGGCAAGCGCACGATGTCATTGCAGCGCTCACGGCCTAGTCATGCCCCTCTTAGGGCACGTGCATGGTGTGATCATGGTTCCCATGCCTAACTGCACCCCTTTTGGGGTGCACATGCATGGTGCCTGTGCCACCGTGCAAGAAGATGCCCTCACCACCACGGGCTGTGCACGTGCGCTACATCAAACCCTTTTTTTTTAAAGAGAAATATATATATATATATATATATATATATATATATATATATATAAAATAAATAAAATCCCTAGGGGGACATTTTTTTTTCTTTTTTACATTTTTTTTATATCTAATAATTAATCATGTTTTTTCTTTTTCCTATGATGTGCAAGTAATATAATCAAATGGCGTCCACATCCAGACTAGCAACAAAACCTATTGTGTACAAGTTCCAAGGTGTAACCCCAAAATCACAATTGCACAATGAGTCCTCTGAGATCAAAGATACAGAACTTGGACACATGGACTTGGAAGAATTCTTGAGAGTTTGTGACAATCCAATTGAAAGATCATCATTGAGATCTACCCTAATCTATTCTAGATTAGTAAATGTTGCATCACATCCCAGGATTATGTAGTCAGCTGAATTGATTATGACCCTATCTCAACATTTTTTTCCTGATGAAAGGGTGATAAAGAGTGTCACTGGGAAGTGGTCCTAAATCTACAACCTAACAATATTGAGAGGGTTTTTCATCTACCTAGAGTAGATCAATTCATCAGGCTTTCATATGAAGCAACTGAAAGGTGGCATATGGATCATTACCAGGAGGTCATTGACATAATATATTCCTCATAATTCATTAAGAAGCCACCTTGGGGGAAGATAATTAGCAAAGTGAATATGACTCAAGGATACATGAAGGATGACATTAGATATTCAATCATTCTCTTGAGTAGAGTTATGGGATTGCTTGTAGCAGGTCATCTTGCTCCATTGATGGTCAACTTTATTGAGACCATCAGACATGCAAAGATGCCACTAGATTGGGCCACCACACTTAGTGAGAACTTGTGTGACTAGTTACAAACACTAAAGGACAAGAAGAAGTTCTATATGACTTCTTATGTGGTATATCTACTTACAGCAAGGGCCACTGACTATCCCAGGTTGTATAAGAAGGGCAGTGTGTAAGATCCTAATGCATGGCCATATATAGTCTATCCTCAGTTGGTGAAGAAGAAGCTCTCACCAAAAAGCAAGGAGTACATAATTGTGAACCCTTCCCACTTGATCCAATTCTATGCACATGCTCCCCTAGAAAGCATAAGGGGGAACAAAGTCAAAGTTCCTACCTTTGCGCTCCATTCTCCTATTAGGCCAAAAACAGTCTACCAGCTTCATCATCCAGTGGGATACTACCATCCTTTAGAGGAAAAGAAGGAAAAGAGGAAGAGAGCCTATCCTTAGAGGATTTAGGTAGAACATGTTGAAGAATGGGCCCCTTCAAGGTGATAGGAATCTAGTTCTCAGAAGCCCAAAGATTCCAGAATTTCTCATATCTAGGTTGAATTTCCAATTCCTCCTATTTTGTCAAGTCAACAAAAAGAGGGAGAGATTCTAGAGACATCCATTCATCCAGTGCATGAAGAGCTTACTTCTCCTATGGTTCCACAAAATAAAAAGAGGTTCAAGATTAGAATGAACAAGAGGCAAAGAGTTCGTAAAAGATTAGTGCCTAATCCATCTATTCTTGAAACTATTCCCAAGGAAGAATCAAATGAAGGGGAAGTAGAGTTAGATGAAGAGGAGGAGCAAGTGCCTCTAGAAAGGAGAACTTGGTTGGCCAAAGTAGTGGAATTGGAAAGAACAAAGAGTCTCACAAATACCCCACCACCCACCCAAGTTGAAATGGTAGAACTCTCTTCTTTGGAAGATGAAGTACAATGATGGGTGAATGAGAAAAGGGAACTAGATGATGATGTTCTCTCCATTCTAGATTTTGATTTCATGCTAGTGGTTATAGAATTGGTTGGAGATAAGATTAGAGATACTCCTATAGGTGAACTTCAACAGCAAGATTGGACACAGATGCCACCCGAGACACAAGGTCCTCATCCAACTCCCTCATCTTCACTTTAGATTATGATGGTAGATAAGGTTTCAATGACACTTCCACCTCCAAGTTTATATGAACATATTCAGAAGGAATCATCATTACAAGGAGAACTTAAACCAAGGGTTACTGATGAGCCATCAAAAGAGGTGTAGATAGTAGAATGTATACAACAACCTTCTTAAGAAGTTGAGGATAAAACTATGGGATCTACAGAAACTGAGACTACAGAAGAAGAACTCTCAGAACAAGAGACTGAGTGATAGAGGGAAGGAGGTAGTTGAACACATCCCTTCATCATCTAGAGCCAAGGTTATAGAAAGACATATCCTAAGATGGTTTCAGAAAGAGATAATGAGAAGTGCCAAGCATCAATTCCATGCTTTAGAAGATGATATTTGTGACATTGTGGAGATTTTGAACAAGCATGACTCTCCATTACATGATGCAATGCCATTTGCATTCATTACTATTACTTAGAACTAGGACTTATTTGCACAAGTGGCTCATCCTTTAAAAGGTATAGATGAAGAATCTGTTAGCCTTCAGGACTATGAAGTGAAAGATATCATGTTAGGAAAGCCTGCATGAGATACTTCCTGACAGATGATGACTATGGGAGTCAAGGAGGTTCTCATCCATATGGAATAGGATGAGGTTGAAATCAAAACACTTTGAAGGAAAGTTGAGATCTTAAAGGGATATCTAGCTGATGTTATTGGTCCTCTTGATTTTGAATGCCTTGAGGAGACTTTGAATACAGTTCTTAGAGAAGGGGAAGGTGTACGACTTAGTCCATTTTTTAGAGCTTGTCAGGATTGGTGAGACAGCCTTTAGGATAGGGTTGTTACTATAATCATAGGAAGTTTGAAGTTATTGCATACTACACAAGAGAATGTTGATAAGATCATGTCCATTTTGAGGTAGGACTTTGGTATTATGGATAAGGTACGGGTACAGAGCAAGGATTTACAAACTCTATAAGCCATAAAAGGGAAAAGGTACTGCATTCTGATTGACGTATATATTAGAGAAGAGTTAGACATGATAGATGATTGCATAGAAAAGATTTTAGATGGAAATAAATTGATGGAAAAATTGCATGATGAGATACATAGGCTCAAGGACCAAGCTCGAGAGTGAATTTTGGAAGCAGAAAGGTTGTACATTGATGCATGCTTGGACATTTTTGAAGATGAAGAGTGAGAAAAGCTTTTTCCAGTTGAGGTAGTTGTGGAAAATTTTAGAAATACTTTAGAGGAAGCATCCAATGATGAAGACATCCGACAAGCCTTCAAGACAGAGGAAGCACTGTTAGAGTTGGACACCAAACTCAGAGATTTTGCAAAAAATTGAATTGAGGTGGACAACTATAGACAGAAGGTCAAAGACAAGTATGAGGCTTTGGACCTTTTGGATGCTACTAATATTACTGAGATTATAGAGAAATTCAAGGGAAAACATCCAAACATATCTTTATGATAAAGATGAGCAAAACCCAGATGCTAGAATTTCAATTTTGACACTTTGTAAAATTTTGAGATTTTTGACCTAGTCAAGGTCTGTACCTCTGCAAATCCACAATTTTTCAATTCATAGGTGTGCCAATAGTTGATTGCCAATTCCAAAATTAGCATTTTCCATACATCAGGAGTGTATTCGGATGACAGTTCAACTCTGACACATGCCTAGTAAAGGGGCAACTTCCATTTTTGGTGTCTCCATGCACTTCTACTTTGACTGATGGCTTCCCCCTACTTTCTCTCTCATTCTTTCATTATTTTTGACATGTAAAGGGCTCATTCATCCAATTAATGAATAAAATATGGATGGAGTCCCTCTAAGTACCATTTTGATTATCAGTTTGTATATATTTAGTTTGTTTAAATGTTTGTATATGGAATCCCTCTAAGCATTTTATTGCATCAAGATATTTCTCACTCTCAATACAAATTTAGGACATAATTTCTTATAAATACCCCATTGTAAAATGTAACAAGGGCCACCGTTATTATGCAATAAAGTTATGCTTTTGGAGCTAGCATGCAGAGTGTAGTTATTCTTGCCTGAATGTATCATTTTTTTGTGGATTTTATTCATGAGATTGTGATTGAGCCAAAGGTTTATTGTGTTGTTTCTGGATGTGCGATCTTTTAGTTCTGGTGTTTGCTACATATATATGAATTCGACTGATGTAACAAGCTTGAGAAGAGATCACCTGATTGTGTCTACATAGCCTTTTGTCTCACATGAGCACACTTTTTGTGGCCTTACAATTTGATGAAGAGTGAAATATCATTCAATTTGTTAAAGATTCTCATCGACGATTGCATCAGTGGATTCTAGGAAATGTTGCTCCTATTTTCATTGGTTTGCTACCAATTTTTTCAAAGGTTTAACTCACAGCATGTTGTGTTCTGTAGCTTATGTCTATTTAGGAATTTCAATTTCAAGTTATTTGATTTCATGTTATTTTCTTTCAATTTCATTATTTGCTTTGCTAACCCCCTGTTAGAATAGGACCTCATACTAGCTGCATTGTTAGAGTTGCATTCATTGAAAAAAAAGAAAATATAAGAATATTATTCTTTTGGTGTGATATTTTGAGATAGCAAATAGATTTTACTTCAATTCCAAGATAAGAGAGTTTTTAGAACTAGAAAAGGCCTCCTCATGAGAACTCACATTTATCTTCTACTGAGCGGATTTTGGTACGTCGCAAGACAAACACTGAACGTTGGAGTGGATCCTTAAAAAGATTTTCTTTACAAGAGAGGAATTACACTATGGATTCATGCCATTGACCTCATGCAAAATGAACACCCAACAGCTACCAACTAGATCATTGGTACTATAGTAATAGGGACGTCACTTCTAAACATACTACTACATAAGCATAAGGAAATCTAACATGCTAATCATCAATATAAGGAAATGAATTAGTAAATAACATCATTTGAACATGATAAACAAGAATCCCAAGAAGCTCCATCCATGGTGACTATGGATGAATCTCAATGGTAAGAGTAAAAAGCACTACCACCCAATCACGTGGAACCTAAATGGCCCACTCCCACTGTGCTGAGGAGATAGTCCCAAGTCCCAAACAGGATATCAAATCACATAACACAAATACTCTCTAAGTCTAGGAAATTCTAAAAGTATACTAACTCAAAGGTTCCAACACATAAATAAGCATCTAGACCTAGAGGCACACACGACATGTAGAAAAACCTACTATGTAAGAGGGTAATTGTCATCATGACATGAATCATGTAGTAGTTACCCTAGTAATTAGCTTATGACTCCAAGGTCCCTATTGATACCTATTTGGTCACTAGTATCTTCTTGTACTGAAGAGCCATACTACAGAATGAAAGGTCGTAATCAAGCATTTTCTCTACTTCAGTCCTAGTCTATACTAGCACTTGAGACATGGGCAAGAACATACAGGACTCTTACTAGCTTCATTTTACTCTCATTTAATGTAAATATTTTCACTTATTAAAATAGATTACAATGGATTATCCCCAAACCACTTAGGACCCCTGACCCCCATTACAAGCCACTTCTCGACACTACATATAGATAACCTATGCTAAGCTCATGAAATCACCAATCAAAGAATCATATAAAATCACCTCCGTCCTATACAAAAAACAAAAAAAAACAAAAGATAATCCACAATATTTACATTAGTTCTCCATGAGAAACTAAAAAGAATCAAGAGATAATCATAATAATCACAATAGTTCTCCACGAGCAATTGTAAAACATTAAAGATAAATCGCAATATCCATCGGTTCTCAACAAGTAATTGGAAAGTATCCCAAAGTAAATCACAATATCCATTAGTTCTCAATGAGCAACCATAAAGTATCCCAAAATAATATTGATCAAAGACTCCAAAATGGTCAAGTCAAATATATCACAATAGGACATCATCAAGAACATAGCAAACAGTTCCATCCTCTCAAATGACTGGAGAGAAAATTAACTATAATTGATTGATGACTCAAAAATGGTTAAGTCGGGTATTTGATAGCATACACGTCAACTTCACACAAAGAAACTGGAAAGCAATAACAATCAATAATCCATAGACATCATAGAGTGTGCCATTGCATTACCATGGTTGGGTTTAAAAAAGATCGAGATCAAAAAATTAGAACATCACAATCAAACAACCCATGAGCCTTTGGTAACAACCTAAACTAGTCAACACTAGGACAACCCAAAAACCCAAAAAAATAGAAACAATATTCAAACAATAGTGTAAGTTTCATGTTTTGGTTTAGCCTTGAATACATAGTGTTAGTTTATAGAAAAGTTCTAATTTTTATTTCAGTGTGAGTTTTCAAATTTAAAATACATTCTAGGTAAAAGAGGTTCTTGGTTTAACATATAAGTCAACCCATTCATTTATTTGAAACAAAAATAGAACTACCCTCGTTATACGTTAGACCAATTTTAACAAAAAATTTCTAAGGGTAAATTATATTTATTTAAATTATTAAAATAATTCTTATTGACTTTCAAAGAAATTAATCTATGAATTTATCAAATCAATATTATAATAATTTATTAATTTTAAAACCTAAACTATCAACTTCCATTATTAATTAATCTTAATTAATTCACATTTAATCAAATTAATCAATAAAATATATAATTCATAGTCTACCATACCAAATCATTTTAATAATAATTTAATTAAAACTTAATTAATTATTATTAAAAATATGTCACTTAATTAAATTATTAAATATAATTATTTATATATATAACTATTTTAAAATTAATTATTAATAATTAAAAACATCTATTAATCTATAAAACTATATTTAAAAATAAATTTTATTTTCTTAAAACATCATATATTACAAAATTTAAATAAAATAAAAAATTTAAAACAAATTAAATTGTAAAAAAAACCACCTATATATAGGAAAGCGTGTTTAAAGGCATGTTGACCTACACTGCTCTATGGCCACAAGTGTTACTACTATACAATAGTACCACCTGCCATGGGTGGCCCTGCCTCACTTTATATATATATATATATATATATATATATATATAATAAACCAAACACCCCCCCCCCCCCCCAAAATCTAATACATGAATATTTTAAATCAATTTTAATTAAATTCATTTGATTAAATTTTATTAATTATAAAATTTAAATAAAACAAATTCTCAATAAAGACTAATGTGTGTGTGTGTGTGTGTGTGTACGTGTGTAAATGTTTGCAATCCTAATCTGATAGGAGAAATACAATTAACCAATTAAATTTCTAATTTTCTTCTTATTTCAACCTTTCTTGAATGAAATTCTAGTTTCTTTAATCTACTAAAAGAGCGTCTTTTATTTTTATTTTTATTTTTATTTCTACGTATATAGAAGGTATCCACATACATTTAATAATTACAATATTGAATGTTCAAGTATTCACCACAAAGAAATTCAAATTCACAATCCACAAACATGAAGAAGACAGGAATAGAAATTACGTAATTAAATTATGTGAATAATCATAAGCATCTACTTGGACACTAATGCTAATCACTACACCCAAGAGGTTGAAGAAAAATCCCTCCTCACAAAACCTTACCTTTTTGAAAGTTTCTTCCTCTTCCAAAATTTTGTTCTCCAAATTCACATCCCAAAATTTTTGTCAAAAAACTCCTCCCTCAAAAATGAACCCTTCCATTGTGATAAAGAGATCTCTCCTTAAATCAAGGCACTGATTGTGTCTTCAGTCAGGAGAACTCCTTCCTCACAACCCTTAACTCAATATTAACTTTTATTATCTTTTCTTTATCTTTTCCCATGCATGTTTAATTGAATTATTAAATTACTTAACTTAATTTCCACCTAACTTCTCTTTTCAAATAATTTATTAAATTTAATCCCATGCACACTTTGTGCAATTAAAATAACATTATTAAGTTCACTTGTTCTATCTGTTTAATTAATTTCATCTATTTTAATCTCATACATAAATCATGTGAACTTAAAACATTTTCATAATTTAATATCTTTCTTCACTATTAATTTATTTTTGAACATTTAATTTGATAAATATTTATTAACTTAAATAACAATAATATTTAGCATTTATTTAAAAATGTACTCTAAATATATTATTATTAAATAAAATTAATATTATGACATTCTAAATTTATTCTTATAACTTTTGTCTCCAAATTTAATTCTTTTTATTTAATTAATTTCTTAATTAATTAAATATAATTAAATATTAAAATGTCATAATAATTTTCCATTAAATTAAATCATTAATTGAATCTTTTAATTAGACTTAATTAATATAAAATCTACCAAAGACTCATAAAGTAAAATATGGAAACCCATGGTAGAAAAACACATACAAGATTAGACTAAAGGGTTATAATCATGAATTAACGTCAATCAACGCATTCAAAGGGTACTTGACTTAGATACTTGTCCTAATTATCTATTAGGAAAAATGCCTTAAGGGTTTAAGATTTGGAGTTAACAATTTATCTCCCCTCTCTTACCATTGAGATAATGCAATAAGGTATGCTCATCCTGGTAATTCTGGAAACTCGATACTCGATACCTACAACTAGCATAAAATTCATGCATGTAAAAACATAATATTCTAAGCTAAATAGGTAATGGAAGGAAGTGGTGCATCATGTAGATTCTGACTAGCGAGTGAGTATGACTCCTTTAACCACATTAGAAACACCATACATAAAGAAAAAAAATATGCACACCATACACATGCAGTATGGGGTAATTATCCATAAGAAACACATATGATAATCATCATCAATAACTAAGATAATTGAATAATCATCATGCATACATGTAATATAGAGTACCAAGTAATCTCATCATATAATAAATTGAAAGTAAAACAATATCTAATAATCTCAAGGTAATTCTACTAATCATCAAACATAAAACTAGCCTAAAATAGTTTGGCAATGATAGCAAAATGTGAACAAGAGGCAGACACTACATCCACCCCCCCAAGACTTAGGCTTACTCCCAGAAGCCTACGAGGATGGTAAAGCTAAGAACTCTCTATGTAAGTTCCATTGAACCCTTTTCCCCTGTAGGAGGATATGACTCTATTGAGAACATTACAACACACATAGAGCAATATGATTCTAGTTTAATACTAAACACAAAACCATATTGATCCTATTGGATATAATTGTTAAATTGTTTGTTGTCTTTGATGTTATAAAAATGTCGTGTCAGTTATTAGACAGAGTGTACCGAGCTCAAATGGTCAGGAAAGCAAATTATAGGGTCTACTGAGTGTTCTTGATAATTACATTGTGGAGATAGTTTCTACTAAGCTCACTCATGTGTTTAAGGATTCTATTGTAGAAGTTAGTTTCTACTGAGCTCACAAGGTCAATGAAGGAAAGTTAGTGTTTACCGAGTTCACTTAGTCTCTATAGGATTTTGTAGAATTCTCATTGTTTACCGAGCTTTAGATGGTTAACACTAGAAATCATTTCTGGAGTAGTATTTACCTAGTAGGGTCAACCAATGAAGGATTTCTTTATTTTGAGAAATAAAGTTTAATTGTTTCATGTAATGTCTGTATCTGATTGATGTAATGATTATTGGTAAATGTAACTTGTAAATGAGTCGAATGGAAAATTTGTAAGGTATAAATAAAAGGTCAAGTTGTGAATTTAAAAGTATGGATAAATGAATAAGCGAGGATGCAAGTGAATTAATTGTGTGAAGAGGAAAGTATGAACAAATTTTGAAGAAGGATAAGATATCCTTGAGGAGTAGCAAAGGTGTATTGGATTAGAGAGGATATAGTGAAGCGGAACATAGATCTGTAACAACAAAGTTTAGTTGCATCTCATTTAGGTCACTTCATTGTTACTTTTTCATCAGATTCCAAAATCTCTTAACAAAGTTGGTTTAATAGCCATTTTTGTAAATCCTCTAACAAGGTGGATAGTTCTATTGAATTGTTCTTAAAGTCCTCTAGCAAGGCCACTCCTAGCAGGGTGATTAAATCCTTTAACAAGGTCACACCTCATAGTGTGTTTTGTAACTTTTAACAATGTTGGCTCCTAATAGGGTTCACTTCAGAAGAGTGACATTTGGTAGCTAGTTACTTGGTGGTTTTCCCATATTGGATTTCTACATTAAATCTGGTGTCTCTTGTGTTGATTTTATTTCTTTCATGTATGCATGCTAAATCTTTTTGAATGCTTAATAAGTTACCATACATCACCAAGTTACAACATATTTCTATGTGGCTATCGAGTGATAGTAGTAACTAAGTTTATAAGACATCTAAGGGATTTATGGATTTCTTTTTGTGGTGACTGATTCACCTCAACTCTCAATTACTCCATCTATATTTCTAACAATTGGTATTAGAGCTTTTGGTGCTTGCAGAAAGAATTTCAAGGATCCAAGCTAAAGATCAAGATATCTTATAAGAGGGAAATTCCAAGGCTTAATAGGGATAACCTTTTAGCTTGGCAAGGTCTCATGAGACTCTATCTGGCTTCCATTGGAGATATAGGATTGAAATATATTGATGAATCATATGTAACTCCTTCTAGTGCACTATCTATCAATGACATTGCTAAGAAGAAGATGCATAACACCATGATGATAGACATTGCATCTACCCTAAGCTATGAATAATGTGATGATCTCAAGAACTACAAAATTAACTTTGAAATGTGGAACAAGTTGAAAGATATCTATGGAGGTTGTGATAATGTGAGAAGAGCCAAAGTAGAATTTCTAAGAGGACAACTTGATTAGATGAGGATGAGAGAGGATGAAAACACTATCAAATATGTTGAAAGAGTTAAAGTAGTTGTCAGTGAAATCAAGGCTTCTAGAGGAGACATTGTGAATGAAATAGTTGTAAGTAAAGTTCTTAGAACATTACTTCCCATTTATGCAATTAGAGTTTTTTCAATTCAAGAAAGATAATGTGAAGCAAATCATAAGATAAATTTAGAAGCAATAGTAGGAAGATTGACTACATTTGAGCTAGATAACTATGACAGCTATGTTCCAGCTTTCAAGAACATTGAATCAACATTTGAAGCCAAGATTTCACTCAAAGAAAAGGGCAAGAATATAAAGGAATCTCAGTTATAAAGTGAAGAAGAATCAAAACAAAATTTTGATAGTGATCTTGTGGTGGTTGAAGCTCTACTAGCAAAGAAATATTCAAGAGGCAAAGGTAAATACAAAGGTAAGGTTCCTCTAATCTATTTTTTATGTGAGGAAATTGTCCATATTGCAATGTCAAGAAAGATTTCAAAATATTTAAGGACAAGAGTAAGAAAACATATTTCATGGCTAAGGATTCTAATGATTCTAATGATGGTGAAGATGAAATTGTTTACATTGCTGTGAAAGAAGAATCTAATAATGATGATGAAGATAAAATGGCACTTATCTCTCATGTGAGTAAAAATGATACATGGATCATGGATGGTGGTTGTTTTCAACATATGACTGGTGACAAAACTAAGTTTGAACATTTTGAAGACTATGATGGTAGTAGTGTGAGGTTTAGTAATAATGAACCTTGTTGCATAAAAGGAAGAGGAAGAATCTTATTAACCAAAGAGCTTGTATGTGATAATGCCTTTTGGGTTGAAAGACTAAAACACAATCTATTGAGTTTGGCATAGCTAATTAATATTGGATTCAAAGTGGAATTCATGCATGGGAAAGGAAGATTTCTAGATGAAAAAGCAAAGCTAATTGGATCAGGCATATAGACAAAAGGTAACTTGTTCTATCCTAGGATAAATGAATGTTCATGCTTTATTGCTCAAGTTGAAGAAAGTTGGTTATGGCACAAAATATTATGTCATGTGAATTTTGACAACCTAGTGAAAATAAGAAAATTTAGGAAAGTAAGAGGCATTCCTAGTATAAGGAAACCTGAGGTTAGTCTATGGAAGAATTGTCAAATTGGTAAGATGGGAAAGACTAGCTTTGAAAGTAAGAACTATCAGTCTAAAAATGTTTTTGAAATTGTGCATACTAATTTCTATGGACCTATTGGAATTAAAATCTATACTGGAGAAAAGTTCTTCATTCTTTTTGTTAATGATTACTCTAGAATGATGACTGTCATGTATCTGAGAGAGAAATCAAAAGCATTTGAGAAGTTCAAATGTTATTTGGCCAGAGTAGAGAAGGAAACAGGGAAAAGACTAAAATGCTTGAGGTCAAACAGAAGTGGTGAATTCATCTCCCATGAGTTCAATAACTTTTTCATTAAAAGGAGAATCAAAAGATAGGTATAAACACCTAGAAATCCTGAGAAAAATAGAATAGATGAAAGGAGCAACATATCTATCATGGATTGTGAAAGAACTTTAATGATTGAAAATGACATTTCTATAAAATATTGGAAGGAAGCTATCAACAATGCAGTTCATACCTTGAACCAAATACAGCTAAAGAAGGAGTCATTCAAAACTGCCTATGAGTTATGGTATGGCTATAAACCTAATGTAAGTTACCTAAAAGTATTTGGAAGTAAATGTTATAGTCTAAAAGAATATAGAAAAGGTAAATTAAATGGAAAGGGTGATGAAGGAATATTTTTGAGATATTCTTGCAAGACTAAGGCATATATATATTTGAATTTTTCTACTCACAAAGTCATAGAAAGTGCATATGTGAAAGTTGATGAGTTTGTAGAAATGAATGAAGAAGAAAGCAAAAAGGAACCAAAAGATTATAGGAGATTTGTTTTCATTGAACCTGATACAGTGTCAGATACATCTGTATATTAGGAATCTTCTACTCTCAAGTCTTCATTCACCAAGTTGCAAGAAGTTCAAACTGAGCTACAGGAACTTGAGTCACATTCTGATGCCACCAAGCTAATTCCTACCTAGTCTAAAGAACTTGATCAACAGACAGAATAGCTAGAACTTGAAGTTTAAATACAAGAGGATGACAATGAAATTCATTCAAAAGGCAAGGAGCATGTATTAGCCAAGTATGTCAGGAGACATCATGCACCAGATCAAATCATTGGAGACAAATCTAAATGTACTATGACAAGAAGTAAGCTAAAAGATACTTATTTACTTGCTAATTTTGAACTTAGAAATATCAATGATGGATTAGAAAATGAACATTAGATTGAGGCTATGAATGAAGAGATAGAGCAAATAGAGAATAACAAAACATGGACTCTTGTACCTAGGCCTAATGATAAGAATGTGATTGGAACTAAGTGGGTATTCCAAAATAAGTTGAATGAAGATGGTAAGGTATGGAGAAACAAAGCTAGACTAGTATGTAAAGGATACTCTCAAGAAGAAGGAATAGACCATGGAGAGACTTTTGCTCCTATTGCAAGATTAGAAGGTGTCAGAACCCTACTTGCATATGCTACATACAAAGGATTTAAGGTATATCATCTGGATGTCAAATCAACATTTCTCAATGGTATTCTAGATAAAGAAGTCTACATTGAATAGCCTAAAGGTTTTGATGATCCAAAAAACAAGGACATGGTCTGCAAATTGCACAAAGTATTTTATGGTCTAAAACAAGCCCCCTAGAGCATGGTACAAAAGATTGCATAACTATCCTATTCAAATTAATTTTCAAATAAATAATGATAACAGTAGCTTGTATATCAAGGAAGGACCACATCACAAGATTATTTTGGCAGAAATATTTGTGAATGATACTTGTTTATAGGAAATGATGATCTATGCAAAGAATTTTCAAAGCAAATGAACAAGGAATTTGAGATGTCAATGTTTGGTGAGATTACATTCTTTGTTGGTCTTCAAATTCAGTAGAGTAAGAATGATATCTACATCATTCAATCTAAATACATCAAGGAGATACTCAAAAAGTTTGGCATGGAAGATTGTAAACCAGTTGGAACTCCTATGTGTACTAGACTAAAGCCTTCCAAGGATGATGAATCAAAGGAGGTAGATTAGACATTATATAGATCAATGATTGGAAAGTTTCAATATGTAGTTCATACAAGGCCAGATATTGCTCTTGCAATTGGTATTGTAGCAAGATTTTCAGAAAAACCAAGAGAAAATCACATGATGGCAATCAAAAAGATCATGAGATACTTGAAAGACACTAAAGATTATGGATTATGGTACAAATTTGGAGGTAATCTAGACTTGAGAGTGTTTACTGATGTAGATTGGGTAGAAAACATTGATGATAGAAAAAGCACAAGTGGAAGAGCATTATTTCTTGGAAAGAGGTTGGTTTATTGGATAACCAAAAAGAAAAATTGGACATCTCAATTTACAGCAAAAGAAGAGTATGTTGTTGCAACAGTAAAATGTTCTAATATTGTTTGGTTCAAGCAATTATTGGAAGGAATGAAGGTGGAGTTCAAAGAACCTATTGTTATGTTTTGTGACAATACAATTGCAATCAACATATCTAAAAATCTAGTGATGCATTAAAAAATCAAGCACATTGCAATAAAGTGTCACTTTGTCAGAGAATTGGTGTAGGATAAGGAGATCAGATTGGAATATGTCCATACAAAAGAAAAAAATGCTGATATATTCACCAAGCCATTACCTAAGGATGCATTCTTGTATCTAAGAGGTAAGTTGGGGGTCATTCCCCTATGTGAGGCTCACTAAAATAAACTTTTAATGATGCATCAATAGGTATCAAGTTGAAGATCTATCAGTTGATGCAACATAATCATGAGAACATTACATATGAATCAGTACATAAGGTACATTGCTACTCATTTTATTTGTGTTGTCTTTGGCATGTGTTGTCAAAGAGGGAGAGTATACTGTCATATCTTTCTAAAATTTGAATTTGTTTGTGAAAAATTTGTATTTGATAAGAAGCTATGTAATTCATTCATAGAGGGAGATTGTTGTATTAGAGAAGTTTGTGGCATAAAATCTAAGAGGGAGAAATATTCTGTCAGAAAAAGACTTGTTCTCAAATTTCATTCTGCTATGACATGTTATGTTGCCATCAATGCCGAAGAGGGAGATTGTTCGATACAACTATTCAATTGTGTGTTGTCTTTGATGTTGCACAAATTCCATATCAGTTATTAGATAGAGTCTATTGAGCTTAGTTGGTCAACAAAGAAAAAGATAAAGTGTATTGAGCTCAGATGGTCAGTAAAGTGAATTATAGAGTCTACGAAGCATTCTCGATAATTATATTGTGGAGATAGTTTCTACTGAGCTCACTTGAGTATTGAAGGATTCTATGGTAGAAGTCAATTTCTACCAAGCACACAAGATCAATGAAATAAAGTTAGTGTTTACCAAGTTCACTCTCTCTCCAAAATATTTTGTAAAATTCTTAGTGTTTATTGAGCTTAAAATGGTTAACACTGGAAATCATTTCTGGAGCAATGTTTATTGAGTAGGATTGACCAATGAAGGATTTCATTGTTTTGGAAAATAAAGTTTAATTGTTTCATGTAATGTTTGTAGCTGACTAATGTAATGATTATTGGTAAATGTAACTTGTAAATGAGCTGACTGGATAATTTGTAAGGTATAAATTAAAGGTCAAGTTGTGAATGCAAAAGTATGGATAAATAAATGAGCGAGCATGTAAGTGAGTTAATTGTGTGATGAGGAAAGTGTGAGAGAATTTTGGAGAAGGATCAGATATCCTTGAGGAGCAACAAAGGTGTATTCAATCAGAGAGGATTTAGTGAAGCAGAATAGAGATCTGTAATAACAAAGTTCAATTGCATCTCATTCAGGTCACTTCATTATTACTTTTTCATCATTGTAGTAGTGATTCCAAAATCTCTTAATAGAGTTGGTTTAACATCTATTTTGTAAATCCTCCAACAATGTGGATAGTTCTATTAAGTTGTTCTTAAGTCCTCTAGCAAGGCCACTCCTAGCAGGGTGATTAAATCCTTTAAAAAGGTCACACCTCATAATGTGTTTTGTATTCTTTAATAGGGTTGGTTCCTAATAGGGCTCACTTCAAAAGAGTGAAAATTGGTAGCTAGTTACTTGGTGGTTTTTCTCATATTGGGTTTCCCTATTAAATCTGGAGTCTCTTGTGTTGATGTTATTTCTTTCATGCATGCATGCTAAATCTTTGTGAATGCTTAATAAGTTAACATACATCTACCAAGTTACACCATATTTTTGTGTGGCTAGCAAGTGACAACAGTAACTAAGTTTATAATACATATGAGGGATCTATCAATTTTTTTTTGTGGTAATTGATTCACCCCCCTCTCAGTTACTCCATCTATATTTCCAATAGATCCAACATTTTTTCTTTTAACAAATACTGAAATAGATCCCCTAAACACTCTAAAAAAAGCATCAAAATCCCCAATCCATTAGAAAATATATAAGTTATGATGTATAGATAAAAGACACATGTTTTGAAAACATAATAGGTTTAAATTTTTAGTTTTTCTATTCTTGGGTTTAACTATAATTTTAGTTTTGATAACTAAGTGTTGAAGTATGAAAAATATACAACTAAAGGTTTGAGTTTTTTTTTAGTTCAATTAGTTCAAGTTTCAATTTTAAATAGATACACATAACAGTTTAATCTTTTCATTTTTTTTCAACTAGTTAACACTAGTGGCATTCCAATATACCCAAAGGTCCCAAAGCAAAAACTTGGGCTCTAATACCAGATGTAACACCCCACCAAGGATCCAAAAGAATTAACCTAAAGTTTTACTAAGTTTTCCGCCTTTTTTTTTTGTAGAGCAAGAAACTATACACATGCACATAATATACATAGTAGCAAAAGCAATAACATACAATCAACTTTAACCATACATAACAAGTTACATTCCTTAAGGATCCCAAGACATTGAGTCACATTTAAATTTTATTAATTCTATGTCTAAAAACTACAACATCCACATGAAAGAATAATTAGAAAGTCCAAAGTCCACTTAATATACATTTTTTCCAAATGCCTCTTGGCAAATGAAATCTGGAATGCTCAATTATCCACTATACATGTAACAGGGTATGAAAGGCTAAAAGAATATACATATGTAGAAATAAAGATGCATCATCATCCTCAAATCCATGATACAAGTACATTAAAATAAATGAACCAATAACATACATGATACATCCATCTATCATAAAAGATATAAACATCCATCATGAACTATAACCATCCATCATGAAACACAACTAACTAAGTGTGCGGTTCCTCCCAACCATCAATAGCATCATTAGACCATCATAGGCCCTAACCATCCCTCGCACGTAACATCCCAAGCTATCCACCAGATTGTTGGTACTATAGTAATAGGGACACCACTCCTAAACATACTACAACATAAGCATAAGGAAATCTAACATGCTAATCATCAATATAAGGAAATGCATCAGTAAATAAAATCATCTGAAAAGATAATAAAAAAGAATTCCAAGAAGCTCCAACCACAGTGGCTATGGACAAATCTCAATGGTAACAGTAAAATGCACTACCACCCAACCACATGGGACCTAAATGGCCCACTCCCACTACACTGAAGAGATAGTCTCAAGTCCCAAACATGATATCAAATCACATAACACAAATACTCTCTAAGTCCAATAAATCCTAAAAGTATACTAATTAAAAGGTTCCAACACATAGATTGACATCTAGACTTAGAGGCACAAAAGACATGTGGAAAACCTACTATGTAAGTAGGAAAGTGTCATCACATGAATCGAGGAGTTACCCTGGTAGTTAGCTTAAGACTCTAGGGTCCTTAGTGATCTTTATGTAGCCACAAGTATCCTCTCGTACTGATAAGGCATACTACGAAATGCAATGTTGTAACCAAGCATTCTCTCTACTCCCATCATAGTTTGTACTAGAACTTGAGGCATGGGTGAGAACATACAAGACTCTTATTAGGTTCATTTTACTCTCATTTAATGTAAATATTTTCACTTATTAAAACAACTTACAATGGGTTACCCCTAGAGTGACTTAGGGCCCCCAGCCCGCATTGTAAGCCACTTCTTGACACTACATATAGATAAGCTACCCTAAGCTCATTGAATCATGAATCAAAGAATCATATAAAATCACCTTAGTCCTATACAAGCAACTAAAAGACATCAAAAGATAATCCACAATATTCACATGAGTTCTCCACGAGCAACTAAAACACATCAAAAGATAATAATAATAATAACAATAGTTTTTTACGAGCAACTATAGAACATCAAAGATAAATCACAATATCCATTGGTTCTCAATGAGCAATCAAAAAGTATCCCAAAGTAAATCACAATATCCATTGGTTATCAACGAGGAACCAGAAAGCATCTAAAAATAATACTAATCTAAGACTCCAAAATGGTCCACTCAAACATGTCAGAACATGACATCATCAAGAACATACAAAACACTTTAGTCCTCTCAAGTGACTGGATAGAAAATCAAATATAATTGATTGATGACTCAAAAATGGTTAAGTCAAGTAGCTCATAGCATACACCTCAACTTCACACAAAGAAATCGGAAAGCAATAACAATCAATAATCCACACACATCATAGAGCATGCCATCGCATTACCATGATTGGGTTTAAAAAAGATTGAGATCAAAACATCAAACATCACAATCACACAACCCCCAAGCCTCTGGTAACAACTTAAACTGGTCAACACTAGGACAACTCAAAACCCCAAAAAACACAAATAATATTCAAACAATAGTGTAAGTTTCATGTTTTGGTTTAGCCTTGAATACACAGTGTCAATTTATAGCAAAGTTCCAATTTTTGTTTTAGTGTGAGTTTTAGAATTTAAAATACATTTTAGGTAAAAGAGATTATTGGTTTACCCTACAAGTTAATTGATTCATTTATTTGAACCAAAAATAGAACTACTCCCATTATACATTAGACCAATTTTCACAAAAATATTCCCTGGGTAAATTACATTTATTTAAATTATTAAAATAATTCTTGTTGACTTTCAAAGAAATTAATCTATGAATTTATCAAATCAATATTATAGTAATTTAATAATTTTAAAATGTAAACTAGCAACTTCCCTTATTAATTAATCTTAATTAATTAACCTTTAATTAAATTAATCATTAAAATATATAATTCATAGTCTACGATCCCATATCATTTTAATAATAATTTAATTAAAACTTAATTTAATATTATTCAAAATATAAGTCAATTAAATTATTAAATATAATTTGATATATATATATATATAAATAACTGTTTTAAAAATAATTATTAATAATTAAAAACATTTATTAATCTGCAAAACTATATTTAAAAATAAATTTTATTTCATTTAAAACATCATATATTAAAAAATTTTAATAAAAATTAAAAATTAAAAAATTAATTTAAAATAGAAAAACCCCATATATAGAAAAGTATGTTTAAAGGCCCGCCGGCCTATGCTACTCTACGACCGCAGGTGTTATTGCTATTGCAGACAGTAGTCCCACTTGTTGTGACAGAGTGGTGGTTAAGGGTGGGTGGTGGCCCCACCCCACTTTATTATATATATATTTTTATTAAATTTATTTTGTGAAAAAAAACCACCCCCTTCAAAAATCCAATACATGAATATTTTAAATCAGTTTTAGTTAAATTAATTTTATTAAATTTTATCAACTATAAATTTTTTTAAAAAAAATTCTCAATAAATTATAATAATAATATATATATATATATATATATATATATATATATATATATATATATATATATATATATATATATATATATATATATATGTTTACAATAATAATAATAATTACAATTCACCAATCGAATTTCTTATTTCTAATTTTCTTCTTATTTCAACCCTTCCCGAATCAAATTCTAATTTATTAAATCTACTAAATGAGGGTCTTTGATTTCTTTCTTCTTTTAATCTCCATGTATACAGAAGGTATCAACATACATTTAATTATTACAATATTAGATGTTCAAGTATTCACCATAGAGAAATTCAAATTCATAATCCACAGACACAAATAAGATAGGAATGAAAGTTGCGTAGTTAAATTGAGCGAATAATCATAAGCGTCTACCTAGACACTAATGCTAATCACTAGCCCAAGAGGTTGAAGAGAAATCCCTCCTCATAGAACCTTCATGTTTCAAAAATTCCTTCCTCTTCTGAAATTTCGCTCTCCAAATTTGCATCCAAAAACTCTTCCCTAAAAAATGAACCCTTCCATTGTGATAAAGAGTTCTCTCCTTAAATCAAGGCACTGATTGTGTGCTCACTCAGAAGAACTCCTTGCTCACAACCCTTAACTCAATATTAAGTTTTATTAACTTTTCTTTATCTTTACCCATGCATGTTTAATTGTATTATTAAATTACTTAATTTAATTTCTAGTTGACTTCGCTTTTGGAATAATTTATTAAATTTAATCCCATTTACACTTTATGCAATTAAAATAACATTATTAAGTTCACATGTTCTATCTTTTTAATTAATTTCTTCTATTTTAATCTCATGCATAAATTATGTGAACTTAAAACTTTTTCATAATTTAATAAAACGTTTAATTTGATAAATATTTATTAACTTGAATAGAATTAATATTTACTATTTATTAAAAAATGAACTCTAAATATATTATTATTAAATTAAATAAATATTATCACATTCTAAATTTGTTCTTATAACTTTTATCTCCAAATTTAATTGTTTTTATTTAATTAATTTCTCAATTAATTAAATATAATTAAACATTAAAATGTCATAATAATTTTTCATTAAATTAGATCATTAATTTAATCTTTTAATTATACTTAATTAATAGAAAATCAACCAAATATTCATAAAGTAAAATATGAAAACCCATGGTAGAAAAACACATACAAGATCAAACTAAAGGGTTATAATCACAAATTTACGTCATTCAATGCATTTGAAGGGTACTTGACTCAGATACTTGTCCTAATTATCTATTAGGACAAAGGGCTTAAGGGTTTAAGATTTGGACTTAAGAATTTATTTCCCCTCTCTTACCATTGAGATAATGTGATAGGGTACACTCATCCTGGCAATTCAGGGAAGTTGATACTCAGTACTTGCAACCTACATAAAATCCATGTATGTACAAACAAAATTTTCTAAACTAAACAAGCAATGGCAAGAAGTGGTGCATCGTGTAGATCCTGGCTAGTAGGTGAGTATGACTCCCTTAACCACATCAAACGCACCATACATAAAGAAAACAAACATCCACACCATACAGATGCAGTATGGGGTAAGTATCCATAAGAAATACATATGATAATCATCATCAATAACTAAAATCACTAAATAATCATCATGCATACATTAAATATAGAGTACCAATTAATCTCATCATATAATAAACTGAAAGTAAAACAATATCTAATAATCTCAAGGTAATGCTACTAATCATAAAACATAAAACTAGCCTAAAAGAGTTTGGCATTGATAGCAAAATGTGAACTAGGGACAGGCACTACATCCACCCCACCTAGACTTAGGCTTACTCATAGAAGCCTACAAGGATGGTAAAACTAAGAATTCTTTGTGCAAGTCCCATTGAACCCTTTCCCCCTATAGGAGGATATGACTCTATTGAGAACACTACAACACACTTAGAGTAATATGATTCTAGTTTAATAGTAAACTGAAAACCATATTGATCCAAAATTTGTTCTTTTTACAAATACTAAAATAGATCCCCTAAACACTCTAAACAAAGGATCAGCATCCCTAATCCATTGGAAAATATACAAGTTATGATATATAGATAAAATACACATGTTTTGAAAACATAATAGATTTCAATTTTCAGTTTGCATATTCTAAGATTTAACTATAATATCAATTTTGACAACTAAGTGTTGAAGTATGAAAATAATACAACTAAAGGTTTAAGTTTTGTTTTAGTTCAACTAGTTCAAGCTTTAGTTTGAAATAGATATACATAACAGTTTAATGTTTTCATTTTTGTTCAACTAGTTAACACTAGTGGTGTTCTAATATAAATAGAGCTCCCAATGTAGAAACTTGGGCTCTGATACTAGATGTAATGCCCCACCAAGGGATCCAAAAGAATTAACATAAAAATTTACCAAGTTTGGCAAGCTATTTTTTTTCTAAATAAGAAATTATAACATGTACATCAAACACATAGTAATGGAATCAATAACATACAATCAACTATAAGCATACATAAAAGTTTACTTTCCTTAAGGATCCAAGGATGTTGAGTCACATTTAAATTTAATTTATTCTAAGTCTAAAAACTACCACATCCACATGAAAGAATAATTAGAATGTCCAAAGTCCACTTAATATACATTTTTTTTGAATGCCTCTTGGCAAATGAAATCTGGAATGCTCAATCATCCACTGTACATGTCATAGGGTGTGAAAGGCTAAAAGAATATACATATGTAGAAATAAAGATGCATCATCATCCTTAAATCCATGATACAAGTAGATTAAAATAAATAAACCAATAACATACATGATACATCCATCCATCATAAAAGATCTAAACATCCATCATGAAGTATAACCATCCATCATGAAACACAACTAAGTGCATGGTTCCTCCCAATAATCAATAGCATCATTAGACCATCATGGGCTCTAGCCATCCCCATGTGTAACATCCCAAGCTGTTGACCAGATCATTCATACTATAGTAATACAAACATCACTCCTAAACATACTACTGCATAAGCATAGGGAAATCTAACATGCTAATAATCAATATAAGGAAATGCATCAATAAATAACATCATTTGAACATGCTAAATAAGAATCTCAAGAAGCTCCAACCATGGTGACTATGGATGGATCTCAATGGTAAGAGTAAAAAGCACTACCACCCAACCATGTGGAACTTAAATGACCCACTCCCACCATGTTGAGGAGATAGTCTCAAATCCCAAATAGGATATCAAATCACATAACACAAATACTCTCTAAGTCCAATAAATCCTAAAAGTATACTAACTCAAAGGTTACAACACATAGATTGACATCTAGACCCAGAGGCACACAAGACACATAGGAAACCTACTATGTAAGTGGGTAAGTTTCATCACATGAATCATGTAGGAGTTACCTTGGCAGTTAGTTTTGGACTCTAGGGTCCCTAGTGATCCCTATGCGGCCATTAGTATCCTCTTGTACTGATGACGCATACTAAAAAATGCAAGGTCATAACCAAGAATTCTCCCTACTCCCATTCTAGTCTTTACTAGCACTTGAGGCATAGATGAGAAAACACAAGACTCTTATTATGTTCATTTTAATCTCATTTAATGTAAATGTTTTCACTTATTAAAACAACTTACAATGGGCTACCTCAAGAGCCACTTAAAGCCCTAGCCTCTAGTGCAAGACATTTCTCAACACTACATATAGATAACCTACACTAAGCTCATGAATTCATTAATCAAAGAATCATATAAAATCACCTTAGTCCTATAAAAGTGACTAAAAAACATCAAAATATAATCCACAATATTCACATCATTTCTCCATGAGCAATTGAAAAACATCAAAAGATAAACATAATAATCACAATAGTTCTCTACGAGCAACTATAAAACATCAAAGATAAATCACAATATCCATCAATTTTCAATGAGCAACCGAAAAGTATCCCAAAGTAAATCAAAATATCCATTGGTTCTCATGAGCAACTAGAAAGCATTCTAAAATAATACTGATTAAAGACTCCAAAATGGTCAAAACAAACATGTTACAACATAACATCATCAAGAACATAGCAACACTTTAGTCCTCTCAAACGACTGGAGAGACAATCAAATATAATAGATTGATGACTCAAAAATAGTTAAGTTAGGTATCTCATAGAATATACCTCAGCTTCACACAAAAATTGGAAAGCAATAACAATCAATAATCCACACACATCATAAAGCATGCCATCACATTACCATGGTTGGCTTTTAAAAATATTGAGATCAAAACATCATAACATTGTAATCACACCTAAAGTAGTCAACACTAGGACAACAAAAAACCCAAAAAAAACACAAACAATATTCAAACAACAATGTAAGTTTCATGTTTTGGTTTAGCCTTGAATACACAGTGTCAATTTATAACAAAGTTCCAATTTTTATTTTAGTGTGATTTTTTGAATTTAAAATAAATTCTAGGTAAAAGAGATTCTTATTTTATCCTACAAGTCAACCCATTCATTTATTTGAAACAAAAATAGAACTACACCTAGGTAAGTGCACCAAGTTGTGGTGCCAAAAGGGGGGTATAAGTGGATGCCTTTTTCCTCAAATCTGCAAATTTTGAACTTTAAAAAGAATTTGAAGATAGTTACATGCAAAATATTAAAATATGATAAAAACAAAAGTCGTAGTCCTTTGAATCTAGTTTTTGAACTACTAATTTTTTTTCAAAATGGTTTAGTTTTAGGTCCTCAAAAAAGGGGGCCACAAAAAGTGGTACTGCTTATTCCAAAAAAACATAACATAGTACAAAGTGTGGCCCCCTTAAAATTTTAACTTTCTTTTTTTAAAATTCTTTTATCGCTCTGGTCAAAAGTTACTTAACACTATGTAGTTTATCCCAGATTTTTCAGGTAATTTTATAATGTGAGTTTTTTTTTAATGAATTTTTTAACTAGACACATCCCAAAAATGTGAAATATATATGTTCTCCCCCTAGAAATAATTGAAAACTAATCTAAAATCAAATTTATTTATTTTCAAAGTGTGTAGAATGGAGTCTAGTTTCTAGAAAATTAAGTTGTTGCAAAATTTGATGAATGAGCTAAAATCTATAGCCCAATTAGTACATGGTGGTTTTTGACAAAAAATGAACATATATTCAAAAGAAATTATAGATGAAAAGCTTGAAATAGTTAAAATTTAAAATAAATTATATGGTTAGATAGCTAACACAAAGACCTATAATGCTATGTAACCTGATCTTATCGATACCCAACAACGAGAAATCTTTGAGGGGAGCACACAAGAGAAATCAATCATTTTTTGGTATGTTTTTTGGAAACCCCATCTTAGACCTTTTTATAAACTCCAAACCTTTGGGTTGGATCTCCAAGGAAAAACCAAGCCTTAGGCTTGGTTTTAATGCAAAGCTTTCAATAATGTGTGCACTCTATAGTGTGCATGCACTATTAGAAGTATTTAAATTCTCAATAGTGCATGCACACTATAGTGTGCACACACTATTGAGACCTAAATTACAACCCAAGAGCAAGAGAGAGCTAGGTGGGGGCTGCGGTAGTGGGGGGGTGAGGGAATGGCTATGTGTGTGTGTGAGAGAGAGAGAAAGTAGGGGATGGGAGAGGGGAGAGAGTATAGGATGGGAGAGAGGAAGTGAGAAAGTAGGGGATGGGAGAGGGGAGAGAGTACATGATGGGAGAGAGGAAGTGAGAAAGAGTAGGGGTGGCAGAGAGATTACAAGATGCAAGAAAGAGGAAGTGTGAGAGAGAGTAGGGGTGTCAAAGAGAGAGTACAAGATGGGGGAGAAAGATTGAAAGTAGGGGATGGGAGAGAGAGGAAGTGTAAGAGGGAGTAAAAGTTGGGAGAGAGAGAGAGTAGGACATGGGAGACAAAGTGGGAGAGGAAGAGTGAGAGAGACGAGGATGGGAGTGCATGTGTGTGAAAGAGAGAGAGTAGGGAATGAGAGAGGTGGAAGAAAAAGTAGCTCGAGAGAGAGTAGGAGAGGGAGAGAGGGGGGGGATAGAAATGTGTGTAAGAGAGAAAAAGAGAGAGAGAGTAGGGGATAGGAGAGAGTGTGAAAATGTGTGAGAGAGTAGGGGGTAGCAGAGAGAGAGATTAGAAAGGTAGAGAGTGAGAGTGAGAGAGAGTTTGAGAGTGAGAGTGAGAGTGAGAGAGTGAGAGTGGGAGTTGGAGAAAGAGCGAGAGGGAGAGAGAGAGAGAGTAGGCAGTGGGAGAGGGAGAGAGTGAGAGAAAAGTAGGGGATGGGAGAGGAGAGAGGGGGGATGGGTATGTGTGTGTGAAAGAGAGAGACATAGAGAGAGTAGGGAATGGGAGAGAAAGAGAGTAGGCAATGATAGAGGGACTGGGAGAGGGAGAGAGAGGGGGGATGGGAGTGTGTGTAAGAGAGAAAGTAGGGGATGGGAGAGAGTGTGAGTGAGAGTAGGGGTGGTAGAGAGAGAGTGATAGTAGAGGATGGAAGAGAGAAGGAGAGAGTGAGAGAGATAGAGAGAGATAGTAGGTAGTAGGAGAGGGAGTGTGAGGGAGAGAGAGGAGGAATGGAAGTGTGTAAGAGAGATACAGTAGGGGATGGGAGAGAGTAGGTAGTGGGAGAGGGAGTGTGAGAGAGAGAGCGGGGGTGAATGGATATGTGTATAAGAGAGATAGAGTAGGGGATGGGAGAGAGTGTGAGAGTTTGAGAGAGAGTAGGGGGTGGCAAAGAGAGCTCGTATAGGATGGGGGCATGAGAGAGAGAGAGAAGGGAATGGGAGAGAGTGTGAGAGAGAGTAGGGGATGAAAGAGAGAGTGAGAGTAGAGGATGGGAGAGAGAAAATAGAGAGGGAGACAGAGATAGTAGGCAAGAGAGAGTATGAGAGAGAGAGAGATAGTAGGCAATGCAAGAGGGAGTGGGGGAGGGAGAGAGAGAGGGGATGGAAGTGTGTGTGACAAATCTAGAGAGTAGGGGATGGAAGAGGAGAGAGGGAGGGGGATGAGAGTGTGTTTGTCTATGAAAGAGAGAAAGTAGGGGATGTGAGAGGGGAGAGAGAGTAGGTGATGGAGGAGAGAGAATAGGCGATGGGAGAGGGAGTGGGAGAGGGAGAGAGAGAGAGGGGGAATGGGAATGTGTGTAAGAGAGACAGAGTAGGGGATGGGAGAGAGTGTTAGAGTGTGAGAGAGAGTATGTGGTGGCAGAGAGAGCTCATATGGGATGGGAGAGAGAGAGTGAGATTAGGGGATGGGAGAGTGTGAAAGAGAGTAGGGGATGGGAGAGAGAGAGTGAGAGTAAGGGATGGGAGAGGGAGAGAGAAATAGTAGAGAGGGAGAGAGAGAACTTGAGAGAGAGATAGTAGGTAGTAGGTGTGTGCTAAAATGTTGTCACACTTCTATGAATCATTACATGTAAGAAAACTCAAGAATGAGCCCTCACAAATCGATCCATAGCTCTCTACTCATAGAGTGCAAGGGTTTGCAATGGAGGCCCTCAGTTTGACCTATTTTTGTGCCCATGCAAGTACACCATGAGATGAGAGATTCAAAGAAGAAAAGCAAGAATGCTAGTCTCCATGATCTTCAAATATGCATGAAAATAAGATCTAATCTATGAAAGAAAAATCTAATCTATAAATGCAAGATATAAGCTAAAAGCCCATGATGGGTGCAAGAGAGAAAAAGATAAGAAAATAGAAGTTCTCCACAAAAAGCTTTTGTATTCAAACTCCTTCAAAAATTGGTCTTCAAACCTGCAGCATAACGATAGCATAATCATGGGTCTCTAAAATGAGGAGAGGGTTCTCCCTTATAAAGGAAATTATGGAGGTGAGAGGCTTCTCACAACCAATATGGGATAATAGAGCTTGATCCATGTGAGACAAAATTCCACCAATGAGAAAAGAGGAGTGGTTGAGGAGAAAGTGGAAAGATAAATCCCACTTAGATCACTTTTTTAAGTGTAGAGAAATTAAATAAAAAGAATTTATTTTATTTCCTTTTTTCATCAAAAGAGATATTTAAGTGGGATTTTTATTTAATTAAAAGGGAGCAAGTTCTTTTTAATTAAATAGAAGATATTTAATTAAATTAAAAGAGACGTTTTTCTCTTAATTAATTAAATGTGGATGAACTGTTTAATTAAAAGAGAGTTTTTCTTTTAATTAAATGAGAATTTTATTTTATTTAATTAAAAGAGAAGATTTTCTTTTAATTAAATAAGACTTGGAATAAAATGATCAATCTTAGAAATGAAATAAATCGAATTTGATCAAAAAAATTGATTTGAATTGATTTAATAAAATATTACAAACCATTGATTCAAAAAATTTGATAAATTGATAAATTGAATAATGGGGGCCCATAGTCTAGGCGACCATTTTTGGGTGCATACATTTGCCCCTCTTTGACTAATGTGTGATCGATTCGGGAACACATGTAGTGAAAGAAAGAAATTGAAGTGTGAGGTCAATTTGGGATCACAAAACAACCCAGATGTGTGGTCGACTCGGGAACACATCAGGACAAATAATACAAATAAATTTTAACTTGAAAAAGTCGAGGATAAAATTGATAAAACTGAATCAAGGATTAAAATTGATAATTACTGCCCCCTCGTGATCGAAATCGAAATGAGATAGAGGAGAACAACAAATTGATAAATTTGATCAAATCGAACAAAAGATAAGGTTCTTGATGTAAGATGAAAGATATAAGAATCATAGAACCAAGGTAGATCATCAAGCATGAAATATTATGCCCCAAAGGTGATTTAGAAGAAAAGAAGTGGGGAAAAAGAAAATGGAAGATATAAGTTTGAAAGATATGGAAAGAAATAGAAATAAGAAAAGAAAATGCTCCAAAAATCAATCAACTGTTTAAGATAGAAATTTTGATTGAGATCACGAAAGAAAATAAGGAAATGAAGATCAAACTGTGACCACAATTGATTAAATGTCCACAATAAAGATGAAAGGAGAACCCTCTCAAACTCATAATGCAGCCTAAAAATGCAAACTAACATGAAGTCTAATAATGCAAGCTACATGAAATGCAATGGTGTACTTGCAAAAGAGCATTTGTAACATAGGATTTTGTGTTCATCATTCATTAGAGAATGTAAAAGAACTTATTTTCATCATTGGGCCATTATTAACGGACATCGAAAAATCACACAATCGTCACTAGTCACAAGCGCAACTATGAAGATATGAATGTAATTAATATCGGATTGGAATGTGGAAAGATTCTAACATAAGCATCAAAGACATAAAGATCAAGATGACTTCGATATTAGCTTACCCAATTTAATGTAGCAAAACCATGCTCGCATCAAGGCATAGGTGCCAAGATGACCATAAGAATGGTTGTGCAAAAACAATCAAGGATGATACCTCAAATCTCCTAAGTGTTTCAAGGGGACAACAAGAGACACTCTAGAGTTTCAAAACCACACGCACAAGCAAACAACAAATAAAAACATGTCCCATGCCCCAAGTCTTCTAGCAATGCATCATGGAGAGACTTATCAGACAAAGGCACTCAACAAAAATCAATAACAGTTAGCACACAAAGAAAAGATCATGACATAAGTCAAGCATTAAGTGTTGCGTTTAAAAATTTAAGTGTGTTAACTGATACTGAGTTCTGAGGACAAGGATCAAATGCTTGCAAGAAGGTAAGATCACATGATGATAATGGGTAAGACAAAACCAATAAGTGTTGAAAAACACTCGATGTCAATGGGTGTTGAAAAACACCATTTGCGAGGTGTCCTAAAGACTCACACATCTAAGAAACCAAAGCTAACATAGTTATGCCCCCTAGACAAAGACCAATTCCAAACCAAGGTAACAAGGACAAGGCATGGTGGAGAAAGGCTAAGTGTCGAGGACATGTGCCAAGAAATAGGGGTGCAAAGGCCTCAAGTAGTGCCCGTTTCCAAGTTTTCACCACTTGGATTTTTTATTTTTTTTTTTTTTTTTTTTTTGCTACCAAGGCGCCTGTTTCCAGGTTTTCACCAAGGCACTTTTTCTATTTTTTTTGAATTTTTTTTTTTTTTTTTTTTTTTTTTGTATTTTTGGAATATATAATTTTTTTGAAGATACATCAAAGTGCCTTTTGCTAGGTTGTCACTAAGATGATCATTTTTTCAGGACATTTTTCAATTTTTAGAATTTTTACAATATATCATTTTTTTGGATTTTTTTAAAAATATCAATTTTTTTGGATTTTTGAAAAATAAATCAATTTTTTTTTGGATTTTTTTTCAGGATCAATAAATATGTACAAAGATACCCCTAGACAGAATGGGCATTAAACTCTTAAGCAAGATCACATCGTGCAGTCCCAATGTCCAACAAGGTGGAGGACATGATGAAGCAATAAGCTAATGGATATTATGGATAAGCAAGGAGTGTATGAAGCAAGTGAAAGTGATCTTCAAAGGTTGACTCCTCAAGAGTACCCAAGCTAGGGAAAATTTGTCATGTAAAGAACATTTGGACAAGAAATGAAAGGCTAGTATAGGATAATTCATGAAAGCATAATGTAAAGGTGGGAAAGATGCAATCCAAAGAAGTAGACATGTCAAGAGACTTTATAGCATCATATTTTACTCTATTTTATTAGATCAAGACCAAAGGGGTAAATGGGAAAAGAGTAGCAAAAGACTAGAATGAATGGAGGAAAATAGATATGAAGGCTAAACATGAAAGGAATGAAAACAAGATCATCATAAGATATCTCACAAGATAGCCAAATGTTTGTCTATAGGTCAACATTGTCAAGATCAAAGAGAGAAGACGAAATGAATGAAAGATGTAGAAGAACTAAACATTATGCCTATTTGTTAGGTTTTCATCATGGTACTTATCCAAGGCACCACAAGGGAGTGGTTTTCACCATAGGATGAATTTATTTCTCTTTACTTTTGCTACCAAGGTGCCTGATTACCAGGTTTTCACCAAGGCACATTTTCAAATTTTTCATTTTTTTTCTTTCTTGTTTTTTTTTCAATCTTTTTCAATTTTTTTTTTTTGGAAGAAGTCAAGCTTTTGAGATAATGCTCTTTGAATGTTTAAACCATGATATACAAAGGAATTCAAATGATATGCTCAAAGATGCTAATAGGAAAAGGAAGATGGGAGACAAAAATGGAGGATATGGCTTTATGCGAAGTGAGTGAGATTGAAAAATGGAAATGAAGGCAAGATCAACGTCAACACACACCTTGAAGGGTGGCGAAAGGATGGAGAAAATGTGAATGAAGGAATATGTGAAAGACTATGGTGAGTGGATAGAAAAGGTTGCAGTTTAGGCACATGGAATGGAAGAATGCTTTTGGAAGAAGATGAAGCAGAATTCTTTGGAAGCTTGAATGTCAAATTTAATTGTTGTTCAACATTAGACTCTCTCAAGAGAGATTTTGGAATCCATATAGCCTTAGGCTTCTTTTCATTTCTTTTTGATGATTTAGAGATAATATCTTCAATGATGGATTTTGGAACCCATACTTGTCTTGTAATTTTTTTCTTAGATATCTCTTTTGACTTAATGCCCCCATGTCGATTAGAAGAGACATGGTGGTCTTCTTTTTTATATGGATTCTTGAATTGCTTCTTTTTCTTGTATTGAACATTCAAGTTACTTCCAAAAGACTTGGGACTTGTGGAAGAAGAAGGATGATATGACTGGTTTAGGTGAGTGGGTGGATGAAAAGGATTCAAGGATATGCATCTATGTTGATCTTGAGGAAAGATAGGAGAGGGAGGGATGTAAGGACCCAAAATGGATGAAGAACTAGGAGAATTGGGAGGGGAAAGTGAAGGGACATAAGGACCCAAGATGGAAGTAAAATGTGAAGAATTTAGTATTGGTGGGGGAGGTCCAAGGATGGATGCGGAAGATGCAAAAGGATAATCAATAAGTTCATTAACATCTATATAACAATCAAGGACATCAGCATCTTTAGAGTGAGCATTAGGATTTTCAACAGGATCATGAACATCTTTAATAGGAGCAACTTCTTTGATAGGAGAATTTATAGCTTGAGAAGACTTAGGAAGAGTAGAAAGTGGAAGGGAACATGGAGTGGTAGAACAAGAAGATGGAAGACTTTGATCTTGACAAGGATCTTTGGATAACATAAGCATAGAATTGTTCTCTTGATTTTCAATAGGCTCAACATTGGAAGTAGTAGCATCATTTTTAATAACCTTAATGGAAGTATCATCTTTGGAAGGATAAAGTGTACTAAGACCATTTTTATTGTCAATAGGCTCAGTGGTGCAAGCAGTATCTTGATCTTGCTTAGGAGAAGGCTTAAGACATGGTGGAATGAATGAGAAAGGGTGTAAGGGATCAAAAGAACCATGAAATGGACCAGAGACATTGTGAAAATAATTGGATGACATGGAAGGTTCTTGATCTTGATCTTTCTTTATATTCTTTTCTTTATCATTTTTAGAGTCCTCTTGACATGAAGCTAGTGCTAAGGAGAAGGAAGCATGTTGGAATTGTATGGAAGACTTTGGAATAGATGATGAAGGACTAGCTGAAGTAGGAATTATAGTGCATGAAGGCTTAGGATCTTTAAATTTAGCATTATCAAAAGTATTTGCAGCCAAGTGAAGGTTAGCTTGAGTTTCTTTAAGAGGTAGCCCTTGAGGATAACTATAGGGAACTGCATGAAAATCATTAGGATCTTTGTTGGATGAATGATTGGTAGAATATTTGAGAGTCTTAGAATCTTTAGGGAATGCATGGATAGTGGAGGAAGTAGAAGATGGAAGGGGAGCATCAGAAGACAAAGGTTCAACATTAACATGATCTTTCTCAAGAGTGTAATCTTTATTTTCAGCATGAGGGTTCTTAGAAGAGGAACTCTTATCCCATTGATGTTGTATTTCAGCACAAAAAAATGCTTTCTCTTCATCAAAAATTGCAGATTTATCATTTAGGTATTGTTCACAAAATTTATCAATGTTGTTTTCAAGATTTGATTCATGTGAATTACCATCAATATCTTTTCGTGACTCATCCCCTTTAAGCACAAGCATAGGACTAGGAGGACTTCTAGGAACTGTAGGAATGTAATAATCATCATCATCATAATCATTGTCACTATAGGCATTGTAGATAGGCATATCACAAGACTTTTCATGTTGTTCATTATCATATGTCTCAATAAGAGGAATAAGACTCTTGGTAGAAGTAGAAGAAGAATGATATCGTGAAAAAGAGGTAGGTGAAGACCTAGATGGATGATATCTAGAAGAGTCATGGTAAGATTTAGAATATGAAGAATGTGAATGATATTTAGAAGAATTATTGTAAGACTTAGAAGATGAAGAATATGAAGGATATTTAGAAGAATCATGATAAGACTTGGAAGATAAGGAATTTGAATGATATTTAGAAGAATCATGATAAGACCTGGAGGATGAAGAATCTGTATGATATTTAGAAGAATCATGATAAGACTTGGAAGATGGAAAATCTGTATGATATTTAGAAGACTCATGATAAGACTTGGAAGATGGGAAATATTTGGAAGAAGGATATTGTGATTTGATCTTGCACATGATCCTAGCAAAGGTGTCTGATTTATCCATTTTTTTAATCATTTTTGTTGCAACGTTAGCATCCATGCATCTATTGGAGTGACAACACTTTTCAAATTCAAGAAGGAGGTGGATTTCATCTGAGCTCAAATGAGGATCCCTAAAAAGATATCCAAGATCCATGGTTCTAGAAGAAGAAGAATCAAGTATGGAAGAAGAGAAAGAATGAATAGAAGAAGGTAGACTATATGATAATATGAGAAAAAGAATCAAGAAGACATGAAGAAGAGGAATAATGGAAATGAGAGATTAGAAAGACATGAAAGATGAAGAAGAAAGAAGACCAAGAGTCATTTTGGGAAATTTGATACCATTTGAGATCATTTGAATGTTGAGCAACATGTAATAGCACTTGTAATCAACATGAAAGAAAATGTACTAGTTGATAGGATAACCCTAAAAAACATTGGTACCAAACTAGGACAGTAAAAGCTCTCACTTGTCCAAAAGAGATGTGATAAGATAGAATTTTGCAATAGGTGTAAACCAACACTGCCACAGAGGTGCTCACAACTTTGGGTGAATACCCTAGCACATATTGACCAGGAGGATGATTGACCCAAATTTTAATTAATTAAAATTGAATTTTGATGAAAGTGAATGGACAAGAGATTACTAAGACTCTCCAAGTGTAATATCAAAGGATCCAAGTGTATATCTTTCTCAATAAGGACGGTTTCTAACTTACCAACTCCAAAAAAAGTCTCTTGTGAAATCAATGATTACTAATTTAAGAGGTCAAAGCACAATAACCCATGGTGCAAAAAGGCTTTTAACAATGAGAAAAGTAGCCTAATCCAAATAGGATCAACCTAGGGAGACTCAAAATAATGGGACAACAAAGTTATTCGATCGTAAAGTCTCAACTCAAGAACTCAGATTTTGTTCATTTTAAATATCCAACTAGATGTATCAATAGATTCTTTATCATAAACCAAGCACGCAAGAGTGAAAATAGGGATTTCAAGCAAACAGTCTTCAAACAATGAACAAGGGGCAAAGCAACCTTGCGCATGAGCAATCAAGTGACTAAGCTAATCCCTAGGAGAGCTAATTGTGTATGTTCTCAAAGAGTTTAACAATCATTGCATACATCCCTAGAAAATAAAAGTTGGCCTCTCTAAGGTTTTTATTAATGGTTTGACTCTGCAACTTTTATGATTCATAGGGGTGACCTCCAATCTCGGCACACCGAGGTTTTCACACAGTCTGAGAACTTAATCTTCAAGAGCTGCTAGGGAGATCTGACAACCCACAATGAACCATACCCCATGGAGATTTCTTCCACGAGGACATTTATATAGCGATTGTTGCAACCACGGCAGAAGTGGCTATTACCGCTTGAGGTTCCGTCTGCAGTTTGCCCTGTATAGGGATTGTCTGCTATGGTTAACCCTCTCTAAAGATGACCGACTCACAATAGTGGACCACAAGGGGACTTAGCTTTTAGATCCAAGGTTTTGACACCTTTTCACTTTTAGCCCAATCAAAGCAACCAGATTAATCCGACACGCTAACTAAGATTATCTTAAGATCTATGAAATCAACCCCTAGTGATCTATCAACCTCTCCGGAGAAAGGATGCCTCAATCACCAAGTTGAAGATCCATCTATCTAAGAGATTCTCAAAGTATCCTCCCCACCTACAAGGAATCCGTCTTTGAGAGGAGTTTCACTAGGAACTCACTCCCTCAAGATCCACGAATAGTATTCATGGGGCCTAATTACTATGTGTGTACAGATGTTCATTCCCCAAAAGCAAATCTATCCAAGAATAATCAAAAAGCACAAGGTGGTACACTTAACACTTTAACTAATGTAAGGTGAGTCCAAACATGTGGAACACTTAACCCCTCACACAAGCCAAAACGAGTCCACAACTTAAAGATTAGTGAGTTCTAGAAAGCACAAGAGGGTTGCCAAGTGGAGCACTTAACGCTTCTATCCTGTAGACCCATCCCCTTTAATGTGGCGCTGATCTTGCAACCACAGGGTGGAATGAGGGGTCGGCGGATTCAGCGAGTCCAATAACCCAATATAGCTATCTAAATCTATCACTAATAATCAAGCTTGCTAAATAAAAATCAATGGAGATTACAACCTAGTATCAATTATGCATGTGTTTGAAAAATAAAAGCATAAGCAAAACACACAAGCTAGACACATGAGAGGTTCATTTTAAAGTTCCAAATCAAAGTGTTATCAGCCAAAGAAGAATACCTGAAGTCCTCGCAACGCGCTTAGTAGATCTTACCTATTTTTAACAACTTTAGCACTTTTTTCCAATGAAATCATAACTTGCTGCTATGCTGTTCCAAAAAAATCAGAAAACATAGAAAAACCCAAACAGTGAGCAGTTAACAGAAAAAAATCAGAAAAACACGAAAATCCCTGCAAAAAAAAAAAAAATATGAATAACCTAGTCAACATGATTAGACCTTTTTTTTTTGCTATGATTTTGAACCCAAAAATAGAAATGAAAAGAAGAGACCCCTGGTAAAAACTAAAGAGCTTTCCAAAAATGTAAGAAATTCAAAAAAATTTCTTCATTTGTGCCCTAGGGACCCAATTTTTCAAAATAGGCCAGATTCATCAAATCGAGTTTTTGATCTTTAATACGGCCTTAAAATTCAAAACACAAAGAAAGAACCCCCATTAGAATTCAAAATGATTTCTGAAAATGTAAATTTTTTTAAAAAATACACTAATTTGCGATCAGAAACAACTTTTTATGAAAAATAGAGAAAAATTCATAACTCACGCAAATCATGTCAAAATGATCTAAAAATAGAACTGGGACATGTTGGACACATAAGTAACTCACATAAAAAATTGCAGAACTAAACTCTAAGTGGTTTAAAAGATATGATTGAATCTTTAAACCAACTAGATTTTTTGCCTGCAAACCAATCTATATATGGGTTGGCCTTAAAACCAAAGTGAAAAATTTACAAGAGCACTTGATTAGATCCAATATGCTGCTGTAAAAAACCAGAGATGAAAAATAAAATTAAATGGAGCTAGAAACTTGATTCAGGCCCCACGGTGGGCGCCAAAAATGTGTGCTAAAATGTTGTCACACTTCTATGAATCATTACATGTAAGAAAACTCAAGAATGAGCCCTCACAAATCGATCCATAGCTCTCTACTCATAGAGTGCAAGGGTTTGCAATGGAGGCCCTCAGTTTGACCTATTTTTGTGCCCATGCAAGTACACCATGAGATGAGAGATTCAAAGAAGAAAAGCAAGAATGCTAGTCTCCATGATCTTCAAATATGCATGAAAATAAGATCTAATCTATGAAAGCAAAATCTAATCTATAAATGCAAGATATAAGCTAAAAGCCCATGATGGGTGCAAGAGAGAAAAAGATAAGAAAATAGAAGTTCTCCACAAAAAGCTTTTGTATTCAAACTCCTTCAAAAATTGGTCTTCAAACCTGCAGCATAACGATAGCATAATCATGGGTCTCTAAAATGAGGAGAGGGCTCTCCCTTATAAAGGAAATTATGGAGGTGAGAGGCTTCTCACAACCAATATGGGATAATAGAGCTTGATCCATGTGAGACAAAATTCCACCAATGAGAAAAGAGGAGTGGTTGAGGAGAAAGTGGAAAGATAAATCCCACTTAGATCACTTTTTTAAGTGTAGAGAAATTAAATAAAAAGAATTTATTTTATTTCCTTTTTTCATCAAAAGAGATATTTAAGTGGGATTTTTATTTAATTAAAAGGGAGCAAGTTCTTTTTAATTAAATAGAAGATATTTAATTAAATTAAAAGAGACGTTTTTCTCTTAATTAATTAAATGTGGATGAACTGTTTAATTAAAAGAGAGGTTTTCTTTTAATTAAATGAGAATTTTATTTTATTTAATTAAAAGAGAATATTTTCTTTTAATTAAATAAGACTTGGAATAAAATGATCAATCTTAGAAATGAAATAAATCGAATTTGATCAAAAAAATTGATTTGAATTGATTTAATAAAATATTACAAACCATTGATTCAGAAAATTTGATAAATTGATAAATTGAATAATGGGGGCCCATAGTCTAGGCGACCATTTTTGGGTGCATACAGTAGGAGAGGGAGTGGGAGAGGGAGAGGGAGAGAGATAGGGGGGATGGAAGTGTGTGTGACAGATCTAGAGAATAGGGTATGGGAGAGAAGAGAGTGGGGGGATAAGAGTGTTTGTGTTTGTGAAAGAGAGAGAGTAGGGGATGGGAGAGGGGAGAGAGAGAGTAAAGGATGGAGGATAGAGAGTAGGTGGTGGGAGAGGGAGAGAGTGAGAGTAAAGGATGGGAGAGTGTGTGAGAGAGATTAGAGGATGAGAGAGAGTGTGAGAGAGTAGGGAGAGGAAGATAGAGAGATGATGATGGGAGTGTGTGTGAAAAATCTAGAGAGTATGTGATGGGAGAGAAGAGAGAGAGGGGGGGATGGGAGTGTGCATGTGTCTATGAAAGAGAGGGAGTGTGTTACAGTGTGAGAGAGAGTAAGGGGTGGTAGAGAGAAAGTACATAATCGAAGAGACAAAGTGAAAGGATGGAAGAGAGTGAGAGAGAGTAGGGGGTGGCAGAGAGAAAGAGTACAAGATGGAAGAGACAAAGTGAAAGGATGGGAGAGAGTGTGTGAGGGAGAGTAGGCGATGGGAGAGGGAGTGAGAGAGGAGGAGACAGAGGGATGGGAGTGTGTGTGAGAGATCTAGATAGTAAGGGATGGGAGAGGGGAGAGAGATAGGGGGATGGGAGTGTGTATCTAAAAAAGAGAGATTTTAGGGGGTGGGAAAGGGGAGAGAGAGAGTAGTCTAAGAGAGAGAAAGAGAAGCAGATGGGAGAGAGAGACTAGGTGATGGGAGAGGGAGAGAAGGGTAGATGGGAGTGTGTGTAAGAGAGAGTAGGGGATGGAAGAGAGTATGAAAGAGAGTAGGATCTAGCTGAGAGAGAGAACAGGATGGGAGAGAGAGAGTGAGAGTAGGGGATGGGAGAGAGTGTGAGAGAGAGAGTAGGGGATGGGAGAGAGTGTGAGAGAGGGTAGGGAGAGGGAGATAGAGAGAGGGGGATGGGAGTGTGTGTGAAAAATCTAGAGAGTAGGGGATGGGAGAGAAGAGAGAGGGGGGATGAGAATGTGTGTGTGTGTCTATGAAAGAGAGAGAGAGAGTAGGGGGTGGCAAAGATAGAGTATGGGATGAGAGAGATAGAGTAAATATATGGGAAAGAGTGAGAGAGAGAGTAGGTGGCAGAGAGAGAGAGTATGGGATGAGAGAGATAGAGTGAAAGGATGAGAGAGTGTGAGAGAAAGTAGGGGATGGGAGAGATTGTGAGAGAGAGTTGGGGATTGGAGAGAAATAGTAAGAGTAGGGGATGGGGGAGAGAGAGAGTAGAGAGGGAGAGAGAGAACTTGAGAGGGAGATTGTAGGTGGTGGGTGAGGGGGAGAGAGAGGGGGATGGGAGTGTCTATCCATAAAAGAGAGAGTTTAGGGGATGGGAGAGGGGGCAGAGAGAGAGTAGCAGATGTGAGAGAGTGTGAGAGAGTAGCAAATGTGAGAGAGTGTGAGAGAGATTAGGGTATGGGAGAGAGTAGGGGGATGGATTAGAGTAAGAGATAGTAGGAACTAGGAGAGGGAGGATGGGAGTGTGTGTGAGATATCTAAAGAGTAGGGGATGGGAGAGGAGAGATGGTGAGAGAGGTAGACAGAGTAGGTAGGGGCAGAGGAAGAGAGAGAGAGAGAGAGAGAGAGATGGGAGAGGGGGGAGAGAGTGTGTAGGGGATGGGAGAGAGAATGAGTAAGGGATAGGAGAGGGGAGATAGTAGGAAGAGAGAGAGAGAGAGAGAGAGAGAGAGAGAGAGAGAGAGTAGGGAGGATGGGGAGTGATGTGCTTGCACATAGTGCGTATGAACTTTATAGTGCATACATGCTATAGTGTGTACGCACTATATGAAATCACCTAAAAATGGTCAAAAAGTGACTTTGGGGCCCATTTCATCCATTCTTTGCTTTTGGTCTATTGTGCACTCTATTATTCCAACAGAAAGAATGGGTTTCAACATAGTAGCAAACACCAAATTTAATCATTGGATATGCAATCTGAAGACTTTTTGAATATTCCTTGTATAGAAAAGGTTAGTGCAATCCATTTTAAATATTGTTTTTATCGATATATAGATACACATATGATTATAATTTGACATGTGTTTAATATATAGTGAATTCATTGAAAATTGTATGTTTGAATGAAATGTTATTTCGAAATGGTTAGAAATTTGACACATTGTTTGATATATATTGTGTATTCATTCAAATAATTATAATTTTTATATGTATTTGAATAATTTTTAATTTACACATTTTAAGTAATTCAGATGTTTGAATAGTTTGACATGTAGAAATCATCATCATGCCAAGGAAGAAATCAAAAACTCAAACAAATGAAGATAGGGAGAGAGATTTGGCAATTAAAAGAGATAAAATGAAATTACTACTCGAACAAAAAAATTTGCAAAGCAATAATGAAGAATTGACTTTCAAAGAGGATCAAGGACCACTAGTACAAAGAAATAAAGAGGAAGAATTAGAAAGACAAAGAGAACGAATGAGACTATTACACTAAAGAAGACAATTGAATTGTGAAGCTACACCATCTTCCAATGTTAGATTCATATCATCCACTACACCATCTTCTAATGTTGAAATCATATCATCCTCTCATGTTGAAGAGACACTGATTTGTAGATCTGACAATATACACACTCCATCATGTCATGTTGAAAGCACAATATCAACACATCAAGTAAGTGATATTACATCTTTTACATCTTATTTCCAAGGCACATCATCTTTGGTTCAAGGTACACAATACACTCAACCTTATATGGATGTTGAAAATGTTGACAGAATTGAAGAGATTAGAAATCAATGCTTGACAAGATTAGCAAGCCTACTTGTCCAAGAAAATTTAATCATATGTGGAGATTATTTTTGAAGAATTAAATATTATAGGTCAATGCCAGTTATTTGTTGAAATGATGAGGAATTTGAAATTTAAGCCTATCATGAAGATTCTTGGGCTAAGAATGATGGACGATTCAAATGAAAAAAGCATTGTAAAGAATCCAATGAGTGCTTATGATAAAGTGGGTTCTAAATCATGCACCAAAGATTGTAATATCACAAGACAAGTACTTATATATACAATAGTAAGTAGCCAAATGAAGAAAGGTCGACTAAGGTACACTAATGAGAGCTATACCAAGGCGTGAGAGATTGGAAGATCCAACAAAAAATGAGTTATGAACATTTAGTGGTATACTACAATGAAAGGATAAATAAATTGATGAAGATTTGAAATCATTGATTGAAGATTTTTTGAAAAATAACACGTGTTTCCCCTAATGAAAGAGATGTTGTAAGAAGGAGGATTGGTAGCCAAAATTGAGACCCACATGCGAAACATTTTTTGGACTCAACTCAGACACAATTTTTTGCAAAATTTATTGGTATGTATCCTCAAATTCAAATAAGTCAAAGATTTTTTGAGATGGATAAACCTTTATATGTGAAGATAAATCACACATGCACAACTTCTTATTGTAGGATACATATTGAATTTTCTAACCATTTTGATGTTTTTAGGCATATATGCATGGTTTTGCATTCTCAGTTTGTTTGACAGGATTGTGACATGAATGAGCCACCAAGATCTTGAAGAGAATTCATATCCAAAAGTTTATGTGAAATAGGGGGCAACCAAAATTTTTACAAGACATCATGCATGGATGGTACATGCTTATTTTATGGTTCTTTAACTTTTATCAACTTGTTAACATATGGATAGTACACGTGCAATTGAAAATGAAATAGTAGATTAAAAATAGTGGTATATGCTCTAAAAGATGGGAAACATGGTAAAAGATGTGATTTAGTTATTGAAAAGATTCCATTGTCTGAGTTCATGAAGATTTTTTTTTGAAAAGATTATTTACGAGTATGCAAGGCATACCTATAGAGCTTGATGACTGAATTTGCAATTCAAGTTGTGCAAGGATACGTTTCCATTGGACACCATTATTTCAATTGTAAATTTTGTAGAGAACTACACACTACAACCACAAAATGAGGTGCAAGAAAAGTATTATACTTCTCAACAAGTTTCCATATTTGTTCACATAACATTCATGCATTCACTTACAAGTACATAGGATAACAGGAAGATTTTGAGGGAGTACCATTTTTACATCAACGATGATTGATCACATTCTACGGAGTTCGTACATGGTTGTTTTCAACTATTTATGGAGATTTGGCTAATAGGGGCATAACATATCATCAGCACATTATTTGGTCAGACAATTGCGCATCTCAATTCAATAATGCACAAATGTTCTATTGCTTGAGTAGGATACATAGGTTGTGTAGAATTCAATATATGTGGAATTTCATAGAGGTTGGTCATGGTAAGGGAGAGCATAATAGTGGAGGCACATGCATTAAAAGAGCCTTGGCTCATGAAGAACTAAAGTAAAAAGATTGAGCAATATTGATAGATGAAAAATCCATCATCCAATGGGGTAATGCTACAATGGGTCTAGGTAAGGAAGGTGATTCTACAGTTCATAGATTTTTTTGGTTGATCGATAATACTAACATTGCACCATATTAGGATTGTTGCACACTAAGAGGATCTAGTGATTTACTCTCTTTAACAAGCTTTGATACAGGTTCATGGAGTATCCACACACAAAAAATGCCATGCTATTGTCCATCATGTGCAAAGGAAAATTGGGATGACTATGAGTCAACTGAATGGGTGGAGTAATGGGATATTTGAGTTTTGGACCCAATTGACACCTATCATCCCCTACAAGCACTGGAAATGGTAGAGATGGATTCATCTATTGACTTTGACCACTTCTTAGATCTAGTACAACCTAGTAATATATATATTTATATATCTTTGTAATTTCAATATGTAACTTTATAGCTTTTACCCAAGTATTTTCTGAATTAATGATTGCATTTTGTACATTTGTCACTTTAGGCCATGTTTTTGTTGTTATTGCACCTGAAGACAATGAGGAAGGCACAGATTATTATTTGTGTCATTGTGTTGAAGCCAAATAAAAATTGGATCACTTAGTTATAGATGGTGAAGGTTTAGAGTACCATGTCGGTGCGGTGGTTGTAACTAGAACATGACTTAGATGATATTCTATGAAGAACCCTAACTTGTGGTTATTCAAGGATTGGCAAACAAAGAGGAAGATTCTTCATTATTCAAAGCTTGTTGTCGCATCAAATGTCCACTTGATAAAATATGGTGGAAAACCACATAATAAGATTTTTTGGAAAGTTCGTGAGTTAGACCATGAGGCAATACTTGAGACATTAAAATGTTGAGCACATCCAGTTGGCTCATTAGATTGAATAGGGAGAGAGGGAGACAGAGAAAGAGTGATCAATTAGATCCAAATACAATGTTGCAACCTCTTCCCCAAGACTATCCACATGACTAAGGTGGAACATATTGTTGTTATGTGTAAGTGATGAGATTTAGTTTAAATCATAGATTTTATATTCTAATTTGTTTAGAATCTAGATACATTATTTGAATTTATATTAGATTCTTTAATAGGACCCATTTTTAGATTAGTCATTTGAATAAGTGAAAGTTTAAAATTTGTTGTTTAGATCAAACTGTAATGAAAGAACATGAAAATTGTTAGAATGTGAATTCTTTGTGATGTAAAGTCATGATTATGTGCATGTAACCAGAAACTTCAAACTGCGGAAAGCAAGGATACAATGGGAGAAGTTTTCAATACTCATCAAGCAAGGCTTACCATATAACTCATAAAGCAAGGATTTGTACAAATGGATAATTCTTAATGACAAACCAAATTCAATTTTTTTCATTCTCTAATTTTAGTGGATTAATATTATCTTAGATTTTTTTACCCTGCTAAGTCTTCATTTTCAAGTCACCAAAGAAGAGGGCTAATAAAGTTGAAGCACCAGTGATAAAGGGTGAGATGCCAAAATCATCTGTGAAATGGCATTATCAATTCACATCCTCAATATTTATTAGTGTTCTTTGTTCAAGTACCATTGTGTGTTAATAATCTTATGCCTGGAATTGTAGAGGATCATAATCATCAAAAAGTAAGAAGGAAAATAGGTCTCGATTTGATGATAATGGGGCAGTTACAAATATAGTTCTCTATAAGGATAATGTTGATCAGTCGATGTATAGGTTGAGATAACCAAAAGACTATTTAGGTCTACTGAAAAGAAATCAAACTTTTGATATTTTAGGATAAAAATGCATATTGATGGATTTGACAAGAATTAAAAGTATACAAACAATCAATTTAGTCTTCCATAAAATGGTTCTTATATTAACAACTTTTACTATATTTATTGATTTTGTTCCAACATTTAATGTGATTTAAGTGATGCAAGTGTATATTGGGTAGGTTTAGTGTATGCTTTGAATGATTTATCCATGTTCATCATGAGATGACAATCTCAAAAGTGTTTATTGAGCTCATTTTCTTGGCTACAAGACTAATACTCCTAATTTTCTTCCAAACCATGATTACTTGTAATAGATAGCCAAGAATACTTGCAATAATTGCATTCCAATTTTTTTGACTTTGACTCATTATTATCATAAATTTGGAATGTTGGAAAGGGTTAATACTCTAGGATTCTCTTGTATTCTTGGAATCTACCCAAGGAATTAGACTCTACTAGGGTACCCTGGTGCCTCCAACATACCAAAACTCATCCTTGGCTTCATACCAAGACCTCAAAAACTTGGATCATCTCAAAACATCCCATCTAACATGTTCCAACTCCTTGCACACTCTCAGCAACTCATCTCTTACACTTTCTTAATTTTGCCTCTTCTAGACTTGTTCCAACTAGCCCTTACCAGTCACTAATTTTTTGTTTTCTCCATACTTTCACATAGAACTTCCTAAAATATTGGGCAATTAAAATACCCTTTTCATCACTCTAAAATATACTCCAAAGATAACTACACTTGTTTTGTAAAATATCACTCAAAATTGGCTATTTCAGTCTGCCAACTAGGCCTAGTTTGAGGTCATTTACAAAGCAACTCACAATCCCTTGACTCTTGGAACTCGCATGACCCAAAATAGTCTTAAGACACAACTCAAATGCAAGGATTCTTCTATTTTTTTGGTCTCGTGATCAACTTTACAATTGTTTTTACAAAACCCTCCTTTCTAGCCCCTTTACCATAGGGCTTTCTAGAAATCTTACTTTACAATGTCTCTAGAACCCCAAAATGGTTCAAACACCTTCACTTTGGTTATATGAGATGAATTATAACATAAAATGAAACTCTTGTTTGGAGAAAACACTAAATCCACCTTTGGAGCAGTCACATACCCCTTTTTATGCACTCTTTCTCACTCAACCCCATACCCTTGGGCATCAAAAAATCAACTCTAGATTCTTTCCTACACATGAATGATTAAAGAGTATATTTTAAAATATTCTTTACCCATTCCACAAGCCCCATAACCACATAAAGTAGAATGGATCAGATTCACAAAATGACTCTCCAACCCCTCTTAAATTGTCGCCTATAGTAGATTTTAGGATAGTCAATATGAAAAATACAAAATGATTGACTGAACCTTCATACCAATGCTAAGTGAAATTTAAAACATTTATTTATCACCTCCAAAAAGAATCAGATCAAAAGGTGCTATGAAAATGAAATTACTGTAGTTACAAGTTTAGATTTTTGATCAAAATTTTAGGGAAAACTATGCATTCATTGCTCAAACTTCAAAACTCTTACATTACCAATCAATTTTGACCATCCAAACTTGTCTCCTACATGTGGGAATGAGGTTTCAAACTCATTTAGACTCTCAAAACCAAATGAAACCTCCCTAACTACCCCTCTAACCACCTTTGTGCATTAATCACCTTATTTTGTTGTCAAATTGACACTTTTAGTTGTCAATTGACAAGTTTTTGATATTCCTTGCTACATGACTATCCCATTACATTAATATGGTCATTTGAGACCTTATTAAACACAAAAAATTAAACAAAAATCATATCTACCCTTTGGAGCCCTTACATGACTCGATTAAGCCCATTTTGTCAATTTTACAAAATATTGCACTTAAACCACATGTCCATGATTAAAATCATTGCAAGTTTTAATGATCTTAGAAGGCCATTTGTCTTCCAATCCACCTAAGTATTTCTCATCTTATCTCCTACTTGTGACCTTGGTGCTCCAGCAATGTTTTGCCCAACAATTGGAAAATTTGTGTTATCGATTGAGCTACTAGATCTTGTCATTTTCATTTTCATTGAAGACACCAAGGACTAAGGATCAAATGGAATTATAATATAGGGAGACTCTAACCTAAAATTGTACTCCACTTCACAAGCCCAACCCTCAAACTTAGGGTACTCAAACAACTTGGATCAACACCTAGGAACTCCCTGCCAGGAATACGTCTACAAAGGAAAATTCTTCTTAAATGGTTTCAACACTTGAATTTTCAGATGGAAATGGTTATTATAGACTCAAACCAACAAGAAAAATCCCAAACTTGAGGCTTCTCAACATTCAACAATCAAATTTCAAAATTGTTACCAGTACTTCCTACTAAGACAATTTCTAGTATTAATAATCAAACTCCCAAAACATACAAAGGACCCCCCATTATTTTTTTATTTTTAAACATTCTTCAACATCCCCTAAGAGATTTCAAAAGATTAACCACCAACTTCGCTCTGGCATCAAGTTATGCCCACATTGTGTCACGGTCCTAAATGGCCAGTTTAGGTCAGGTTACAAGGAAAACATAAAAAATGGGTTTATAGACTTGGTTCAACCCCTTGGATCTTTGATATACATCAACTTGTCCTTCTAAACCCTTCACCTAGGTCAAATTAATCAGTTTGGGAGCCTAATCCTTATTTTTTCTTCAAATCTAAACCAGACATAAGATTATGTTTAGTCTAGGGATTACTGATAAAAATAGATGCCATGCTCCTACAACCCTAAATCTTTGACATCTCAAAGAAACCTCTCCTAACTTGTATTCCACAAAGTGACATTGAAATCCCATGGTAGGTTTGCAAGCTAGGATTCCATCTTACTAAAACTCTCAAATTTGGAGTAAATCTGACCTATCTGCATTAAAACTGATATAATTTTTGTTTTATATAAGATAAATGCCTCAAACTAATTGCAATGGAATCCTAACTCAACCCTCTATCCAACCATATAAGACTTGTACCACCACCAATCTTACAAGCTGTACAAAATTGAAAAATAGTAAAAAAGGCATAAAATTAGAGTTTTTTATTCACCAATGTTTTCCACCGTTTGTACAATGACCTTTCCCATGTGTGGCGATATTAAGTACATGCCTTTTAATAGTTATAACTTCCATTTGGATGGTTGGAACACCATACAACCTCATTTTCAGTTTGAAAACTATTATTTGCAAAAATTGCTCTTTAGCAATTTTTTGTACCTTTTTAGGTTGGTTTAGTGGTTTTGAGTCCTATAATAATCATTTAGAATGATTAGAATTCATTTTGGTTGTATCTTAGTTAAAATTCCAAAAAGTGCAAAAATTGCAAAGTTGCATTAGCAACTTTTAGGAAATAACCATAAAACTATCTTTGGAGGATTGAAACTGTTTGTAAATGCCTTTATAGGCCCTTTGCACTAGAATGAGAGGCATAGAAGGATTTTGATATGTTTTTCTTCCAAGAATATAATAAAAAACCTATTGTTCTAGCATTTTATGACTGTTTTTGGCTGTATAGTATGGATCTTTCATATTGAAAGGGTGATGTTTTGCATTGATTAGTTAGTGTATCTAATTTGAAGAATTTTGGAGGTGGTTTGAAGGAGAGCTCAGTTTCCTCTTGCAAGTTATACATTTTTCCTTCCTCACTACTTGTGAAACCCTTGAAAGTAGGGTTTCGCCAAAGAAATGGCCCTAGTTTGAGTTCCTACTGTTAGAATTTCTTCAAAACTTGCATGAGGTAGGCTAGGGCTATGTATTTTATTATTTTGATGCTTTTGGAATAGGGTTTGAATTGGATAAATGGGAGCAAGCCCTAGGACTAATAAGACCCATGTATTAGACCTAGATTTGATGTTTTGGTTAAGTAATGAAAAGAATAGGACTTGAGGACTTGTAAAATCAGGAAAACAACCTCATCTAACCTAGAAGAATGCTCTGGAGTTGAAGAATAAAGTCCATGCACCCATTTCTTATTTTTTTCTTTGTAAACCACACCTAAACTTGTAATTAGGCCTGTGTGCAAGGTAGGGTTAGTGTATTCTGGAGTGGAGTGGAGTTTTGGTGTCTATGGTGTCAGTTTTCATTAGATGCTGCATATTGAAGTTCCAACCATTGATACACCTTATTTTGGTCATTTTAAAGTTTCTTTAAACCATCTTTAAGTGTGTGGGGAATCTTGAAGCTCCATAGTCTCATTCTTGTGACTTTGTGTGAAGAACAATGCCAATTGTGTTGGAAAATGAAGATGGGGTAACTGAGAGGGGAGGGGTGAATCAGTTACCACAAAAAAAAATTCAACAGTCCCAAAGATGCCTCAAACTTAGTTGTTGCTGCTACTCGGTAAACACATAAATTACTGCTTAAAACTTGATAGATGTTTAGTTAATTTATTAAGCATTTACTGAAATAAGTGACCATTCAAAAGAAAGTAATCATGAACACAGTAGACACCAGATTTACGTGGAAACCCAATATGGGAAAAACCACCAGCAACTAGTCACCAATTTTCACTCTTCTGAAGTGAGCCCTGTTAGGAGCCAACCCTGTTAAAGGTTACAAAACACACTGTTAGGTGTGACCCTGTTAGAGGATTTGATCACCCTGTTAGGAGTGGCCTTGTAAGAGGTCTTTAGAACAATTCAACTGAATTGCCACCCTGTTAAAGGATTTATGGAATGGCTGTTAAACCAACTCTGTTAGGAGATTTTGGAATCACTGTTACAATGGTTAGAAAGCAACAATGAATGATCTGAAAATACATGCAACTTATCTTGCTGAATATAGATCTCAGTTTAGCTCCACAAGATCCTTACTGATTAAATATATCTTTGCAGCTCCAAGATTTCCTTCTGCTCAACTCTACTTAGGCACACATAAGTCTCTTCCTTGCACTTCCTTGCATTATCCGTATACACTCTCTATTCCACACTTTTTCGCATCTTGAGCACCTCTTTATATACTATACATAATACCAGGTCGGCCCAACCAACTTGGCAAAACATATTCCAAAGTCGGGTTGAACTAATAATCAAAACAAAATTCTTCACTGGCCGACGCTGCTCGGTCAATACAGAAAAAAAAAAAATTGCTTCCTGTGTTAACCGGCAGAACTCGGTAAAAACTACAATTACCGAGGAATTAGGTAAACTTGCCACTTCCTTTGAAAACTGACTAGACTCGGTAAAATCTGTCTTCGACTACCGAGTGAGCTCGGTAAAAACTAAGCTTTCCTTGGCTTACCGTGCGAACTCGGTTAACACTAACCGTTCGCTACAAAATCCTTTGATACCCGAGTGATCTCGGTAAGAACTAAACTTTCCTTAGCTTACCGTGTGACATACAGGAACGCTCAGTATACACTGCAAAAGGCTTTACTGGCCGACTAAGCTCGGTAGACTCTATAAACTATTTTCCTGACCGACAGAACTCGGTAGACTCTATCTGATAGCTAATATGGCATTTGTGTAACATCAAAGACAATACACAATTACTTAATTGTATCCAACAAATTGCTACATTACTAGTCTATGAGTAATAACAGTAAATCTGACCACTGTTTTATAGTTTGGATTGTGTTGGATGGTTTTAGGTCTCTATTGATGTAGGAGAGTTGCAATTGCTGATGTTAAACTATGTTAAGGTTGAGTGAATGAGATTTTGGTTGGTACAAGGGGGAAGTAGTTGGTATTTAGTCTTGAATGAAAATATCTATACCAAACAAAGTACCCCATATCTATAATTAGATCTTACTTAGTACATGTGTGTCACTTGGAATATGAAAATAAATAAAACTTCCAAATATATTGAAGAGAATAATATATTGAAGTGACTAAGATGCTTTTTCACCTCTTAGAGATTCGAAAAGATCAAACTCCAACACTATTCCAACACAAAGATGCCAATTGCCAAATCTCTCTCACCTTTCATTGTGGGATCAAACTGTCTATATCCCCAACCTTATCCTATCCCCTTTAGCACTCAAATGTTCTCAAGCACACCAAATCGAAACATCCTTAAGGGTCACTAAATCCTATAGGGCTGTGATCTTTGATAGGGCATATCTTAGAGCTCATGTGAGGTATGGATGAAATTCTAGTTCCTACAGGACTGTGTTGTGGAGGCCTACAATAACCTGTCTCACTTTTTAGATATCACACTCCATTTTCATTTTACGATGACATCTTGAGTGATGCTGAAAATTGTAGTGTTGGCTAGTACAAAATTGCCAACTGCCAAATATCTCTCATCTTTCATCATGGGATCAAACTATCTTCTTCGTTAGCTCTAGGTGGCTAGGTAAACCCTATCCCCAACATTGTCCTATCCCCTTTAGCACTCAAAAATTCTTGAGCATGCCAAACCAAAATGTCCCTAAGGGTCACTAAATGCTATAGGGCTGCAATCTTTGACAAGGCATATCTTAGAGCTCGTGTGAGGTATGAATGTGATTCTAGTTCCTACAAGATTGTATTATGGAGGCCTACAATAACCTCTCTCATTTTTTGGATATCACACTCTATTTTTATTTTATGATGCCATCTTAGGTGATGCTGAAACTTGTAGTGTTGGCTAGAACAAAGTTGCCAACTGCCAAATCTCTCTCACCTTTCGTCATGGGATGAAAATATCTACTCCATTAGCTCTGGGTGGTTGGTTAAACCCTATCCCCAACCTCATCCTATCTCCTTCAATGCTTGAACATTCTTGGGCATGCCGAACTGGAACATCCCTAAGGGTTACTAAATGCTATAGGGTTGTGATCTTTGACGGGGTATATTTTGGAGCTCGTGTGAGGTATGGATGCGATTCTAGTTCCTATATGACCATTTTGTAGATCCTTACAATAACCTCTCTCACTTTTTCAAGATCCCACTCTATTTTCATTTTATGATGCCATCTCAGGTGATGTTGAAACTTGCAGTGTTCGCCAGTACAAAGTTGCCAACTACACAATCTCTCTCACCTTTCATCGTGGGATTGAATTGTCTTCTCCATTAGCTCCAAGTGGCTAGGTAAAACCTATACCCAACCTCATCCTATCCCCTTTAGTGCTTGAATGTTCTCAAGCACACTGAACTAGAATGTTCCTAAGGGCCAATAAATACCATAGGGCTGCGATCTTTGACAGGGCATATCTCAAAGCTTATGTGAGGTATGGATGTGATTCTAGTTCCTATAGGACTATGTTGCAGAGGCCTACAATAATCTCTCTCACTTTTTGTAAATCACACTCTATTTTCATTTTATGATGCCATCTCGGGTGATGTTAAAACTTGCAATTTTAGCTAGTACAAAGTTGCCAAGTTTTGAATCTCTCTCACCTTTCGTCATAGGATCAAACTATCTACTCCATTAGCTCTAGATGGCTAGGTAAATTCAAAAAGGGTGTCTAAATCTACCCATAGAATCGTTAGATTTCAACCTAAGAGGAATTTAAGTCCATAAAATCAGAGTAGGAGACCTACAAGGAATCCTATGATAGTCAACATTTTGTACTGTATGACAATTGGAGGGTTAAACCAAGAGTTGATTCTCAATCAATTCAACATAAGGAAGGTGTCCCAATAGAAACTTGGGGTTGGTAAAGCCATTGGTGAAGAGTTATAGTTATTTTCTTGGAATAGGGCTATTGTCAATAAAACAAAAGGGTGCAAGATCTTGATTGGAGAAGTACTCACCTTGGAGGAGTTCACAAATGACCCTATCACTTTGGATAGGCCACAAAAATGATATCCTAAAGGAGTAAGATATTAGGAAGGGCACAATTTTAGTTCGGTAGATTAGGAAGAAGAAAGTGCTTAAACCTCACTTGTTGCTCAATATCTCTACATTAGTGAGGTGGAGATAAAGAGGATAGATGGCTACATAGATATGGAAAAAATAGAAATATAAAGAGAAAGGAGGGGGGAATAAGAGAGAGTGAGATATTTGGAGCAAAGTTGTATCCATTAAAATCTTTAATAATAAATTAAATCAAAATCAATACAATTTATTACTTAAAGATATTCATAGTTCCATCTCACCACCTCCCAAATCGAAACATCATGGAGCCAAGATTGCAATCAAGGGACAAAAATAGACTTATTCAAAATAACATCTACATATGGATTGTCATATAGCATAAGACTGTAATGAGCTCTACCTTGGACAACCTCCATGCAAATGTGTTGATCATTAGGATCATCATAATAAAACACCCACTTATTAACCATTAAATCATCCTCAGCTTCCAACTTACATTACACCCTTATTTTCACCTTCTCACCCCTCTTTGCACCATAAGCATGTTTCTTAACACTATCCCTATAACTCCAACACTTGCTGAAAATGGAGAAGATGCATAAAGATAGAGGGAAAAAAAAGAAGGTGCATGTAGACATGAAGATTAAAGGAAATAAAACCATAGTGATAAATGAATAGAGATATAAGAAGAAGATGAGTGTGAGATAAAATAGAGAGAGTTAGGGAGACATAGAGAGACATCTAGATGGTGATATAGATTCATAGAAATCATCATATTAATACTTTGTTTTCTCTAATTCAAAAATTATTGAAGATATCATGCTAGAACTCTCTTATTGATTTTGTATCTACTTCATACTTAATTTTTCTTCTTTAGGTCATCCTTTTTAGCAATTTTAAAACTTGATCTTCTTCTTATGTAACAATATTTCTATGATTAGATGAATACACTATTTATTTGATTATATATCTATAAAATTGGTCTGTCCAATGAAGGCTAGCCATCTACAATCCAAGGTTTTAATTCAGCCAACAAATGGAGAGCTTCTCAAGCTACTGATTTCTTTCATGGAGTTCCTAATAAATCTCAAGGTTCGCATTTAGGTGACCAATTTCCAAGAGGTCCACAAATATTCCCTGATAAAGTTTATTTCCAGGAGATCATAATCAATCTTGATTGATAAAGTTTATTGCCAATCAATATTTTATCAAAAATTCAAACCAATTAGGTACTAAATTAAACTTGATAAACAAATGATAGAGAAGGAAAACTTTAAACATGAACAAGATCATAAATCATATGATGATGACATATTACAAGTGATTAACTTATGCTTAAACACTGATCAAGTTTATTGTTAATCAATATTCTATCTAAGTTTTGAACAGATTATGAATTTAATGCCATACATAAACATATCTAATTTAATGTCATACATGCAGATATCTAATTTAATGTCATACATGAACATATCTAATTTAATGTCATACATGAACAAACATATAATAGAAAATGATAACCAATAATGTCATACATCAAATATAAAATGTCATATACATCAAATGTGTATCAAATATTTCCACCGATGCATATATATATATATATATATATATATATATATATATACATGTCTAGATCAAATATATCTTTTCCTTCCCATGAGGGGAAGGAAACAAATCTCTCCACATCTTCTATCATTGTGTGGAGGGAGATGGTGAAGATGATAGGGTCCTCTTGACACACTCACTCGTCCTCTTGTTGAGGGTCTTCTCTAACTCAAGCTGATACAAACAAAGTAGATATGAATCAATATTTATTAAGCGTTGAAATCAAATATATGTACACAAAAATCAATTATTTTCTTACCCCCATCAAATAGTCACTCTGTAAGTCCACCTCAAAGGCTCGTGGATGATTAGGTGTGACGAGATGTTCATACAACAATTCAATAAATATAATCACTTATAAATAACATTAGAAATTTTGAGATTAACTATTATAAACAACTAAAATGAAGAAAATTCTTTCATACCTCAGTCAATGGCTGTGAGATAGCCATAGTTGTGGCCACTCCACAATCAATAGACTGTCAAAGATGAGGAGGGGTGTCTGACATCATGAGCTACATGTCATACAATACACGTTACATGTAACATGAAACATGAAACAAATATAATCAAATGAATTAATTTAATATGAAAAAAATGTACTTGTACATAGCTTGTATGATGTCTATGCTCTGAGTCCATAGTAAAGGTTGACAGTCTAGTAAAGAATTGAAGCACATGCATAATTTTTTCGTCAATCCTTAATATGATTACTTAATAAATATATGTATTAGTTTAAATGATTAAATCGATACATACCTTTGGACTCATGGAGGGGACAAAAAATGGGGTTGGAGGATCACTGCTAGGCTTGGCAACACTCTGACCCTAAATTTTGATCAATATCAATAGATGCTAATTAATTAGTCATTCACTATACATATGAAATGTGATCAAATTAGTAAATTATAATTGTAATTTACCTATGTGTCAATGCCAAATGTTTTGTTCAGGAACTAATCAGTGACGAGCCCATCACCCGCACCAGCTCTAGCATGAATGCCAAATGTGCATAGGGATCTACATGAAGTGCACATGTGACCATGACGCACAGAAGGCTACCCCTTAACTAATGGGATCATGGAATGGGTAAGGGTCTGTGTCAAAGCATTAATGGTCCCTAGAGTGTTGGCCTCTACATGTTCCTTCACAAGTGAAGGAATAGTCACATGCTCATGTTGTGGCTTGACCACAGGTGCACTAACTACATTAGGGTCATGACATGCTCCTAGCCTCTCAAATGATGACCCCCCACCTCTACCTTGGGAGTCTAATATATCAAAATAATTGGAGATATCCCCAAGTAAAAAATCACAATATAATTTATTCAAAAAATGCATGGGGACCTCGTGATTGTTGCAAGGAGGGGCATCAAAAACCATCCACCATCTATCCCAAAAATTATTTCTAATAGCATCATGTATGAATCAATGGATGGGGAACTATTTAGTACCCTCTCTAACAGTATTTTGCTCATCGAGCTTTCTAAATAATGCACATATTCTACCTTTTTCTATTTTTATTTATTTTTAACATCTTCATATGACAATTTATTTGCATAAAATCTTATTAGTTCATCACTCTTAACCCACCAAATATCTAACTGACCACTAACTGAGGTTATCTGGGTCTTACTGGATTCAAGGGATGATGCCAATTGAGACCTCATTGGATTGGTTTGTCTAGATTCATTCAACCAAGCAATGAGTCCTTCTAATTCAATTTTGCCTCTCTCTATTTAATTTATTATATTTTCTTGTGTGCCTGGTAGAGGTCTTGCAATTGGTTCACATTGTGGAATTTGTTGTTCTTCTTAGGGAAAGTTTTGGTTTTGAGGGTTTTGATGTTCTTGTGGATTTGCCAGTTGATTATGGACATTTCCTGATAAAAAATCAATTAAAATCCAAATAAATAAGCAAATTTAAATAAAAATTGTAAAAGCCCTACAAAACAATATTAAAAACATACAAAACAAAATGAAAAACATATCAACACAATGCAAAATGAAGTTAAGATCACATACGGTGTCAGCATCAGCATGCTTGTGATCTTGTTTTTTGCTGGCAAGGAGGCATATCAGCAACCGTGATGGCAAAACCCTTTGTTTCTTGAACCCGCATACACACTGCTAGTGTAGGAATGCAAAAAATAGTGATGAAAATGATGGGCTATGGTTATGCAACCCATAATTTATAAAAATTCACCTTTTTAAAGCATGTAGGTGCTATAGCGCATACGCCCTATAGCGCGCACACGCTATAGCTTTGGTTACCCAAGCCATAGCACATGCGCACTATAGTGTGTATGTGCTATAGTGCATACACACTATTGAAAATAGAACAAAAAAGAGTTGTCACCTTTTTGGAACCACAACTTGGTGCATATACTCCCCCATTATACGTTAGACCAATTTTCACAAAAAAATTCTAAGGGTAAATTATATTTATTTAAATTATTAAAATAATGCTTGTTGACTTTCAAAGAAATTAATCTATGAATTTATAAAATCAATATTACAATAATTAAATAATTTTAAAACCTAAACTATTGGCTTCCCTTATTAATTAATCTTAATTAATTCATGTTTAATTAAATTAATCAATAAAATATATAATTCATAGTCTATGATCCCAAATTATTTTAATAATAATTTAATTAAAACTTAATTAATTATTATTAAAAATATAAGTCACTTAATTAAATTATTAAATATAATTATTTATATATATAAATAACTATTTTAAAATTAATTATTAATAATTAAAAAAATTTATTAATATATAAAATTATATTTCATTTAAAACATCATATATTACAAAATTTTAATAACATTAAAAATTTAAAACAAATTAAACTAAAAAGAACTGCATATATATAGGAAAGCATGTTTAAAGGCCCGTTGGCCTACATTGCTCTATGGCCGCAGGTGTTACTGCTACGATAGAGTGGTGGTGGGGTATGGGAAATGGTTGCCCTACCCCACTTTATTATATATATATTTTATTAAAAAAATTTATAAAACAAAACCACCCCCCGATAATCCAATACATGAATATTTTAAATCAATTTTAATTAAATTTATTTTATTAGATTTTATCAATTATAAAATTTAAATAAAAAAATTTTCTCAATAAATTATAATAATTTATATATATTTTTTAAATATATACATTTGGTTTATAAATGTTTGCAATCCTAATCTGATAGGAGAAATACACTTAACTAGTTGAATTTCTAATTTCTAATTTTCTTCTTATTTCAATCCTTCCTGAATCAAATTTTAATTTCTTTAATCTACTAAATGAGGGTTTTTCATTTCTTTTTCCTTTTCAATCTCCATGTATATAGAAGGTATCAACATACATTTAATAATTACAATATTGAATGTTCAAGTATTCACCACAGAGAAATTTGAATTCACAATCCACAAACAGGAAGAAGACAGGAAAGGAAATTACATAATTAAATTGTGTGGATAATCATAAGCATCTATTTGGATGGTGATGCTAATTGCTGCAATCAAGAGGTTGATGAGAAATCCCTCCTCACAAAATCTTTCCTTTTTAAAAATTCCTTCCTCTTCCAAAATTTTTCTCTCCAAATTCACTTCCTAAAATTCATGTCCAAAAACTTCGACGTAAAAAATGAACCCTTCTATTGTGATAAAGAGTTGTCTCCTTAAATTAGGGCACTTATTGTGCATTCACTCAAGATAACTCCTTGCTCACAACCCTTAGCTCAATATTAACTTTTATTATCTTTTCTTTATCTTTACCCATGCATGTTTAATTGAATTATTAAATTACTTAATTTAATTTCCACTTGACTTGGCTTTTCAAATAATTTGTTAAATTTAATCCCATGCACACTTGATGTAATTAAAATAACATTATTAAGTTTGCATGTTCTATCTTTTTAATTAATTTTTTCTATTTTAATCTCATGCATAAATCATGCAAAATTATTTTAATTTATTTTTAAATGTTTCATTTGATAAATATTTATTAACTTAAAGAACAATAATATTTAGCATTTATTTAAAAATGAACTCTAAATATATTATTATTAAATTAAATAAATATTATCACGTTCTAAATTTATTCTTATAAGTTTTATCTCCAAAATTAATTCTTTTTATTTAATTAATTTCTCAATTAATTAAATATAATTGAATATTAAAATGTCATAATAATTTTTCATTAAAATAAATCATTACTTTAATCTTTTAATTAGACTTAATTAACAAAAAATCCACCAAAGGCTCATAAAGTAAAATACGAAAACCCATGGTAGAAAAACACATACAAGATCAGACTAAAGGGTTATAATCACAAATTAACATCATTCAATGCATTCATGGGGTACTTGACTCAAATAATTGTCCTAATTATCTATTAGGACAAATGGCTTAAGGGTTTAGGATTTGGACTTAGGAATTTATCTCCCCTCTCTTACCATTGAGATAATGTGATAGGGTACACTCATCCTAGCAATTCATGAAAGTCGATACCCAGTGCCTGCAACCTGCATAAAATCCATACATGTACAAAAACTATATTCTAAGCTAAACACAAAATGGCAATAAGTGGTGCATCATGTAGATCCTGACTAGTAGGTGACTATGACTCCCTTAACCACATTAGAAACACCATACATAAAGAAAACAAACATGCACACCATGCAAATACAGTATGGGGTAAGTATCCATAAGAAACACATATGATAATCATCATCAATAACTAAAATCATTGAATAATCATCATGCATACATGAAATATAGAGTAAAAATTAATATTATTACATAATAAACTGAAAGTAAAACAATATCTAATAATCTCAAGGTAATGCTACTAATCATCAAACATAAAACTAGCCTAAGAGAGTTTGGCAATGATAGCAAAATTGGAACTAGGTGCAGGCACTACAAAACTCCTCATCATACAATGGATTTGTGAAAATTTTGAAATTATTTCTAATATCATTGTCATGGAGACTTTCAACATATGAAGAAGAAAAATTAGAATCATCACAAGAAGATACACCATTCACTCCAGATCAACAAAGCATGTAGGATATGAATCCATGTTGCATTGTCTTCATTAAAGTAATTCAAATATCTTCCAAATCAATAATCATTTATCTTATTAACATCAACCTTAGAATATTTTTCATATTGCTAGTTACTACTGCATGCATCTTTAATACATTCATGTACACAATTAGGTAATCCAACCTTATAAATAATCTATTTGTCCTCATATTGTGTGGACTAATGTTCTTCACAAATTTCAACCTCAACCTAACTTGTATAACTCTGAAATGGAGCTTCATTTTGAAAAAGATCTCATACCAGTACTCACTTCCATCATTGCTTTCTTCTTCCCAATTTGCATCAAATTCACCTGAATGCAAACATGCACTACCATTGTCCACTTCTTGACTCAAGCAACAACTCTCATCATTGTCTTCACGTGATGCTTCTTCATAGTATGTAGGATCAATAACTTCACCTTCATCACTTGATGCATAATTCTCAGATTTTTCATCCTCATATTGAGATGAATACCTTTCAACTTCATGATTCATTATGTTTTCAACATAATGCAAATCATCAGTAGGAGAAGAAATAATTGAATTTATATTTTGCATGTATAACTTATCAACTAAACTAACTTTGTCATCTGCTATTATAATATTGGAGACATATGCATTCAATTTAGCAAGAATGGAATCATCTCTTCTTTGCAACAAAGAAACTTCATCTTCACATGCCTTTAATTTTGAATTTTCAACAAAATTACTTACTACAATAGTAGTAGCTATTTTTTGATCTAAAATAAAACACCCTTTATGATATTGATTCTTTCTTATGACCTTATCTTGCCAGTAAACATTCTTACAGAAATGACTCCCAGTTAATCCATACTTTATATTGTTTTCAATGTCTATTGCTATCATGAATGCTTGATGTAAAGTCTCAAGTTCTTTATATATCTTAATAGATAACTTATCTTTTTATTGAATGTATCAAGATAAACCACTAAACACACTTGACCATCTGACTTACATCATTCAAGAATTCCATTTAAAACCTTTGCAAATCTGATATTAAATTTAGGAACTAATTCATCACTCCTAATTTGAATCTTCAAGAACTTATCAAAATAACAAGAGATGCTTAATCTTTCCCCAAAACTACTTCATGAACACTGAAAGTAATTCATCGTAAGATGAAATAGTAAATGTTGGTAGAAAGGAAAACCAATCCCTAGCATAACCTTATAAAGTTTGAACAAACAACATCATATGCATGTCTTCATGAGCAATTTCATAGTCACCCATTAAATCACTGAAAATCTGAAAATGATGACTTGCTGAAATAGTATGGTTCCCATTAAATTTAGGTAAAAATTTTCTAACATCATTAGGAATGACATTTGGGAAACCATAAATACCATCAAAGCATAATGGCATGTATCTCTTGGTAGAAACATATCTACAAACATCACTAACTCGATGCATACTTGATGAAAAGAAACTTGATATTCTTCAAATATAAAGCTCATTCACCATAAATACTCCTAGAATTCATTACTTGCAGAAAATTTGAAAATCTTCTACCAATTCAACCTTTGAACATACTTAAGAATATAAAAACACTTGTTGAATCTATTCTTCACAAAGTATGATAAGATAAATCAAACCATTATCCTATTTAGTGTTGAAAATACCACTTGACGGAGAACACAAATGTGTACCATTTTCTTTCATGACAAGAACAACTTTATGAAAAATAAAATACCTCAAGTGTTGATGCTGAGAACATTGATATGTTGATTTGCATAGGTGCTGATTTCTATTCTTCACACCACTGATCAAAACCTTTTAGAGTCACCATCTCTTTGAGGAGAACCAAATGAAATCACTATTGTGATTCATTTTTACATTCAAATTTATTATGATAGTAGATCAAACATAATACTTCAAAACTTATTCGTAAGGAATTCATATATTCTCTCTTCTTTCTTACAACTTGTCATAACTTTTAGATCTACACAATTCAGTTGAAAGGTCCTAAAATCATTTATATATAACCAATCTTCACTAGTACAGAGATCTTTTAGAGAATCCCCACTCAAAATTTTGAGAAAGATTTTAAAACATGATTTACAACATCGAAAATCTAAACCAAATCTTTCAACTTATGGGGTGTGCAAATTGTCGAACACTTTGAAGAGAGAAAATATCTTTGAACAATTCTAATTCTGAATTTACAATAGTACTTGGTAAACCAAAACTAACTAAATTGATTGAAAATAAAACATAGTAGGAATACAATTTTCATCCAATCCTTGAAAGTTACTATTTTCCATGCATAAAGCTTAACTTGGGAACACAAAGCCTTGCGTACAAAATTGAATATGCAAAATATATCAGAGGTTTGTAGCTCCATAATTTAGGCATTTACAACCTTTGTCCCTAGTAGAGTCACCATTATGTTGGTGTTTTGAAATGCTATAGGTTTCAAATTACCCTGATGAGAACAAGACACATCTAGGGGCAACTAACTCCCATCCTTAACATATCCTTTCAAACAACGGGCCAACTATAAGACTAAACCCTTCTTCTACTTCAAGCTCTACAAAACCTCAGTAGGTGGACCTCAAATACAATTAATATGGTACCGATGCTAAACATATTCTTGAATCTATTAACATTAAATTTAGCCCTTATTTCTCCTATTAACTCATGCAATAACATAGATCTACAATAGCTATGTAAAAGATAATGCAATTCATAAGCTGAGTGAGGGCATCTTGTTCTAGCTCTTCAAACATAAAATATAAAGATGTTTTGAATTTGATTTGATTTTATGTGGGTGGGGAAAGTGGATGAAAATCAAGTATGTAAAATAAACTAATGATCTCGTAATTTATTAGTACCTCATCCATTGAGCAACTCACAAATCTCTCTCATGCATTTTCGAATCTAAGTCACACATCCTATGCCGAGACTCCATATCTATCCATTTACATTGTAAATTGACTATCAATGTTTAATCTAGATCTCATTCTTACTTGATATCCTTCTCAATAAACATGCAACCCTATTTATTTCCATGAAGCGTTTACATAACTCATTGAATTATAAGCAACAATGAAACAACATACAACCTTAAGGGACTACAACTATGACCTAGACTCTTTGTTTAAAGATCATAAAACATTGCAAATCACTGATAAATGAGACAAGATCTTAAATGAAACTCAACACTTTTTGTTCTTTGTATTGATTTCCTTGAAATAATACATGAAATTGACTCACAAAATACATAATAACCCAAATTGTATACTAACATATACCGTCATACAATAGGGAAAATGGTGGGAATGAGAAACTAATGGGATGTGAAGGGGGTATTATATTCAAAGCATAGCTTCATGGTCTAGAATTAGCACACCGCAAATCTTTCCATGAAGATTTCATCAATTCTAGAATCATTTCTACTTTAATTTCCAACTCCTAACTTTTTCCTAACTTTTTTCTCTAATGAAAGAGAGAAAGATACATATACAAGATGAAAGAATTCAATCCTAACCTAGAAAGTATTTTCATTTCCTCTTTCATTTCACAAAAGATCTAATTCTTCAATCATGACTCCAACTTCAATCTTGAAATTCAGCCCAATTGTAAAAATAGATATCCATCATAACTAAAAATTGAAACCAAATTATACTAGATTGGCATAATATTCTCAAGATTAACCCAACAAACCTTTTACCATGTCTTTTTACCATGCTTGTAACTGCATTTTCAATTTTTTTCCATTTCACTGAGAAGGCACAAATTTTACATTTCTACCTATAACTTGAACTAGCGACTTCTTGTGCGAAACTAAACTCCAAAATCAAAATGTATGTCTTCTCCCAATTTTGGCAAATATATAATATACCTATGTTCACTTATCGTGAACTCCTAGAATGTCATTTTTAAAAAATTAGCTCTCTACTATAAATCTCTAGTCTGAACTTTAAATTTTCAAAAATTTAAAATTTTAAAAGTTCAAACTTTAGAAAATATGTCCTTTTGAATTTAAAATTAGGCTCCACATGACCCTTTCAAAAAAAAACTTAGATTTTTCACCTTCATTATTTCACTTAGGTCAACCTTCCTTTGACCATGCTACCATGTGGTAGACTCCTATTGGTTGATCTCCACATAGTCACCATCCACTTAGAACCACATGGCAACTTCTTATTGGTCTGCTAGGCATTGCCATGTGGTAACTTCTCATTGGCCACCTGAATGCCACCAAATTGCCATGTTACCACTCAAGCTACACCTACCATGTCATTGTGGATTAGGGCCTACTACCATGTGGCAAGTTGGCACTTTCCCATTTTATCTATCTTCTAACCATCTTTGCAAAGTGTTGAAGCACCAATCATCAAATATTTCCATGTGGTGAAACTTGATGCCTCCATCTTGGGCTCCTACTATCTTCATGTGTCTCTACACAATTTTCTTATGCCACCACATCATCACCTAGTCACTACTACCTCAACAGGCTAACATGACTACTACATCAACTCTAGCCTAAGCTCACTACCACATGGCACCCAGGTGCATTCTTACATTGCTTAAACTCTGAAAATTTCTACAATGCAAGAATGCACCTTACTGCCACATGTCCATTGTGACACTACTAGGTTGGAACGTTTCTGATTCATCAGTTGGCTACCATGTCATCACTTTTTTTGCATGTTTATGTTCAAAATTTTCTTAGTCAATTTTTGTCCAACCAAATGGGGTCTATAAGAGAAACTTAGGCTTCCAAAAGCCATGTCTTATCAAATATTATGCTTATTGAGTATGGGAGTATTTAAACATTGAAAATTTCCAAGTATAGGCAATGTGGGATATATTGTTCAAACCAACTTTCTTCTATGGCTACCGAAACAAAAAAATTGCATTTGCTTCACACTCCTTTCCATCTTCTTTCTCGTTTAGCTTCATAAAATCATCCTTAGCTGCCTACAGAAAATGTGGTGAGAGAACTATTGTATTCCATGACAATCCTTAGCCACAACCTCTTGCATTTGATGCTATTAACTCTTATCTAGCATTGGTAATTGGTGATTAGCATGGCTTTTTGAAACAAAAGGTCCTCCATTCTACTTATATTCAAAGTTGCAAGCATCTTGTGAAATGCAAGCACATGAGGCTTATATAATTTGGCTTACAAAAATTCACCATTGGGTAACAATGAATCGATATGCTCCTTCTCAAAAATAAGAGTAATTTGAGCAAAAACTTTATCTGTATCAAGCTCAACTTGCATTTACATATTGATAACTTTGTACATAATGATGGAAGGTAGGTTATATAGTGACATCTATTACTAATCAATTCCCTCATTAGTCATGGCCTCAATTTGGCATACACAATATGTATCAGTTCATATGAGTCATGTGTTCATTCCAACAACACATTAGATGTTTGAGCCTCTTCTCAAGAGTAGCTGGGACTATTATCAATGTCTCCCTTCAAAAAATGTCATCCTCTTCCTTAGGTTCCTTACATTCATCTCATAGAGCCTCCCTTGTTTCAATGCATTCTTTACTTCAGCCAACAGAGATTTTTATTATCATGGTCTTCATTTTAGGTTCTTGAGAAAGGTTGTTTAAGCTTTTTCATTTTTCATATTTTGAAAAAAAATTTCCTCACCCCCTTTTTATAGAATATAGTAGATGTCTCTAGTTTATGGATGCTAAGTGGTCTTCCTTTTTGTGGGCTTTCATAGTTGTTGCTTTGAACATGAAATGACTCCTCATCTACCCATGTTGTGGGCTTCCTATGGCTTAGCTATTTAATCTTAGTAGATGTCTCAAGTTCAATAAATTCCTCTCTATTGAATTCTCGTACAATTTGGTAGGCTCTACAGTTTAGAAGCTTCTCATGTATTGCTTAGTCAAAATAAGACTCTGTTGTCAAATTGATAACTTCTAAATTCCAATCACTAAAATTTTGTAGATAGATACTCAAATTGTAGAGTGCATAGACTATTTGGCTATGCAATGATAACTCAAGGCATGCTTCTACAACCTTGAATCACCTTTGATGATTTGAATTCATCTCTTAGTTAAAACTTGCACTATTCATACATCTAGAAGTCATGAGATTTGTAAACTATACCTAAATTATCTATATAATGATAATTGATTAGAGGGAAGCTATTAATAAGGACTTTAGACCAATACAAGCCAAAATTTGCAAAAATAAAGGTTGTCTATAGTCAAAGCTATGTTTGCACATTTTGCCCAATCTATGACATGACATCTCTTTGCTCAAAGTCGACCAATAATTTTTTAATTACTTCTTATGTTTTCATGAATTCTTTGTTCTCCTTTACATCTCAACTCCTTTCAATTTATGCTCAACTTCATACCTTACAATGCAGGCTCATAAGCATCCCTTGTGCAAATTCCAACAAGTGCTTCAAATTTTGGGTCTAAGTTTCTTCTACACTTTCATACCTTTTGAGTGAGCGGGTCTACATGGTTCATCATGAGTAGACCCCACTCACCAACTTTCTCTATAATGATTAGATTTCATTTCCCAACATTCATCAGTCTATCATAATTAGTTGAGCTCCCAAGTGGGTCCAGCTAAAAAAAATAATATTTTTTTAGATGGCTAACTTTCCAAATTGATTCAATCAGCATCTGGCATTGATTATAATAAAATTTAGCTATTAATACATCACTTAAAAATCAATTTAACTCATCATACCATTTATCTACAAATTGTCAACTTCGTGCCAAGGGATCCTTTGAATAGCCTTAAAAATTGACCCAAACACCTAACTAGGCTTTGGAATCGAGCATAATGATTCTCTATTCCACATAATTTCATCCTCTCAAATCTTGTCTCATAATGAATTCTCAATCAAAATATATTGACTATCAAACTTGCCTTTTTAGAACTACCTACGCACAAACATGTCAGAAAATAGTAAAATGTATTTGGATTTGGCATTGAAAACTGGGCAAATTGACACTTGGGGAAACAAAAAACTAGGGTGTTGTTTCACTATCACAAAGAGAGTATAAATATGGGATTGGGCTCCTGAAAAATAATTGGTGCATTTGGTGAATGTCCAAGTAGGCTATTCAAAACTTGGTGACTAAAAACACTAGTAGAAAATCATTTTTGCAAGTAGAATGGACCTAGGAAAGTGTGTAGATGGATTTGTTAAGACTTAAAATTGGCATACTTAAAGTATTATCAGAGTATAACATAGTGGTACAATCCATTCAATCTCACCTATCATAGATTTTGAGATATAACATCACAAATAGGGGTTCTAAAAAATCTACACTTCTTGACACCAATAAAAAGTTACAAGTTGCATTTGGAATCGAGTTTGAAAACCAATCAAAAGGATTTTTCATAAGCTAAAAGTTGAAACATAGCAAACCTCTAACCTTTAAAATGTAACACAAAAAGAATTTTCTTAATTCATTCAACTAGGTCAAAATTATAACAAGTCAAACAAGGCTTCCTAGGATTTAGAACAAATTGCATCAACATAACATCAATAAATGACCAACTTTGAGGTATTCAAAACCTACTCCAACAAATTTGAAAAAACTTGAAATCTAAAACATAGGTTCTCTATTATGGAGGATAAATAATTCCAAAGTGGCAATTCATGTAACATTATTGGGTGTGAGATATTCAATTGCAAACATAGGCTCTTGTCACTATTTGACAGTTAAGCAAAAATGCAGATTTGAACATTGCTCAAAACGGGACTTCACAGAATGATGCAGAATGAAAATTTATCATCATGGAATGCATAGATATACTTAATGCAAGGTGTTAGAAATATTATACACCTACTGTTCATTCAATAGATAGTCAGGTACACATGCATCAAAAAGCACTTATAGGGCTTGATTTTCTCAATGGTACTCAAAATTGTGGCTTCAATTTTTAGTCCGAACACATCTTTCATCGCTATGGTTTTTGTAGGTATTTTTGTGTCATGTGGAGGGCTCATGGCTGGTATTTTTGTGACTTTCACACTCTATTATGTTTGTTTCTCATCAATTATTTCCATGTCATCTGACTTCTTTGGTGTCTCCTCCACAGTGGTGTCTTCTTTTTCTTTTTTTGTTTCTTCTACTTTGTCCTCATCTTCCTCATTATTTCTTCCCTCAAAGGGATCTTATTTTCCTTCTTTGATAGGTTTTAATAATATGTTAACTTCTACATTTGTGTGGATTTCATGACAACATCCTCAATCTTGTTCTATAGAATGCTAAAAGCTCTATATTTGGGTGTAAATTGATTTCCATACTTCTTGTTTTCCTTCATAATTTGTCCCCTTTTTAACTTTGGCATCACTTGTGCTAATTTTGATTCCCTTATTTCCTTCTCCATTTTTAGGAAGTAATGCCACTTATTCTTGACAATTGTATACAATTCCTTTGGCATCGTATTATCCAATTCAAGAGGAGTGTTCTTGAATTTTTCCATCATGGAATATACTGACTCTTCTATAATGTTTTGGTCTTCTCTACCAAGTTTTCCAAATTCAATGTTTTTCAATCTTGTTAAGTATGTATTATCTCTAATATTATCACAAATGTTTTCAAGAACAGATTTAGAAGCGTGACTTACTACTCTATATTGACTTGTGTCCTCAGATTTTTTTTTTCTCATCATCTTTCTCTAGCTATGCTATGTATTTTCTTCTTGGTTTCTTCTGCACTGGACCCTTCTAGTTAGTATCTTTTGTTTTCTTCTTTTCCAATCCTTTAGCCTTTTTTGTAGTAGCCCTTGTATTGGCTCTTTTTGTTGGAACTGTAGGCTTTGTTGCACTTGGTTTGGCAGCCTTTTTAACTTTTGGTTTGGCTGTAGGTTATGAAAAAGCTTTCCTCTTCTTTGGTTTGGACTTTCCTGGTGCTTCCTCAACTTCTTCTCCCTTGGCACCTTCTTCTTCCTGATCTTCACCAATGCCATGGGTTAATGCAAGAGGTTCTTGACATTGCACCTCTTCTTCCTCTTCATCTTCTTCATCATTATCTCTTGCACCTTCTCCAAACTTAGCCTTTAGTTTCCTCACCATTTTTTCCTTCCTTTTTAGAGTTAAGGTTTTCCTCAATTCTATCTCAACCCTTGACTTTAAAACATCATAATTACAAAAAATTTGGCACTTTTTTCAATTTCATCTTCAAGGAGTGTAGTGATAGTAGCTAAGGATTCATCAATATTAATTCCATATGCTAGTGGCCTTAACCATCTAACTCTAGGTATTGTAGCCTAAATGTAAGTGTAGTCAATGTCTTCAAGGAAAAAAAATATCATTGTAGTGTTTCTTAACTAGGGAAATGAGAATTTTTAATGTCTATTTCATTGAAATCTTAAAGTCTTCAAAGTAGCTTGTCATTATTGATTCAAAATTTTCTCCTATTTGCTCAATATATTCATTAATTTGAACAGCAATTGACCTATTGGTCATCCATCCTATTTTTCCAAAAGATTGGAACTCATTTTGTATATAGAAAAATATACACCAATATTGATCAAAACTTACATTGAGCACTCTTTTACTTTCTTATTGCTCCTAGATTCTATATTATCTACTGCAGTTGGAGTTCTACAAGATCATAGGTATAATCTTTCTTAACCATCTTATAGCCTTCATCAATAGCTATGCAAGGAAAATTGTTTAGTCTGTTTGAATAATAAAATTTATGTGAAATGACCCTAATGGAAAAGTCCAGAAGTGGATCTATGATAGTATTAATAGTCATTCCATGCTTGTTCCACTTAGTCTCTATGTTTTTTCTCAATTACGTCTTTAGAATCACTCATTAATGTCTTAGGCCAATCTTAGGTTGGGTATCTAGTAATCCTATGTATAATTATCTTTGAAATTTTAATAGGTTCACCCTCTAACCATAGACATCCATCATGTATTCTATTGAGAACTATTTCGATCCACTCAATTTTGAAAATTGTTGGGAAATCTAGGGCACAGGTTAAGCCCTTCCTCTCTAGAATTTTGAACTCTTCCTTCAACACCCTATTTTCATACAATTTGTCATATTCCTATCTTATTTCTAGGTCTCTAATGCCTCCCACCTTTAAATTATAAGACTTCCTCACATCTTGGACCATTACAACCTTAGGTGGAATCATAGATAATGCTCTTGTTGGGTTATTTTTATAAGCAACTTCTAGTATAGCATTGAAATCTGGTTGTTTAACTACATTTCTAACTAATTGTACATTGAACACCTCTTTTTCTTTCAAAGTTATTGAACTATATGCCATATTGACAAACTAGGGTTTAACAAATATGAAATTGGGTAGCTCAATAGATGAAGAATACCTTTAAAATTGATGAATTGGTGCTTAATCTTCACTATGATCTGTGCAAATGCTTCAATTTGGCTTGTAAATTTCTTCTTCACTCTACTCGCTATTGCTCTAAATTAATGATGACAAAAAATGGGTGAAAATTGACCTTATACATTTTAAAATATAGATTTATTGCATGGTGTATGTACAACTGTAATCTTGGCTTCAATATGATCTTTGTTTCACTCGACATCCATTGATTTTTACCATCACTCAATAGCTATTGGAATTACCTTTACTTAGTAGCTATAGAAATTTTCTTCACTTAGTAGCTACAACTAACTCAAATTCAACTAACTTTGGGTGATAGCTTAGCACCTAAAGAGAACTTTTCACACTTGGCAATAATGTGAAAACTTGAAGATTTGACCTTGGATTTTCCTCATTATCTTGCATCTCAGTTCATGCTCATATTTTTTAAAATGTGAACTTCCTTTGGAACTAATGTATTATAAAACATTTTAAATATCAATCCCAAAAACCTCCTTCTTTCTTAATTTGATGAGGTGTGACCACTTGACCTATCAAGTGAAGTGATCCCTCCATTTGATGTGTTGCATCCATCTTTCTTCTTCCATGTTTTGTTCATATCACTTCTAATGTGTTCAAAATCTACCATGATTTTTCCTTTATTGAACTTAGAATTAGGTTCCTTTGACCTTGTTAGGCAATACTTGCTAATATGGCTAGTCTTCAAACAACTAAAGCATGTAGTTTGACTCAACCATCTGTTGTAGTTAGCACTGAAGTGTGTTCTTATGCAATTTTTAGTGATGTTTCCATACTCTTGGCAATATTGATAGCTATATCTTTTATTGTAATCCTAGTTATAGGAGTTTACCTTGGTTGGCTTCCTTGATGACCATGTGGACTTAGATTTGTACTCAAAGGCTCTATGTCCATACATCTGACAATTGTAGTAGTATCCTTCAAATTTTGGTGCATGGATGATTTTGGTTCTACATTCATGCACCTAATGATCTTGTTTATTGCACTTATGATAGTGACACATGTTTTTAGGTTTTTCATGCTAATTTGCATTCTTGCTCCTACACACATTAGTAGTGTGTCCCTCCTTACCACAAAAATGACAAGTGGATTTGGAATTCTTACCTTTTTCATTTCTTTCTTTAGTAGTCTTGGATGGTTCTCCTTCTTCAGTGCTTGTATAACCTAGTCCTGATGTATCATTATTGGATCTAGGGGATTTTAGTAGTATTTCAAAGTACTTGATGAATTCATTGGGCTTGTTGAAGCTTTTTGCAATCTCTCTTTCTCTCTTTAGATCATTTTGTTGTTGTTCATTCTACAACTTTAGTGTGGTGATCTTGATGTCTTTGACATTTAACTCATGATGAGCATTCATCATCTGACTTAGGGTATTCAATTGCATGTTGGATGTTTTGGCAAGCTTTGTTGACTTCTCTTCTAGTTTGTTGGTTAGATTTCTCTTGTCTTCTTTTATCATGACCTTATCTTCAATGGCTTTCCTCTTTTGTTTATTCACTTCACATAGAATCATGGCTTGTGATTCTTTCTCAATCTTGATTTCTCTAATTTCCTCAACTTGTGCTTTATTCTTCTCCATCAGTTCTACAATTATTGCATCAAACTCATTTGAGTCTCCAATATAAAACAACTTGGTGGTGTCAATTTCTTTGTATTGTGTATCATTTTCTATAATGACAATTTGTTTCTTTCTCTTCAAGGACTTCCTTAATTCCTCTCTAGCTTCATCCAATGAATGCAGAATGAGCTGGATCTCAATTCCTTGGTTCTCTATAATCTTTTTGAGTTTGTAGACCTCCATCTCAAGTTATTTTCTCTATGTTGTAAGGATTCTCCTTATGAGAACTTAGCTCTGATACTAATTATTAGAATTAAAAATGGGAAACACATACATCTGAGATGGGGCATGAATTAGAAGTCCTAATCCTTATCGAATAAAACTTTTCACTTCAAACAATACATGCATTAACATATTGAAATAATATGTAAATTAAATGCATCCACACAAACATTTGACACCATCTATGATTAGCCAAAATAACTCCAAATGAGAAGGTAAAACTATGGTGGGGGTGACATCCACAATTCTTCACTACTACAACAATAAAGTATCACCTATTAAGGTTACATAGTTTGACAATTTTCATGATCTGCCCTATAAAAGGCCTACCCTATTAAAGGCTTACAAAGGATTCTTAGATCCTACCCTATTAAAGGATTTTAAGACCCTATTAAAAGTGTGCTTGGCTAAAGGACTTTAGAACACTCACTTGGAATGTCACACTATTAAAGAATTTTATAATGTTGGTTTAATAAACCTTACTCCAAAGTATTTCAACCTCTAAAACCCCTACCCTATTAAAGGCTTATAGAGGATTGTTAGATCCTACCCTATTAAAGGATTTCAAAATGACTATTAAGTTAACCTTAGTCTAAAGGATTTCACCCTACTGATATAGTTATTAGAAAGTAACAGTAGAATGTTTGATCTAATAACTTAAATCTTGTATTGCTAATTTTAGATCTCAATTCAGTCTATCTTGATATTTTTTGATATAATTTTCCAATGTTGAATCTTCAATCCTCTATTTTGTAAATTTATTCTACAATTCTATACTATGCTAAGTCACCTTGAATGCTTTCTACTCAATTCACCCCTTTTCTTCCTTCTATTCTTTGTTTGCATCCTCTCTTGATTTATGAGGCTTCGTCTTCCTTATAAAGACTTTGGTGGCTTAGGGTTAGGTATGAATCTACAGTTGAGATTCATCCATTTTGTCTCTTAACCTTTCTAATTTTCTAATTGATTCCATGTTGACTACATAGGAAAACCAAATACATTTGATCATATCTTTAAGAGATTCAAGATCTATCCAAATGTCGACATAAAAATGGTTTAAATAGTTGTTTATGCCATCATAAGAAACTAGGTCCATTCTATGTTACTCAGCACTTGAACTTGCTTAACATCAATTGTTCACTCGACACTTGAGTGACTCAATATTCATTATGACTCAACATCTATACACATTATACTTGGCATGTATTACTATCTCAACATTAGTAAATATCTTAAGTGTGTTGACACTCAATTGTCAAAACCAATCTAAGATAAACAGTGGAAACAAGGAGGAGAAAGTCACAGAAGAAAACTACATTGTCTCCTCAAGTCCTTGAAATAATACCAGAAGTTGAAGTGGAAGAAGAATAGGGAAACAAATTGAATATGACTCCTAGAGTCAAAGGACTCTCTCTACTAGGGTATTTCAAGAATAAAGGAGAAGAATCTCAACCTTGATGTCTCCATTTACTAAAAACTAGCCTATTCGCATTTCAACTTCAGAGGATGAGAACCATTAATGGATAGTGGATATGAAGGCTCAAGAAAGGGTAACACATTTTAGCTCTTCAACATAAAATATAAAGATGATTTGAACTTGATTTGATTTTATGTGGGTGGGGAAAGTGGATGAAAACTAGGTATGGAAAAAAAACTAATGATCCTATAGCTAACCAATGCCTCATCTATTAGGAAATTCAAAAATCTCTCTCATGCATTTTGGATATCTAAGATACATATCCTATGCCAAGATTCCAAATCTATCCATTTACCTTGTAAATTGGATATCAATGCTTAATCTAAATCTCATTCATACCTAATATCCTCCTCAACAAACCTACAACCCTATTGATTTCCTTGAAGCATTTACATAACTCCTTCGATTATAAGCAACAATGAAACAACAAACAACCTTAAGGTACTGCAATTATGATATAGACTCTTTGTTCAAAGAACATAAAATATTACACGTCACTAAGAAAGGAGACAAGATTTAAAATGAAACAAAATACTACTTGTTCTTTGTATTGATTTCCTTGGAATAATACATGAAAATTCATGAAATTGACTCACAAAATACCAAATAAATTAGACTATACAATATACATATGTTGTCATACAAGAGAGAAAATGGTGGGAATGAGAAATTGATGGGATGGGAAGGGGGTATCATAGCCAAAGCATAGCTCCATGGTCCAGAACCAACACATCCCACATACTTTCCAATTAGAATTTATCAATTCCATAAACCACTTCTACTTCAATTCCCAACAACTAACTTTTCCTTACCTTTTCCAACCTCTTAAATGAAAGAGAGTATATATATATATATAGTTGGAAAAAAAATAATATCCCTCATAACTAAAAATTGGAGCTACGTTATACCAAAGTGGCATTTTATTTTCAAAATTAACCCAATAGACCTTTTACCATGTGTTTTTACCAAGCCTATAACTAAATTTTATGTTTTCACCAATTTCACTAAGAAGGCCCAAATTTTACATTTTTGCTTATAACTTGAACTAGTGAATAGCTATTCAAAATTTGACTCCATATTTGGAAAATTCATCTCATCTCAATTCCAACAGTATATTGGAGTGCATATTTTAGACAAAAGTTGCCCCTTTGATAGCCATTTGAAATTTCAAGCTCCAACTATGGCCTTGCAAAACATTATTATAAAAATTTGACATTTTTCTAAAGTTTAAAACTATAGAATAATGCACAATTTAGTTAAAAGTGAACCTGGACTCTCACCCAATGCAAAAAAATTAAAATATTAACTTTTTAAGACCTCTAATTTTTTCCTCTCAAATCCCATTCGGGTCAAACCTAGTTGATTGGCCCTAACACGTGTCATCATTTGATTGGTCAATTCCTACACAATTAGCTTGCACATCTACCACATGGCTGCCACCTATCTAACACATCATCATGACATAGAAACCACATGAAATGTGTCACCTTTCACCACCTCAACATCTAGTCATTGGTCCACCTCATCTAACCATGTCTTCAGTCCATGCCACTGTCAGCCTAGCTAATTGCCATGTCATAGTGCCACATCAGTTGGTCGCTATGTCACATACTTAATGTTTGAGCATCCTTCCTTTGGCAACATAGTGACCACCATTAGATCCAACATGTTTCACCATCTTGTGCATTTGATCAAGTTCAACCAACTGCCATGTGTCATTTCAAGGTTTTCTCTCAAGTTCCATGTCATCTATTGAGGTCATCTCTTTGGCATGCATGTGCTCAGTCAAAATTTAAGTTTTCACACCAATTGGCCATCCATAATGGACTCCACCCCATGCAACTCTACCTTTTAAAAGGCTACATCTTTTAAGACATTATGTTTATTGAGTAGAAGTGTATTTGAATGACAAAGCCAACCACTTCCCACTCAATGTGGGGTTAAAATTTTTATGACTTTCTTTTGTAGTAGCTTGGCGGTCATATTGATCAAGGATCAAACCATGAAAAGTGTTAGAATGCCAACATTACTATGCATTTAGCCATTGGAATGGATGGTATTCTAACATTTAACACTCTCTTTTGGCCAAATTAATTTCCTCCCATCTGGATCCATCGACCATGATGTAAGGAAATTAATGCAAATAATACAAATATAACATAATCAGTTTGACCTTGCATATTTCAAGTTTTCTAGATAATCTATTTGTGATATCTCATTTTACTTCCTTTTTGACGATGGCTTAGATAGAAGAAATTCATAAAATACTTGGTGAATACTAAAGAATATCTCCTTAGAATCTTCAAATCCCATTCACATTTCACTTTAGGCATGAACCCTTATCCTTCTTGTAGACATTTCTTCAATTATTCACTTTGAAGGAGAGAATTCATAAAGCAATCCAAAGAATCCAAATGGATTTCTCCATTGCCAAGTTGTAGATCCTAATTACTTGTTATAGATAGTAGGGATGCCCATTTTATGGTTAGCCACAATAGCTCTTCCTTCTACACATTTGCACAACACATCAGAAGACATAAAGTCCTCTCAAAGATGTTCTTCCCCTTTTCCATATGTCCCCTACCTCCTTCCTCACATTTTTTCCTTTGTCTTTTGCATGGAGAATTTTGCATTCCATACAAATAGGCAATGTAGGGTAACAAAGGTTGCTCCAAATGTTCTAAGGTGAAGATTGATTCCTCCCCACTCAGCACCTGTCTTCTCCAACTAAGATGCATCCCTTTTTGAATGTTGTGGCTTCTCCAAGGTACTCAAAAATGAATGTTCCATGCAAAAAAATTGTGCAACTCTGACTGCCCAACTGTTCTTCTTTTCTTTATAAACTTCAATTTTGACTTTTACAGCATTCTGCAACACCCAATTTGGGCATTCTTTATTAAAACTGCACATAGAGTTGCATTCATATACTAAGTACCCTTCCTCAAAAATTATTTGACCTACGCTATCATATGAAAATATCCCATTCATGCATTTTCCATAGATATTTTTTGCATCATCATTATCATTGTCCTAGAGATAAACATGATCACAAGATTTAGGAGAGCATTGTAGTTGTGTGCAATTGCATCCCAGTTGAGAACTCTTTGTATCAAGACCAAGTGAAGGGTCCAAAAGCCTTTCCACAATATAATAGAGATTTTTCATATATGTTTTAATGATTAAATCATTACCCTCTTTAAAGAGCCTACAAGTAGATGGATCCACTAAATCTTCATAAATTACAAAAGGTATTGATGTTGCTTCTTTCCCAAAGCTCAAATCTTCACAGGGCATTGCATTTCTTCATCATTACATCCAAAAACTTGAATATTATATTTGTGAATTCTATTATTACTTGGTTCTTTACCTTTAGCCCAAGTAGCCACATTTCTCCCATGATTCACTCAAGATACCTACCAACCCTATCATTTATTTAATTTTGATGCAATTAGTTGATCCCCAAAAGTGGGTTTAGCTATAAAAATTTTTTTTTCAAACAACTGAACTATAAAACTAATTTATTGAATCCATCATTTGGACTAAACTTAATTTCAAACACTAATTGATCAGTAAAACTCATTTCACATCTTGTCTATAAACTATTAATTTTGCATCAGGAGTTCCTTTGAGCAGCTTTAAAATTTGACAAAAACACCTAATCAGACTTTGGAATCAAACAAATTTATTCTCTATTCCACATACTCTTACCTTGTCAAATCTCATCTCATGAGGAATTCTTAGTCAAAAGATATTGACCATCAAAGTTTCTCTTTCAGAACTACCTACAAGAAAATATGTTAGAAAACAACAAATCATGTTTGATTTTATCTTTTAAAACTAGGAAAACTGACACTTGAGGAAATCAAAACTAGGGTGTTAGTTCACTGTCATGAGAACAATATGAATATGTGATTAGGGCTCCTGATGAATATTAGGAAACATTTTGTGAGTGGTCAAAGTGGCCTACTCAGATTTGTAGAACTGGAACCACTAGCAGAAAAGTGATTTTCCAAATGGAATGAACCTAGGAAAATGTACAGACAGATTCTTCAAGATTTGATAATTGGCATGCTTAAAGTATTTTAAAAGGAGAAAATAGTGGTAAAATCCATTCAATCTCACCTATCATGGATTTGGACATATGACATCATGAACAAAGGTACCAATCAATCTACATTTTGTGACACCTTTAAAACTTTATAAATTGCATTTGGTATCATGTTTGAAAACTAGTCAAATGGATTTGTCATAAGCTCAAATTCAAAACATAAAAATTCTTTGACCTCTAAAATGCAATGCAAAAGAAATTTTAGCATTTTGGTCAACTAGGTCAAACTTATAACAAGTCAAATAGGGCCTTCTAGAATTCTAAACAATTCACATCAGCATGAAAACAATAAATGACCAACTTTGATAGATTCAAAACCTAATCAAACAGATTTGAAACATCTCAAAATCTAAAAAATTGGTTCTTTGGTATGGACACTGCATACTCCCAAAGTGGTAAGTCATGAAATATTACTAGGTGCAAGATATTCAATTGCAAACACAACCTCCTGTCACTGTTTGACACTTAGGCAAAAATGTAGATTTATATATTGCTCAAAATAGGACTTCACAAAATGGCATGGAATGGCTTAGAATGGAAATTTATCATCATGGAACACATAGAGACACTGAATGTAAGGTGTGAGAAACATTAAACACCTCTAAGCCCTCACAAGCATAGTCAAGTACACAAGCATTAAATGGGCTTAAAAAGGATCAAAAACTTGACATTGTGCTCAAATTGGGAAGGCAATTTTGAGTCCCAATAGTGGCTCTGTCTAGGGATATCTGAACTTTCATGAGGTAAGCTAGAAATACTTACTCTATTAGATTTACCAATTAGATTAGCATCATGAATCAACTCATTTGGAAAAACAGAGTCTACATCTTCACTTCCATAATAGATATAAAAAGTAGATTCATTCTCAACCACTTTTGCATTATGAAAATTTTGATTAGCATGCTCAAACAAATCATATTCAAACTGAAACTTAGTTTCATTTAATGAATCATGCATTCTATCAATCTTGAATGTGAAAGCATCATACTCAACTTGGGGAATAAAATCACACATACCTTGAAAATGTGCATCCTTATATATAAATGGGTGGTATTTGGGTGAGAAATCAAACTTATACTCTTAGATGTCATCAATATCAAAATCTGAAACTAATATGGGATACTCAAATGGTTCCTTGAAATCAGCATATAGATTAGCCATCATACTACAATATTCATCATAAAACTCATTAAAAGGTGCATGCTGATTTTGAATAACAACTTCATAAAACACCATATTATCAACATTATAAGATGCAACATCATCATTTTCACTATCACATCTAGAAGAAGAACAATCTAATCTCTTATAGTCATAAGATAATGTAGCATCATTAAACTCAATCTCAACTAAATCTAAAACTTCCATGTCTTTTTCAAACAATGGATTTATAACTCCATGCAATGATCCTCTTTGAACATTTTGACAAAAAAATGGATTGATTATCATCAAAATCTTCATCATATAAAGTGTTAGTATACACTTTAAACTCACTACCCATTTCATCTTCATGAAGACTCTTAGCATATGAAGAAAAATTAGAACTATATGAAGACTCACTTTCTATTTCTTCTACCAAACATATAGTATCCATAATTACATTCTCTTCATTATCTTGTTTAGGATAACAAGTACAGATTGACCATGATTCACTCTTAAAACTTTCACTACATGCTACAACATTACTATTTAATGTAAGAACACTTGACAACCCTTCCTTGAAATCTTCATATTCAAATTTATTAGCATTAATCAAATTCACCATTTCTTTTTTTTCATACATGGAGGACATATCACTCTCAAATTCTTCATTGACTAACTAATTTGTGTCATGCAAAAATGGAGATGCATTTTCTTTTTTAGATTTAGAAAAAGAATTCATACCTTTACTTGCATAAGAGTACTTACTTCCATGATTTCTTTCTTCTTCCCAATTTGAATAGGATTGACATGAAGATGAACATGTACTGTCATTGTCCTCTTTTTGACTCAAGAAACAATACTCATCATTGTCTTCACATGATGCTTCTTCATAATATATAAGATCAACCACTTCACCTTGATCACTTGAAACATGTCTTTCAACCTCTTTATCCTTATACTAAGATGAATATCTTGCAACTCCAAAATTTATAACATTCTTGACATAATGAAATCTATTGATAGGAGAAAAAATTTCTTGCTTATTAGACTGATCAAGTGAATCCACCTTATCATCCACTTCTGAAATACTACAAACATGTGCACTTTGTTCATCAAGAACATAATCATCTCTTGTTTGACACTAGGAAACTTCATTTGCACATGTCCTTAATTCTAAATTTTCAACAAAGTTATCTACCACAATAGGGGTACCTACTTTCTGATTTGAATTTGATCACTCTACATGCATTGATTACTTCTTTGAACCTTATCTTTCTGGAAAATATTTCTAGAGAAATGACTCCTAGCTAATCCATACTTTATGTTATTTTCAATCTCTATTGCTTTCATGAATGTCTAATGCAAAGTCTTAGGTTTCTTTATCTCTTAAGAGGTAACTCATCATTTTATCAAATGCATCAAGATAAACCACTAAACACATTTGATCATCCAGCTTACCATTTTTAGGTATATCACTTATAATAATTGCAAATCGATATTGAATTCAGGAACTAATTCACCACTCCTGATTTGAATCTTCAAGAACTTATCAAAATAATCAGAGATGATTACTCTTTCCTAAAATTGTTGTATGAAGGATAAATGTAATTCATCCCAAGATAAAATAGAACATGCTGATAGAAAGGAAAAATAATCTCTAGCATCACCTTCTAAATTTTGAACATAAAACTTCATATGAACATCTTCATGAGCAATTTCAAAATCACCAGTCAAATCACTGAACATCTAAACATGATGACTAGCCAAAATTTCATGGTTCCCATAGAATTTAGGGAAATACTTTTTGAGATCATATGGTATAGGGTTTGGGAAACCACTAATACCATCAAAAACTAATGGCATGTATCTCTTGGTAGAAATAGATCTAGAATTCTTATCTATGGATTACATACCAGGTGAAAAGAAATTTGCCATTTCTAACAAACTTAAACATAATTCACCATAATTACTTAAAAAAAAATTGTAAATTGTAGAAGATCTAAAATTATTTCTACCAATTCAAAACTTTGAACATACTTCAAATTGCAAAAATACTTTTGCTAAATCTATCTCTCACAAAGTATGTTGAAATATACCAAACCAATCTACTACTTAGTGCTGAAATTACCACTTGATGGAGAAGCTATTGTAGAACTTACTTTCATGGAAAAGAAACACATGAAATTGGAAAATACTTTTAATGTTGATGCCTACATACTACTTGAATGTTGCAAATGATAGCAGATCTAGATCTCATTTGGATTTAGTAACTTTTGCACTGCATCTCACATAATTCTTTCACCCATTGTCAAGAACTTGAGATGAATTCTTCAAATCTGCATTCCAATTGTTGTTTCCATCAAAATACCTTCACATTCACAATGCACTAGTACAAAGATACAACTTTGAGTCGCCACTCACTTGGTGAGAAAAGAATTGCCTAACTTTAAAAACAATCTAGTCCAAAATTTACACAATATTTTTGAAAAACTTTATACAACAACTTGGGAATTTCACACTCTTGACAAAGTGAAAGAACTTAACATGAAATTTGAACAACAACTTTAAAAACTTTAAAATGACCTCGAAAGTAATAGTCATTTCAATTCTTTTGAAACTACTACTATCAAGAATAAGGTATAATTGGGAGACATGAATCTTCAACAGAGAAATGGAAAACACCTCACAATCCTACTGCTATAGTAAATTCTTCCTATTGCACTAAATCTTTCCCTAATTCTCAAAATTTGTCTATCATACAAATTTAGAAAATGTTATTTATACTAGAGATTCTAGTACTTTTAAAAATGAATTTCTTCATAGACTCCCCAATAGAGTCACCATTTTGTTGGCTTCTGATTTAATAGTTTTGCAATTAACTAGAAACTAGACCAATACATCTAAGGCTAGAAAATTCTTATGATAGATGCACTTGACTACCATCTTGGGCCAACTATAAGGCTAGACCCTTCTTCTACTTTAGGCTTTGCAAAACCTAGGTAGGTGTACCTTAGATTCACTTATATGGTACTAGTAATAAACATATTCTTGAATCCATTAACAATAAATGAAACCCTTATTTATCCTATTGATTCGTCCAATAACATAGATCTGCAAAAGTTAAATGCAAGATAATGCAATTTATAAGCTGAGTGAGGGTAACAAATTTTAGCTCTTAAACATAAAATATAAAGATGATTTCAATTTGATTTGATTTTATGTGGGTGGGGAAAGTGGATTAAAACCAAGTATAGACAAAAAAATTATTATCTTGTAGCTGATCAGTGCCTCATTGATTGGGAAATTCATAAATCTCTCTCATGGATTTTTGATATCTAAGAAACATATCCTATGCCAAGACTCTAGATCTATCCATTTACCTTGCAAATAAGATATCAATGTTCAATATCAATCTCATTCTTACTTGATATCCTCCTCAATAAACCTACAACCCTATTGATTTCCTTGAATCATTTATGTAACTCATTGAATTATAAGCAATAATGAAACAACATACAACCTTTAGGGACTACAACTATGATCAAGGTTCTTTGTTCAAAGATCATAAAACATTACACATCATTGAGAAAGGAGACAAGATTTAAAATGAAACTCAATACCTACTATTCTTTGTATTGATTTCCTTAAAATAATACATGAAAATGCATGAAATTGACTCAGAAAATACCTAATAAACTAAAGTATACAATATAAGTATGTTGTCATATAAGAGAGAAAATGGTGGGAATGAGAAATTGATTAGATGGGAAGGGGGTATCACAGCCAAAGAATAGCTTCATGGTTTGGAACTAGGACATCCCTAATACTTTCCAATCAAAACTCACCAATTCCATAAACCACTTTTGCTTCAATTTCCAACTCCTAACTTTTCCTTACTTTTGCTAGCCTCCTAAATTAAAGAGGGAATATATATATATATATATATATATATATATATATATATATATATATATATATATATATATAGGATGAAAGAAATTCATTCCTGACCTAGAGATGTTTTCCATTTCCTCTTTTCATTCCAAAAAGAATTGATTCTCCAATGATGACTCTAACCTCAATCCCAAAATTCATCACAATTGGAAAATAAATATCCCTCATAACTAAAAATTGGATCCACATTATACCAAAATGGCATAATATTCTCAAAATTTACCCAACAAACCTTCTACCTTGTATTTTTACCAAACATATAACTATAATTTTTAGTTTTCACCAATTTCACTAAGAAGGCGCAAATTTTATATTACTATCTATAACTTGAACTAGTGAAGACCTATTTAAAATCTAACTCCATATTTGAAAAATTCATCTCCTCTTGGTTGCAATGATATATTGGAGTGCATATTTTAGACAAAAAATTGCCCCTCTAATAGCCATTTGAAATTTCAAGCTCCAACTATGGCCTTGCACAACATTATTGCAAAAAAAATGACTTTTTCCAAAGTTTAAAACTATAGAATAATGCACTATTTATTTAAAAGTGAACCTACATGCTCAGCCAATGGAAAATTAAAATATTATTGTTTTAAGTCCTTTGATTTTTTCATCTCAAATCCCATTCAGGTCAAACCTAGTTGATCAGGCCTGACACATACCATCATTTGATTGGTTGATACCTACACAACTAGCTAACACATCTACCATGTGGCGACTACCTGTCCACCATGTCACTGGTCACTATGTTGCATGATGAGTCAACATCATGCCACATCATCATGATATAGTGACCACATGTCACCTTTTGCTACCTCAACATCTAATCATTGGTCCACTTCATCTCACCACATCATTAGTCCATCTCATTGTTAAGTCAATTGATTGCCATGTCTGATGCAGGAGCATCTAGAGGTATAAGGGCAATCCTGTGTCACCCAAAAAAATGTACTTAGATTTAGTTTTTTTTTCATGTGTTTTCATTACTAGATACCCATTTGTGTCAAATAAAGGTTCCAACTCTCACAATTCCACTATTAGTGTTCTGGGTTAGAGTTTTTAATCACCTTGGGATACGTGTAAATGACAAAAAAAAAGAGTATGTAATTGAGCCATAATTTTTGTAAATTAGAGGGTTTAAATTGGCTGGATGAATGTAATTGTAATTTAGAGCATTCTAGAAAAAGAATCAGGTCAAAAGGCCCCACGGTTTGAAAGTTATCGCAGTTTTTGAGTTTTTGGAGACATCCTAAGAATGCTTCAAAGTTAGGTTAGGAGAATTAAATGAACTTGAATAGGGCAAAAAAATGTGGGAGGAGGGAAGCTGGTCCATAGGGCTATAGAGCACTTTGAGAGCTTTCCAAAAATGTAAACGGTTTGTCAATCGGAGCTATGGTTCAGAAGTTATGCCTCTTGAAAATTTGGTTACCGTTTCTGGATTCTTCTAATTTTGTACCAACTTCTAATGCAATTTATGGAACCTTCTATTTGGTTGGTGAATTACCTAGCACTTTTTAGAATGTATTCCTAATCCTTAGCCCTTCAGGGTTTATTTAAAAGCATTTCTGGCATTGTAAAAGGTAGTTCAGAGTGGAGTTTGAGAGAAGGTACTGGGAGAAGATTTTATCTCCAAATTTATGCTATTGTAAGACCATAGGGCATGTTTTGGAGTCTATTTCTCTGAACTAAGTGTACTAGCATATTTTCACAATTAATAAAATTTTTCCTTTCTTTTTGTGTCCATTCTATGCTTGGGTTGTCTCCCCATTAAGTGGTATTAGAGCCAGCTTTCCGAAGTGTGTAGACAGAGTGCCGACTGTGAGGCAGTTTGCACCAAGATTGTGTGGTTATGGGTTTGAGTTAAGAAGATGCCTCCATGAAGAGAACATATTGGAAGGGTCAGATCTATTAATCCTGAGGAGGTTAGAGCCCTCCAAAGGCAGGTACAAGTGTTGCAGGAAGAGCTCCGTAGAGGAACAAATGTTACTGTAGGTGATGAAAGTGAGGATGACAATGAAGAAGAAGAAATTGGACTAGAAGGGGAAGTTGACAAGGAATTTCTAAATCAGGTAGAGGAGAGGCTTTTTAGGGCCATTACTAAGTTTGGAAAAAGACCTATAATTTACATGGGTGTATTTTCAGGAAATCTAAAACCAGATGAGTTGATCGACTAGATTAATGAATTGGAAGAGTACTTTGAGTATGAGGATATCAGAGATCTAGATAGGGTTAAGTTTGCAATGGCCAAACTAAAAGGACATGCCAAAATCTGGTGGCAAGAGGTTCAATTGGAAAGAAATAGAAGAGGAAAGGAGAAGATCACAAGGTGGGATCGCATGATGGAAAAACTAAAGAAGCAGTTCATTCCTATTGACTACGAGGTTGATTTATTTAAGAAGATGCATGGGTTAAAGCAAGTAGGAAAATTAGTCTAGGAATATATAGAGGAGTTTTATCAACTTCTAATTAGAGTGGGGCATGCAGAAGAAAATAAGGAGAAGGTTGCTTGTTATATCAGTGGGTTGTGACCTAGCATCCAGGAGGAATTAAATCTAGTAAGAATGACCAGCTTTAAGGAGGCATACCAGTTTTCCCTACGAGTTGAAGAGAAGCTAAATAAAAGGTTTGAGGGGAGACAAAGAGGGCATGGTAAAGGAGGAAGGGGTAGTGGTAGGTCATCTAGAGGCCAAAATGAAATTCAAAAGAAAAATGAAGATGTGTGTATTAGTAGGAACTAGAGGAATGAGGGTTTCAATCACTCCCATGATCAAGACTTTGGAAATCAGAGAGGAAGACATAGAAGATGTGGACAAGGAAGAGGAGGCTTTTGTGGTACCTGTTTCCATTGCAATGAAGAAGGTCATCTTGCCTTTGAATGCCCTCAACAATAAGGAAGGATAGATAGGAGAGCTAAGGGTCAAGCTAGGGTTTCTCATGTGGATGAGGATGCACAATCATCACATTCAGACGATGTAGAAAGAGGAGAGACTTTAGTAAATGAAAGGGTCCTACTAAGTGGTGAGATTGAACTAGGACAAAGGAGGAGTTTATTCTGTACAAGGTGCAAGTGTGAGGATAAATGTTGTGATGTAATCATTGATGGTGGTAGCACTGATAACTTGGTATCAGAGGAGATGGTCTCTAAGCTGAAGCTCAAGAGGGAGAAACACCCCATACCCTATCGTATCGCTTCGGTGAAGGATGATCATAAGGTCCTGATAAGTGAAGAATGTTTAGTAAAGTTAAAAATTTGGAGTTACCATGATGAAGTTCTCTGTGATGTTATTCCAATGGATGTTTTCCATCTATTATTGGGTAGACCATGGCAATTTGATAGGCATGTAGTACATGATGGTCATGCAAAAACATACTTTCTAACAAAGGATGGAGTTTGCCACAAGCTAAAGCCCATGGAAAAGGAAGGTGAAAAGGTATGTAGCAGTGCTAGGATTTGTCTTGTTGAAGGAAGGAAGTTTTTAGATGGCATGAAACATCAACATATGTGCTATGCTTTGATTCTTAGAAAAGATAAGGAAGGTAGTAGTGAAATACCACTTGATGTTTTAGATTTATTAAGTGAGTTTGGAGATATCATCTCTGATAATATTCTAGAAGGCTTACCACCAATAAGGCAAATTAGTCATCAGATAGATTTGTCCCAGTAGCTATTTTTCCTAACAAGGCTACTCACAGGATGACTCCTACTGAAACTGAGGAGCTAAATAGATAGGTTCAGGAGCTATTGAGGAAGGGCTTGATGCAGGAGAGCCCAAGTCCATGTGCAGTACCTATAGTACTAACACCAAAGAAGGATGGAGAGTGGAGGATGTGTACATACTCTCAAGCTATAAATAGGATAACCATCAAGTATCAATTTTCTTTGCCAAGAATGGATGATCTTATGGACTACTTGAGTGGAGCTTAGTACCTCACAAAGATAGATCTCAAGAGTGGCTATCATCGGATACAGACATGAGAGGGAGATGAGTAGAAAATATCCTTCAAGACCAAGGATGGTCTTTATGAGTGGTTAGTCATGCCCTTTGGATTGACAAATGCCCCAAGAACCTTCATGCAGCTTATGAATGAGGTACTTAAGAAGTTCTTAGGAAAATTTGTTATTGTTTATTTGGATGATATTTTAATTTTTAGAAATACTTTGGAAGAAAATTTATTGCATATTCATAGTGTCCTTGAAAGGTTAAGGGAAGAGAAACTGTTAATTAATTTGAAGAAGTGTATCTTTGGAAAAAAGGGAGTTAGTCTACTTGGGGTGTGTTATATCACTTGAAGGTCTTAAAATGGATCTAGAGAAGGTAAAAACCATCTTGGAATGGCCTACTCCAAGGTCTGCTACTGAGGTAAGATCATTTCATGGTCTAGTTAGTTTTTACAGGAAGTTCATTAAGAATTTTAGTGGCATATGTGCACCCCTGACTGACACAATAAGAGGGGATAGAAAAGAGTTCAAATGGACTACGACATCTATGAGAAGTTTTGAAATGCTAAAGAAGAAGGTGATAGAAAAACCTGTGTTGGCACTTCCAGATTTTAGAAAAGTGTTCTAGGTGAATTGTGATGCTAGTGGTAGCACTATTGGGGCTATATTAAGCTAAGAAGGTAAGCCTATTGCATATTTTAGTGAAAAATTGAATGATGTGAAAAAGAAGTATTCTATTTATGATCAAGAGTTCTATGTAATAATTTAGGCCTTTAAGAAATGGAGGCATTATTTATTTCCAAAGGAATTTGTTTTGTATACTAATGATCAAGCATTATAGTACCTAAATAGCCAAGGTAAATTGAATCAGAGGCATATGAAGTGGGTAGAGTTCTTGTAGAGCTATACGTTTGTGTTGAAGCAAAGAAGTAGAAAATCTAACAGGGTTGCAGATGCACTAAGTAGGAGACAGTTGTTGCTTATAGTAATGCAAGTTGAAGTAGTTTGGTTTGATGAACTCAAGAATGTGTACCCTAAGGATCTTGATTTTGTTGAAGCATGGAAAGCTTGTAAAGAGCCTATTGTGTTAGATAGAACCAAGTGGCTAGACTATTTGATTCAGGATGATATGTTGTTCAAGGGCAGTCAATTGTGCATTCCAAGGAGTTCCATGAGGGAAAATCTAATTAAGGAGAAACATAGTGGAGGGATGGCAGCACATTTTGGTTGAGATAAGACTATTTCCATTCTTAAAGAACATTATTTTTGGCCTCAAATGTCACCAGATGTGAAGAAGTTTATACAAAATTGCTAGGTTTGTCAAGTGGCCAAGGGATTTAGTCACAATACTAGACTATATCAGCCATTGCCTGTTCCATCAAAGCCATGTGAGGACATAAGTATAGATTTTGTTCTTGGATTGTCGAGGACACAAAGGGGTAATGACTCAGTATTTGTGGTGGTTGGTAGGTTCTCCAAAATGGCACATTTCATTCCATGCCACAAAACTCATGATGCTATCCATATTGCAAACTTTTTTTTCAAAGAGGTGGTAAGACTACATGGTCTCCCAAGGAGTATAGTTTTTGATAGAGATACTAAATTTGTGGGGTATTTCTAGAGAACATTGTGAAAAAATTTGAGAATAGACTTGAAATTTAGTTCCACACATCACCTGCAGACTGATGGCCAAATAGAGGTGGTAAACAAAAGTCTGGACAATTTGTTAAGATGTTTACTTGGGGATAAGCCCAAGGGGTGGGATTTGATTTGACCACAAGCAGAGTTTTCTTATAATAACTCTATAAATAGGAGTACTGGTAAATCACCATTCCAAATTGTATATGGAAGTAGCCCAAGGACTACACCAGAATTGAGGAAGATGGAGCAAGGGGAGAGGACAAGTGCTGAAGCAAAAGAGTTTATTGAACATATCAAGCATCTACATGAGGAGGTCCAGGCACACATTACCAAAATGAACCAACAGCATAAAGCTAGGGCTAATTAAAGGAGAAGACATAAGGAGTTCCAAGTAGGGGATCTAATCATGGTACACTTAAGAAAAGAAAGATTTCCAACTGGTACTTACAACAAGCTGAAGATGAAAAAATTTGGCCCATGCAAAATTTTGAAGAAACATGACTCAAGAAATGTATATGAGGTGGAGTTACCAGATGGAATTCACGTTTCTCCTATCTTCAACATTGCAGACTTAACAGAGTATCATTGATGATGGTGCAGATGAGGAGCTAATGTTAGAGCCATGTCTAATTCCTATTTCTAAGAAGGACGAGATAGAGGAGGTTCTGGATAGTCGTGTGGGTAGGAGTACCAGAAATAGGTAGTATGAAGAGTATCTAGTCAAGTGGAAAGGACGATCGATAGAGGACTCAACTTGGATATCAAAAGCTGAGGTTTCCCATTTGGGATTTCCTTTACCATTCATAAAGTGATAGGGTCACTTTTCAATCTACCCTGGGTGTCTAATGCAAGAGCATTGAGAGGTATAAGAGAAATCCTATGTCACCCATAAAAAAGTACTTAGATTTAGTTTTTGTTTCATGTGTTTTCATTTTTGGATACCCATTTGGGTCAAATAAAGATTCCAACTCTCACAGTTCCACTATTAGTGGTTTGGGTTAGAGTTTTAAATTACCTTGGGATACATGTAAATGTCAAAAAAATAGGATTATGTAATTGAGCCATAATTTTTGTAAATTAGAGGGTGTAAATTGGTCGGATGAATGTAATTGTAATTTAGAGCATTCTAGAAAAATAATCAGGTCAAAAGGCCCCACGGTTTGAAAGTTATCATAGTTTTCCAATTTCTGGAGACATCCTAAGAATGCTTCAATGTCAAGTTAGGGGCATTAAATGACCTTGAATAGGGCTAAAAAATTGGGGATGAGTGAATCTAGTCCACAAGGCTATAGAGTGCTTTAAGAGGTTTCCAAAAATGTAAACGGTTCGTCAATCAAAGCTATGGTTCAAAAGTTATGCCTCCTGGAAGTTCGGTTACCATTTCTAGATTCTTCTAATTTTGTGCCAAATTCTAATGCAAATTTTGGAACCTTCTATTTGGTTAGTGGATGCCAACTATCACTTTCTAGAATGTATTCCTAATCCTTAACCCTTTGGGGTCTAGTTAAGAACATTTTTGGCATTGTAAAAGGCAGTTTAGAGTGGAATTTGAGAGAAGGTACTGGGAGAAGAATTTATATCTAGATTTATGCTATTGTAAGCCCATAGAGCATGTTTTGGAGTTTGTTTCTCTGCACTAAGTGTACTAGCATATTTTCACAGTTAATAAAATTTTCCCTTTCTTGTTGTGTCCATTTTTAGCTTAGGTTGTCTCCCCATCAATGTCATAGTGCCACCTTAGCTTGTTACTATGTTGCATACTTAATGTTCAAGAATCTTTCTTTTGGTGACATAGCAACCACCATTTGATCTACCATGTGTTAGCATCTAGTGCATCAGCTCAAGTTCAATCAACTACCATGTGTCACTTCAAGATTCAATCTCAGCTTCTATGTCATGTCTTTGGCATGCGTGTACTCTATCAAAATTTAAGCTTTTGCACTTGTGTGCCATCCACGATGGACTCCACCCCATGTAACTTTTCCTTTTAAAATGTTGTGTCTTTTAAGACATTATGTTTATTTAGTGGAAGTGTATTTGAATGACAAAGCCAACTACTTCTCACTCAATGTGGGATTCAAAATTTTATGACTTTCTTTTGTGGTATCTTGGTAGTCATATTGATCAAGGATCAAACCATGAACAATGTCAGAAAGCCAATGTTACTTTGCATTCAACTTTTGGAATGGATAGTATTCTTAAATTTAACACTCTCTTTTGACTAGATTAATTTCCTTCCCATCTACATTGATCTACCATGACATAAGAAAATTAATGCAAATAAAAAAAAAAGAGAATTAGTTTTTCGATCCATATTTCAGGTTTTCTAGATAATTTATTTGTGATATTCTCATTTTATTTCCTTTTCATCGATTGCCCAAATAGAGGAAAGTCATCAAATACTTGGTGAATACTAATGAATATCTCCTTAGAATCTTAAAATCCCATTCTCATTTCACTTTGGGCATGAACCTTATCCTTCTTGTAGACATTTCTTTGATTATTTTCTTTGAAAGAGAGAATTCATAGAGCAACCCAAAGAATCCAAATGTCTTTCTCCATTACCAAGTTGGAGATCCTCATAATTTGTTAGACACTATGGGGATGCCCACTACATGGTCGACCACAACATCTCTTCCTTCTGTACATTTTCACAACACATCAAAAGAAATAAATTCCTCTCCAAGATGCTCTTCCCCTTTGTTATATGTCCCCTACCTCCTTCCTCACATTTTATCCTTTGTCTTTTGCATGGAGAATTTTTCATTATAGACAAAATAGGCAACATAAGGCAACAAAAGTTGTGTTGCTGTTTTAAAATGCATTGAAACTACTAAGCAACAAAATGCTTAATACCAAGATGACATTACTCACACAATCTGAAGACCAACCAATTCTTGTTTAACAATTGCATGTGCAAAGCATTTGGACCCAACTTCAACAAAACCAAAGGTGGTTTTCTACTCTTCTGGCTCTGCAAAACTAGGGTGGGTATACCAAGGGATGATTCAAGACTGGGGAAATTGTATGAGGATTATTTTTAGTTTCATTCTAATTCTCATCTCAAATCCTCAAACACATACACAATTCTTGATAACTTGATAAACACATTCGATATAACAAATATGGCCAAATATTCTTCTATAGATCTATAGATGTTCTTTGACAATAGTGGCTAACTAAGGCTAAAACATTCCATCCAAACAAGTACTAGCCAGCCTTTGAAGATCTACAGGAAATACAAATAAAATTTGATTTGATGCTGAATTTTGATAACCATTTATGATATATTTCTCCTTTAGCTGAATCAATTTGATCTGTGCCTAATCCATTGGGGTTCAGAGTCTATAGAAAATTCTTAGATCTAATTCGTTGCCTTACAAAAAATTCTATCAGAAACTCTTATTAGAATTCATCATTCAAAATCCTTTCCATTATTGAAAAACCTCATCACATTCATCAAAGCTTTTATTTAATCCATTGAATTAACAAAAGTGATAAATAGATATACAACCTAACTAGATTGCATTCAATTGCACAAGCCTTTACTTACACAATATCAAGATAACCAATTAATTGGAAGGAGACAAGATTCAAAAAGGAATAATATGGGAATAGTTCACAATTTGTATTCATTTTCTTTGAAAATGGTATATCATTTACAATAAACTCACAATGACCTTCAGAAAGAAACACAATTCATTTTATATTCATGTATTCTTAGAGAATTGACAAAGAAAATACATCATGGATTTTCTTTCAAAAAATTGGACCAAAGATAGACTAAGGATATTACTTAGAAAAATAGAATTCGGACCATTCTTTAGCCTTGGAATCTCACTTAAATAGTGTGAGATGCAACAAGCTTCAGGCTAAAAGAAAGTGACATGTGTCTTCTAAAACATACTAACAAATGTCTACCATAAAAGACAAAAGCAAAGAACAAAAAGGCTATTACATCGAACATTCCTTGGTGGGTCCCTTTCTGTTATGCTTCTTGGTTGTTGAAACAAGAGAATATGATCTGATTCTTCATTTATTCTTCATCCTTAGAGTAAGTGACCATAAGGTTAAAAAGTGATGTATCATCTTCAACTACCTACAAACTTACTTTGATCTGGGGATTTTCCATGTCTTCATTACTAATTATGAGGGTAACCTTTACTTTTGCCTCTTCCTCCTCATCATCTTCTGACATTTGTACTAAAAACTAATTTTTCCACTCATTATAAGCAGCATCATCTGGCCAATCAAAATTTAGAGCCTCTCTTTGTATAATCACTAAAGAATTTGCCAATTCCTCTAAATCATCAAGCTCTTTTCTGATGGCATTATAGAATAATTGTATCTTTACCAACTCTTCATTTGTTCTTGCCCAAAACCAGTGACCAGTTTCATTCATGATGTTCTTGATCCTTTCATGAAATATTTCATCTAACTCTTTTTTCCACTTTTCTTTTTTGTTTATTGTGTCAACAGATTCTAAAGTACAAGGAAATAAAATGAAATTTTCAGCAATATATTTGGAAAAACAATGTGTTAATCTTTTTTGCAAAGAATCCCTCTTATCATCAAAATCTCCTAGTTTATTTAATAAATCAAAAATTTTCTCTACTTGATGACAAGGCATTTGGACAATAGATATGCACATGAATGTGATATCATTGTTTGTCTCCCTCCACTTTTGTGCCAGAGGAGTTAATTTAACCTCATCTCTTCTCAACTCATCCATGAGAGTTGTAACTCTTATCAACTAATCAAAGAAGGTTGACCATTGTATTTTATCCCTTAAATACATCACACCCTGCTTCAATTTTCCTTCATATTGATTCTTTAATTCTACTTGCAACTCATGTAATTTGGTTTTTTCTTCTTAAAAGTCCTCTGCAGTATAGAATTGGGGCCTTTTAGGGCTGTCTAGTATTTCAACAATAGGGGTTGCTCCAACAAGTGATTGTGAAGGGTAGGCCATCCTAGGTGCACTGGATTCTCCTACTTTTCTCTTTCCAAGTATCTTCTCTGTTTGAGATGTTTTGTTTTGTAGTGACTGTATCTGTATTCCCCTTTCCTCATATGCTTTTAAAACTTCTTCAAATCTAGCATTTAGTTGGGTAAATCTATCTTCTTCCTTGCCAGATACAACACCACCAAATTTTAGCACTTCTGAGGCCATTCCCATTATTTTCTTGCTACTTACTTCACTAGCCCTGTATACTGTCAATGTACCAGTATGTTCTGCAGTAGAGATTTCCTGCATCCTAGTTTTATCCCTTTCCTCAATTGACCAAATTACAAGGGCTTGGTGATCATCACTAAATTTAACTCCTCTATGAGCTTGTAGAATTTCTTCTTCAATTTGTAACTGGACATCGTTTTGTTTTCTTATTGAATCAAAAACCATAGCATTCACTATATCCCATTAAGGTAAGATAAGAACTCCTGATTGTTTAACTAATTGCCTCCCAGCCTCAGGTGTAAATTGGGAAAAATCATTCAAAAATTTAAATTTTACCTCTTCTTTGATAACAGAGTCTGGTTTATCTGGTTGCTCTACTTTTATTTTGTTACAAGTATTTTCAAAATTTCCTATATTCAACCTCCACAAAAATTGTGCAAATGCTCTAGATTTCACAAAGTTCTCATCATTTACAAACCTCTCAAAGGCTTGGGTAACTATAGGATCAAATTCCTTACCTTTATAGTTAGCAACAGTAAGCTCCAAGGAAGGTGCAGGGGGTTCTTGTGGTTCCCCAATCTCTAGATCTGTGGAAGTAACAATTATATCCCCTTCTCCTCCAATTTGTCTTAATTGTTCCCCTAAAGATGCTTCATCATCTATCTTGATTGGGGATTGTCTTGGGGAATAATGTTCTGGCAGAGAAGAAGAAGATCCCTTTTCTAATTTCTATCTTTTTGGAGCACTGGTTGTAGATGGACTTCCTGGTCCTTTTCGTTGATGAGGAGGACCCTGTTGCACACTCTGAATCATTACATAACCTGACCTTTTCTTCAAGGTATATTGGCCAGGAGCCACTATGTTTTTACTATTAACCCTTTTCTACACTTCTACAGCCTTGTCTAGGTATGCCTTAACATAAGTAGCCCTTTTTTCATTCATAGCCTGTGTTATCTTAGCAAAATTATTCATCAAGGCCTGCATCTTGGCTCCCCAATATTTCTTTTCTTTCAATGGCTCATAGTGGGGATCAAAAGAATTAATGAATTCAAGAGTTTTGGTAAACACCATCCACTTTTCTTTTCTCAAGTCTTGTTCTTGTAAGGTGAAAATGTTTCTAATCACATCTTTAAGATAATAAACTTGTTGGACCATACGAGAAGCTTTTATTCTCTCCCTAAAGATATCATAGAAACCTTCAGGATCATTAAATCTAGGATGAGATTCTACCATGTTATATTTGTCTAAAAACAAGTTCATCTATGTTTCCAACCTTTCCTTAAAAAAACAAAATCATGGGCCACAATGACAATTGGAAAAAATGTGCCCTTCCTGGTCAACTCCCTCTCATCTATGGTACCTATCTGTCATAACAACTCAGCAACTCCTACTTCAAAAGCACATGAAACGGTAGCACATGAGGTTTTCCCAAAAAACCATACACTCTTATTACTATTGAAACATTGTAGGGAATTATATCCCCCCAGTTATGACTAACAAGTAGCCCTTTAGCATGGTCGTTGGGTCTAACCAATTCTAACAATGCTTGTCGGATTCTAGGGCTATCTCCTCTTAACAGTAGTCTAATCTTTGATGCAAAATACCTATCAAACCTCACATAACTGGCACCTATGGCTTTAGAGGTCATATCTACACTCCATAACTATATTGGATTCTTCTCCCCTTCCCTGGTTGTTTCCAATTCCATACCTGTGGAGAAAAAAGCAAATCCCTTGTACAAGCACATATACATAAGAAATGAATACCAATAGAATGGTTTATTTACTTTTCCTTTTGCTATCCCAACCAAGCCATTGTGAATTTCTTTTGTGAGAAAAGTTGCAAAATCCAGGATGGAGCTCATTCCAAATTGAAGAGTTTGTGCCATGATGAGGACAATTGGGCTTGGAATTTGTTCTACCTCATCTATTCCAAAAATCTTACAAAGGGAAACATATAATGCCTTAGCCCTAATGTTAAAATGTCTTTTTAATAGTGGTTTTGGGGTGCTGATAGTAATTATAGACAAATTACCAACCTTGGCAGCATGCTCCTGCAGTGGCCCTCTTTTCAAGTAGATTTTTTGTGCATCATACCTTGCTTGTAGGTTATCCATGTCAATGGTTTCATGAAAAGCATGGTTAGGGTTAATATTGAAATCTTCTCTAATCAGTTTAGGGCAGATCTTAATCACTATCGAAGAAAACTGTAGGGACTATCAACTTTCCAATATCAAACTCCCAAACATTGCTCAAAGGATTATCCAGTTTTCGCTCTGAAAACCACCTTTTGAATAATTCCAAACCTCCCATGGAGACCTGAGCATCTCCTACCCAATTGGCCTTATCATAAAAACCCTCTACTAAAGCTACTCTAGGGTTTTTAGGAATTAGCTTTCTCCCTTTAGTTATCTCATGTACTGACAAAGGAAATTGTTTTAGAAAATCATCATGCACACCCCTTTTTGAATATTCAGTTTGCCCGAAAAAATCCTTTCGTTGACGCATCTTTAAGAGTTCAAAATTTTTATAATAGAAAATTATTATTTCTACTGGTTACAGATCACTTACTCACCAGATTTTCCCTCCTTTCTCTGCAATGTCTTTTGTGAATTACGCTGAAACCCTTGAAAAATTCTATGCCCTAGCTCTGGAAATCCTCTCATATTGCAAAAATTTGTAACTATGCTTCAACAAAAGAAAATTCGCATGTTATATTAGAGTATTTAGGTCACACAAAGGAAACTCTATATCATATTTATTTCTGCAACTTCTATTTTCATGTTGTATCTTGAATTTGAATTCTACCCATTGATCTCCCATGCATCAGACGGCTTCATTTCAAAAACAAGAAGCCTTTTAAAACTTTAGGATCCCCAAACACGTGTTGGAAACCTGTTTGCCCACATTATTTAAAACCCTCGCATCTTGATAATGCGGGAATGTGGGCACCATCAATTTTACTTCAATCAACAGCGAACCAAGATTTATTTATTTGGCAGCCCACTACAACATCTTGACCAATGAGAACTAACTCTTTTGTCCATGTGCTTCTGACATCAATTAAAGTTTTTGCACCCATGATATTGCCACTTCCGACTTGACATACCTATGTCCCACCACCAATGGGCATGTTCCATTTCATTTAGTCTTTTCCAATGTGGCATGACTCAGCTTAATTCTTAAAGCTTTCTCCAAGTTTGACCATGCCCGCTTGCCCGCATTATTTAAAGATCGCACATTTTGATAATGTGGGAATGTGGGCACCGTTGATCTTGCTTTAATCAACGGTGATCAAAAACTTGTGATGACTGTGCATTCATTCAATCTGAATGGATCAATGAAATGTCTTCTCTCCGTTCCATGTCATCTGACAATTTCCATGTTGGACACACTGTAATTACCTTTCTGCAAAAGGCGAGCCCATGATGTCACCATTGCCATGCATCGTGAGCCTGCTTCCCCACATTATTTAAAGATCGTGCATTTTGATAATGTGGGAATGCAGGAACTGTAGATCTAAACTAGATCCACGGTTGATGAATATTGCTCATAAGGTGAAGTTTTATTGATTTAGACAATCAATGACAGCGCAAGAAAATAAAACATGTCCTGGAAAATTTGACAAATATGTAAAAGTTTCCTGACCCATGCTGACATACAAGACCTTTTGCGGTGCACTGTATCTCAAAAGCCATCTGAGGCTATGTGTCACAAATCCGCTTCCCCGCATTATTTAAAGACCTTGCATTTTGATAATGCGAGAATGCGAGAATCTGTTGATCAGAGTAAAACCAAAGGTGTTGAAAATCATTTCAACTTGGCATCCTTTTTGTAATAAAATATCCAATTAGAGCACATAAAAGGTTTATCATAAGGGATAAAGGTATTTTGATGCAAACAAATCTTTAAGATAAAATATCGTGCCAAAATGTTTTGAAACAATACCCTTTGAAAATTTTGAAAACTAGGGCAACACAAAATGAAGGTATAAGGGTTTTTCACACACTTAGGGCCTTTTGTGGATAATTTTAGAGCCAAACCCTGAGAAATTGAAAGGAAGATACAACTTATAGAACATGGCATAATTAGGGTAATCTAACAGTTTTTAGGATTTCACAAAATAAAACCCTAATCTGCAAGACTCAAAGACTTAACTGATTTTTTACCCCAAATATCAGAATATTTCTATACTATGAAAAATCACACCAACAAGTTGCTCCAAATGTTCTAACATGAAGATTGATTTCTCCACACTCAATAGCAATCTTCTCCAACTAAGATACCTCCCTTGTTTAATGTGTTGACTTCTCTAAGGTACTCACAAATGAATGTTCCATGCAAGTTTATTTCTGTAGATTTGACTACCCAACCCTTCTAGTTTTCTTTATAAACTTCAATTTTGACTTGTACACCCTTCTGTAGCAACTATTTTGGGCATTCTTTATTACAACTACACATAGAGTTGCATTCATATACCAAGTATCCTTCCTCCAAAATTATTCAACCTGTACTATCATATGGAAATATCTCATGAATGTGGTGTCCATAGATATCTTCTACATCATCATTGTCATTATCATAGAGATATATGTGATCACAGGATTCAAGAGAGCACTATGGTTGTGTGCAATTGCATCCCAATTGTGAACTCTTTGTATCAAGACCTAGTGAAGGGTCCATGAGCCTTTTTTTGATATAGCTGATATTTTGCATATATGTTTTAATTATTAGATCATTACCCTCTTTAAAGAGCCCATACGTAGATGTATCCACTAAATCTTTGTCAATTACACAAGGTATTGATGTTTCTTGTTTCCCAAAGCTCAAATCTACACAGGGTGTTACATTTCTTCATCATCGCATCCAAAAACTTGAATATTATATTTGTGAATTCTATTGTTACTTGGTTCTTTACCTTCAACCTAAGTAGCCACATTGCTCCCATGAATCACTTAAGATGCCTACCAACCCCGTCGTTCATTTCAGTTTGCTACAATTAGTTAGACCCCAAAAGTGGGTTTGACTTAAAAAATAATTTTGTTTCCAAAAAATTAAATTACAAAAATAATTTATTGAATCCATCTTTCTAAATAGAATTAATTTTGAGCACTAATTGATCATTAAAACTCATTTCACATCTTGTCTGCAAACTATCAATTTTGTGTTAGGATGTCCTTTGATCAGCTTTAAAACTAACAAAAACAACTAATTAGACTCTAGAATCAAACAAATTGATTCTTTATTTTGCATACTCTTACCCTATAGAATCACGTCTCATGAAATATTCTAAGTCAAAAGATATTGACCATTGAATTTGGTCTTTCAGAACTACCTACAAGAAAACATGTCAGAAATCAACAAATCATGTTTCAATTTATCTTCAAAAACTGGACAAATAGACACTTGCAAAAATGAAAATTGGTGAATTAGTTAATTATCATGAGAAAAATATGAATCTATGATTAGGTCTCATTATGAATAATAGTACACAATTGGCAAGTGGTCAAAGTGGCCTACTCAGATTTGCCGGACTGAAAACACTAGCAGAAAAGCAATTCTTGCAAATGAAATTAACTTGAGAAAGTGTGTAGATGGATTTATCAAGATTTGAAAATTGGCACAATTAAAGATTTTTTAGAGGAGAACACATTGGTAAAATCCATTCAATATCACTTATTATGAATTCAAAGATATGACATCATGAATAGGGGTACCACTTAATTTGCATTCTTGACATTAATAAAACTTTACAAATTACATTTGGAATCACGTTTGAAAACTAATCAAATGGATTTCTCGTAAGCTCAAATTTGAAACATAGAAAGTATTTGACCTCTAAAATGAAATAAAAAATAAATTTTAGCATTTTTGTCAATTGGATCAAACTTATAACAAGTCAAACAGGGCCTTCCAAAATTCTAAATAATTCACATCAACATGACAACAATAAATGAACAACTTTGAGGGATTCAAAACCTAATCAAACGGATTCAAAATAACTCAAAATATGAAACATAGGTTCTCTATATGGACACTAAACACTCTTGAATGGGAAATTCATGAAATATTACTAGGTGCAAGATATTCAATTGCAAACACAACCTCCTGTTAGTGTTTGACACTTTGGAAAAAATGGAGATTTGGACATTGCTCAAAATGGGACTTAATGCAATGGCTTGTAATGGGAATTTATCATCATTGAACACATAGATGCACTGAATGCAAGGTGTTAGAAACATAAAATAACTCTTAGCCCTCACAAGCATAATTTGGTACATATATATTAAATGTGCTTAAAAGGGATCAAAAGCTTGAAATGGTACTCAAATTAGGAAGGAGATTTTGAGTCCCAACAAATGGCATGACAATTTTGTGGAAAAAGATGTATAAATAATATATGGGAACTTGAATCTATTGTACCATATATAATTGAGTGCAAATAAGCTGGTATGTATAGTGAAGCAAGATTTTGGATTGAAAGGTGAGGTGCACACCTAGATCAAAGATCTATAGGTGTTCCAATCAATGAAAGGCCAAAAGTATCATACACTCATGGAAGAATTCATCATCAAAGAGCTTGATAAGTTGGATGAATAGATAGAAAATATATCTATCAGTAATAATGTCATGGAGGGTCTACATGTAGATATTCAAAAAATAAGAGACCAAACTCAAGAGAAAATTTTGAAAGTAGAAAGTTATTACAACACTGCATGTCTCGAGATTTTTGAAGATGATTCAAAAAATAAGCTCGATACAAATCAATCAGTAGTCTAACAATTCTAAGGAGCCTTTGAAGATTCTTTATCAAATGAAGATATTAGAAAAGCATTCAAGAATGGAGAGGTATTGATGGAGATAGACACTAAACTTAAGGATTTTGTTGCAACCTGAATAGAAGTGAGAAACTATCAACACTTAGTAAAGGATAAATATGGGTCTTTGAATTTTCCATAAGCAGCCCAAGTGATGGATGTAATAGAGGAATTCAAGAGAAAAATTCTAGACATTATTTAGGTATAAAGGGGAAGAAAAACCTAGATGCTAGAAATTTAGTTTTTGACACTTGGGAAGATTTTGCATTTTTCGAACATTTCATCAAGGTGCATAGGTGTGTTTTTCATAGAGGTGTTCCTATAGTTAACTATATGTTCCTAATTTAGAGCCTTTCATGCACCAAAAACACATTTTGATGGTAGTTCAACTCCTAGAATTTCCCAGAGAAGGTCGTGCTTCCATTTTTTGAGCTTCTAATGACCCTTAGATCCTCTTGTATCTTCCTTCTTCTTATCTACTTCTTCTTTCATTTTTTGAAGTCATGTAAAGCCTATGCACCCATTAATTGATCTAAACAAGAATGGAGACTTACTTAACACCATCTAGAGAGTCAACTTGTATATAATTACATTTGTTTTATTAGTTTTTAGCATGAGTTTCAAGATCTCTCTCTCCAAACACAAAAGGCGGAGATAATATCATATAAATACATGGATGTAATATGTACTCTAGGCTATTATTTTGATGCATTACTATATGCTATTGGTTCTCTCATTCTAACTACAGTTATTCTTCCAAAGTGTGTTATTTTTGTGAATGCATGTTCATGAATAATAATTGAGCCAATGATTTTATTGTGTTTTTATGATTGTGTGACCTTTTAGTTCTAGTATTTTCCTTATGTTAATGAATTTTTCTGAAATACTAAGTTAGAGAAAAGAGCACTTATTGTTCCTACATAGCTTATTGTCTTGCATGAGTGAAACTTTTGTAGCCTTAAAATTTGATGAGAAGTGAAACATGTTCTCGTTATAATTGAGTTCTCATTGACAATTGCATTAGTGGAATTGAGGAATACCTACTCTTATTTTCAGTGGTTTCTTACCTGATCTTTTCAACAATTTAACTTGTAGACGTATTGTTATCATGCGTTATATTTTTTAGGTATCTCCCTTTCAAGTTATTTTCTTTAATTTATTATTACCTTATATATGTTTTTTTTTGGTAACACTTGGTTAAAATATAAATTCATATAGTTGCATAGATAAATTGCGTTCACCATTAAACATAAAATACCAAAAATATATCTCTTTTATGGTTACATTACAAAAGAACAAATCATACATCTTATCCAAAATTGGTAGGACTAGAAAAGGCCTCCTCATGGACATAGACATTTATCTTCAATTGAGCATATTCTAGTAGGTTGCAAGATCATGCAAAAATTTTGAGTTGATGTTAGATTTTCTTTTAAAGGGAGGATTTTAAAAGGATTCTTTTGTTAAACAATGTGTAAAATGACAACTCAAAAATGCTCAAGAAGATGGAGTTTAATATGGAGAAATTTTTTATCCTATGGAAAGACTTGATGGAGTCATAACTTTGCTTGCCCGTTCAGCCTACAAAAATTTCAAGGTAAATCAAATGGATGTCAAATCTACATTTTTGAGTGGTATACTTGAGGAAGAAGTGTGCATTGATCAACCTAAAGGATTTTTAGACCTAGACAAGAAGAGAAAGGTATGTAAACTAAACAAAGCTCTTAATGTATTGAAATAAGCCCCAAGAGCATGTTATGAAAGACTGCATTATAATTATTTGGTGAAGATTTCTTTTGAAAGGACAAATGATAACACTAATCTATATTTGAAGAATGATAAGAATGATGAAATACTACTATCTAAAATATTTTTTTAATGACATTATATTTTGGGGAAGAGAAGCATTATGAAAATCATTTGTTGATGAAATGAAGAATGAATTTAATATATCTATGTTTGGTGAAATCAAATTATTTTTTGAATTATAAGTATGTCAAATGAAATTTTATATTTTCCTTAATTAATCTAAATACATAAATTAGATACTAAAGTTTTTTGGAAAGGAATATTCAAGACTAGTGACTACACCTATGTCTATAGGACATAGGCTATCTAAGAATGATGAATCTGCTGATGTGAACGAAACATTATAAAAATCCATGATTGGAAAATTGTAGTATGTTGTTCATAGTACACCTCATATTGCATTAATAGTTGGGATAGTTGCTATAGTTTCAAAAAATCCTAAGGAGGTTCACATGATGGTAGCTATGAAAAGCATAATGAGATATCTACAAGGTAAAGAAAACTATTGATTATATTACAAGATAAGTAATAGATTTGAAGTGAAGATATTCACTAACTCTAATTGGGTAGGAAATCTTGATGACAGAAAAGAACTAGTAGAAGTGTATTATTTATAGGAAAGAGATTGATGTCATGGAAAAGCAAGAAAAATAATTATATTTCCTAACCAATAGCTAAAGCCGAGTATGTGGCAGCTACAATGAACTATTCAAATATTATGAGGATAAATAAATTAATGAAAGGTATCAAAGAAGAAATTATAGATCCAGTAGTTATCTATTGTGATAACACAATTTCTATTAATATTTCAAAGAATCCAATTATGCACACTAAGACAAAGCACATTGCTATACAGTATCACTATTTGAGAGAACTAGTTGAAGACAAAGAAGTGAAGTTAGAATATGTACACACCAAGGAACAAATTGTTGACATGTTTACTAAAGCCTTACCAAAAGATGCCCATGAACATCTTAGGGGTAAACTAGGGTTGATTCCCCTAAAAAATTAGTTGAAGGAAAAATGTATTGCATCAAATGTGTTAATCAAAATATCTTATACATTGATGAAAACTAACTCTACTTTGGGAGATACCTAAGGTAGATAGTCAAGTATAGCATAGCAGATCAGTCATAGAGAAATGATCAAAATAATCCAAATATGCAAAATCTTGATAATTTAGATGTATGAAAAGATTGAAGCCATGAAAGCTAAGTGTCTTTCAAATTGTTGTCAAAGTGGGAGAATATACAAAGATCTATATACAAAGAGATAAATATAAAGAGAGAGAGATATACAAAGAGGAATATTTATTAACCTAAAGGGATAAAATTAGTAAAGAGAATTAGAATTCACCTAAGGATATTGATCACTCACGATAGTGAAATATTTTGTATTGTAGGTAAACAAGTTAGATACACTGAGATAGTGTGTTGCTGCTAATATTGAGATGTTTCCATCAATGCAAAAGAGGGAGATTTTTAGAAAATCATAATTAGTATAATTAATTTTTTTCATTGATGTCAAATATGTTGATAAGACATATCACAATATAATCTAAATTTCATATCTATTTGATTGATGAATAAGATTTGAGAAATTGATCATAACAATATCACCTAGAGGAAAGGTTGAGTAATGAAAAGGAAGCTATAATGGACATTTAATTAGTTAAACTTAAAAAAGACAAAGTGTTTTTTTATATTAATAAAGTTAAGCTAAGACAAGTAATAGAGTAAAAAGTTAAGGAATGTCAAGTGATGCTAGTGTTAATAGAGCCATAGTAAGTGTTGGAAATAATCAAGACTAGCTAGGTTATTAAGAGGGAAGGGGTGAATCAGTAACCTCAAAATTTTTGACAAATTCAAAACTTAGTAACATAATCAAAATATCATAAATAGATCTAATCTACTACATGCATGAGAAATCAAAAGCACAAAACTCTTTGAACACAATATTTGGTGACACGAAAACCTTTCAAATATAAAGTAAAACTGGAGTGGGGATGATACCCACAAAACTTCAATGAAACAATATAAATTTGGCTTATTAAAGTTTACAATGATCACTTCTAATGATCTACCCTATTAGGAGCAATTAGGACTGCTAGGTCCACCTTGTTAGATGTTTTATAAACATACAATGAAGTATGCACTCGGTAAAGATATTTAAAGAAAAGTCTTTTAAGTCTAACCTATTAAAGGATTTGAAGCTGATTCACCTATTAGAATGAAATAGTAGATCTGACTTAGAACTAAATTGTTGATTAAGATCTTTGAAGTACTGATCACCTCTTTGTGATAGATGTAACTTGATTGCTCCTGATTTGACCTTTATATACACTTTACTATGCTGCTAATTCACATTTGCATTCTCATGCATCAAAACATTACTTCTCTTCCTTGTATTAGGTATGATATAATACATTACATATATACCAATCCAATTCTCATAATTACAAGGTCAACTAATTCACAAGATAACACCAATGTTACTGAGTTGGCCCAAATGTAGAAACTCAAGTTCTATAAGATGACTTGGTGAATTTATGATACTCAATGTCCACTACATTACTTGGCATCATCATGCACTTAGTGGAAGTAGAGGCTCAATCCATACTAATCACTCAACATAGCTTCAAACTTGGTATACACTAGAGACTCAATAGATACTATGTCACTTAGTAGAAACTGAATTCCATGTTTACCATGCCTACACTCATTAAACACTACTCATCCCATCACTTGGTTAACACTAGCTTGACATTACAAGAACTGATGACTCGATAGACACTACAAAGCTCAGTAACCACTTACTACTCAATAAGAATGAAACTACTCATTCTAAATTGCTAGACTTCTCACTACCTATACTCACTTGGTAACCTCTTGGAATGCTTGGTATGAACTATAAAACTTGGTAACCACTGAATTGCTTAGTATGAACTATGAAATTGAACAAAGAGCTGAGTAACCATACAAACTCTAAATAAGTGTTGTCACTAGTAACAAACATGACTTAATGCAAAAAATATCCCCCTTTGGAATTAGTGAAAAAAAAACTTATTAGTGAAAACTTATGTATATTGACATGCTGATTTTGATTTTTCAAAATTTGACTTTGTAATTTTGCTGTATATACATTTTGCACATATCTCCCCCATACAATGTACATATCATATTAGGTATAATATCATACTGAGTGTATATATAAATATCTCTTCTCCTTATATACATATTCTCTCTTGTGTCTCTCCCCCTTTTTGACAAGAATGTGAAAGATTTATACATAATCTACTTATATAGAGACACCAAAATGTGAGAGAAACTTAGAATGTACATTAATAATAAGAGTTAATGTCTTGTCCCAATTTTCTTGAAAAATTTTGTAGCTCTGAAGTGCAACTTGGACTTCTATAGAGAGTTAAATGATATGATCTACAATTGAAAAACTATTATCATGGATCAATGTTTTTGAATAAGCAATATGCTTCTGCATTATATCCATGATAGGAAGCATCATATTTTAGATGTCTATAAGTGTAGACCTAATCCTTTCTTGCTCTCTCAATATATTTTCTTACATATCTGATAGGAATCTGACTCTCATATGGTGCGTAGAGCTTGAACTGGGGTCAAGCTATAACTTTTGAGCACTGGCCTTCAGATCCTCATCAATCTTATTCAACTTGCCCTTTATTTATTTTGTATACTCCAAAACATAACATAAATACACAAAAAGAGATGTTACATTTGTGTAGGAGGATTCAAGATTTACCAAAATTGAAGAGAAATCTACCTAATGGATAGCAATTTGCTGAGCAATGTGCTCAAGCACTTTATTCTTAAAAATTTTCTCTACTTTCTCTATTAACTTTTCTTGGCCACTGGAATCCTCATTGAATTTATTTATTGCCTCTTCAAATTGTAACAAAATGTGTTGTGAATAGTCAACATCATCACCTAGGGCCTCTGTCAAAATGTTCTTAGCACTCTCAATGATTCTAAATTCTCTGTCTCTCTCTTCTCTTAGCTGCTTCTACTTGGCTTTCTATTCAAGAAGCTAACTGACTAATCTCATTTTCTCTATAGTAGCATTATCAAAATCCAACTTGGGTATCTCAATTTCCTTTTCTAGATATATATCTTCCTCAATTTATTTTCCACTAATCAAAATTTTTAGTGGTGTCTTTGGTTGAACTTCTAATACTAATACTTTGGAATTTGAAATAGAAAAAATGGTGGAAATAGTAGGGCTTGAAGTAAAAACATGTATGGTGCCTACTGATGGATTGTTTACTAGAGTACTAAAAGAATCCAAAACTGATGTATTTCCCAAAATTTATGTAATTATAGGTGGAATAATGATAGAAGTATTTACAATAGGAGCACTTATTGGAGCATGCAGAACCGAAGTAGACAAAACTAAGGAATCCAAAATTGTAGAACTAGAAAATGCACTTACTATTGATGACCTTGACTAGGATGATGAAGAAGAGGAGGGTTGCAACTGGATAGATGAAGTGGTAGACACTTCCATTAGTGATACCTGGAGCTGAGAGGGAGTGAAAAGTGATAATTAGGTAGTTGATCTGGGTTTTTTGTGGTGACAATCACACTTGTTGAAGCTATCTCCATGCTTGATGATGTTACTATTTCTACTAGAGAGTGAAGAAGAGACACTATGACTTCTATATATATCCTAACTAGATCACTTTCTTCTTCTTTTTCTTCTTGCCTATCTTCCTCTTCAGCTTCTTCCTCTTTCTCTTCTTCACCATCCTTCATCAAATCTTGATATTCTTCAGCATTAATGATGACACAAGGAGTATTGTCTTCTTCATTATCTTCATCCTTGTCACTATCATCATCATCATCATTGATTTCAACTGGATTCTCACTTGGCTTTTGTAGATGATAGACATTCTTCCATATAGATGTAGCATCCTTGACTACATGCTTAATATCTTTTACCAAAATTAAACAAGTATGAAATCTAATGGGCATCTTATCTTCATGGCTTCTTTTACCTCAGCATTGGAAATTCTCGATAACAACTGTCTCAAAGATTGTTCATATATGTCCTTGGCTATTTGCATGGCTAATTCCCATCTTGGCTTTAACCTTATTAATAGTTCATTGGAAATATAAGGTACAATTTGATTAGGGGAATATTTCCATTTTCCCATCTTTGTCAGTACCAATTCTTCAATTTGCATCTATTTTCGTTTCATATTTTAATGCTTTAATTTTTTTAATACCAACACCTTCTTTCAATTTCTTCAATCTTTCCTAGAAGGTGAGAGGGGGAATTACTAAACACAACTTCATTGCCTCCTTTCTTCTTAAATCTTCTAGTGAATATAGTTGTGGAGGGCTTGGGTGGCTTAGTGATAATCACCTTGCCTTTCTTCCTTATAGCCTCTTCCTCCTTTTTTATTATTATTCTTCTTTCTTAGATTCTTCATCTTCACATTTTCCCTCAATAATCATAAGAGGGGCATTTTTTATTTTCAGTTTTGATATCCTCCTCTTACCTTTATTCACTACCTATTGAAGCTTGATTTCGAGTTCTATTTTGGCTTTGGCTTCATCATAAGTTCTAAAGGGAGGTTTCTTTGGATCTAAAGGCTCATTAGCTAGGGCTTCAATTATTTCCTTTTTTTCATCAATATTAACCTCATAAGGAAGAGGTTTCATACATACTATTCTAGGCTTTACTGCCTGGATGTATACTCTGTCACAATCAACCATAAAACATACATCATCCTTATAATATTCAACTAATTTTTGGGGAATCTAGAACCTATTATTCATCTTTTCCTTGAAAGCTTCAAAATAATTATCCATGATTCTATCAAAATTTTCACCCATTTCAGCAATAAACTCATTTATTAGATAAAAAGCTGGTGTATCCTTTTTCCATACCAATGTGCCTTAAGAAGGGAAAAACTTTTGAACATAAAAGAACAAACAAGTCAATAGAGAACCAAATTTACATGGATCACTCTTCAAGGTTCTAATGCTTTCCGTGTTCTTATTCAACTATTTCATCATTAAATCTGCTAGTTAATATTCCAAATTCTTCTTAAAAACCTTGTAAGCTAGGTCCATAGCCTTACATTACACACTATTGAGTTAACTAGAGTTGTAAATATTATGAGCAATAATATGAATACCAAATTTGAGTTCCACATATGATATATTGCTAATTTTCAATCCTTTACCATCTCAATTGACTAGGGTTTTCTTCTAAAGCTCATCTCAACCTAGGGCTTTTGTGACTTTAACCTTGTTAAGCATAGGGAGACTAGTAATGCAATGAATCATTTTCTTGATAATCAAAATTGGCTACTCTAACCACAATTAACCATTATGGACTCAAATCAAGATATACCTAATCCATTTAATCTGAAAGCTTTGTGGCAGGTGAGGGATATGGGTTAAGCCTTTCTCTTCTAGGTTTTTATGCTTGGGCTTAAGAGTTCCATCCACACAAAGTTCACCTAGGGCACTATACATTTCTAGGGTTCTTATCTCCTTACAGCACATTTGAAGTGAGTTTGAATATCATTGATAAGGAGAACCTTTGGTGGAATTTTTGATTGAGCTCCATTTAGGTTGATGGTTTTTACAATTGTTGGATGCCATGATTACTCGGTATAGTGATGAAATTATTTGAAAACCTTTGCTGCAAATATTGCTCAAGATCACTAGAATGCTCTACAAATTACTTTGTTCTGAATATACTAAATTCATGTTGGAACTAAAGTTGAATTCCTTCCTTTTGATAAAAAAAATTACCATTAATTCTTGGTACAATGAGAGCCGTAATGACATAGTGTTTGACAACCTGTCATCCACTATCTATGTAGATTGCTAGGTGGAAGCTTGTAATTCAGTAACCAAACAAAATTTTGTTACTCCCAACTTTTCTTTGTAGACCCTATGATCTAGCCTTGCTCGGTGAATATTGATGCTAAAGTTTTGTGATCCCTTTGTATCTAGAATACTAATTTGGATCTTTTGCTTCCTTTCAAATAGAACTGTTTAAGATGTGACCTTGAAAAGACAGTTCTAGTCCTTTCTTAGGAACTTAATTTGAAATGATGGAGTCACCCACTTCTTGAGTGATAGTACCATCATCACTTGAACTTTTTTGCTTGATAGATTTGGGAATCCACTACTGTCTCATCTACTTTATGGTGTTATCTAATTTTCTTTTATTTTCATCTTCAACTCTACTTGTGTTCATGCAATTCTTGGCTATATGACCAAGTTCAGTACATGTGTAACAATTTATTGTAGTAACATTTCTTCTCAAGTGATGCCTAGTATAGTTTATGTCAATGTGTCCATATTCTTCACAATAATGACATCTACACCAAGTATTGTAGTCCCAACCAAATATTGCCTTTATAAATTACTTAGCTATATTGAATGGTTTTGATTTGCATTTAGATTCCTTGTGACCTTGTTTCTTGCATTTGTGACATTTTCCTTCAAATTTTGATGTCTCCTTGCATTCAATAGCTTCATGAGCATGCTGACTGCAATTGTAGCATTTTTCATTGAATTTTTCCTTTCCATTACTCTAAAATTTGTTTGATGTATGACCTATCTTACCACAGTAATTGCAAGTAGTTCTTTGATTCCTTTGAGCACCTTGTTTAGAGGATTCACTTTCTTCTTTGTATCCAAGTCCTGCTTTGCCCTTTTTCCTATATAGATTCTACTTATTTTGCTGATTCAATTGATCCATGTCTACTTAGGATTTCATTATTCATTCATTGAGTTGATTTTTAAATTTTACATCAACTTTTAATCTTTCATTAATTTTACTTTCAGTGTTTAAGTCATTCCTTAACCTTTCATTTTTAGATCTTAGACTCATGACTTCTTCATTTGCATTGGACATCTAATTGATAAGAATTTCTTGTTGAAGGGATTGATTTTGAGTTTCATTTATCCTTGTCTCCATGTCTTCTCTTGCCTTATTTATTTGTTCTAAGATTTCACACAATCTTATTGTTTGAATTTCCTATTCTCTTTTCAATTTTCTTATCTCTTCTTGTACGGAGCCATTATTTTCTAGGAGTTCTTTGATTGTATCATTTACTTCATCTAAACTGCTTGAGGGGAAAAAGTCTTCAATCTTTTTTTCAACATACTGGTGATCATTCATTTGTTTTGCAAGTTCCTTTGTTCTTTTTAGGGATTGGGAAAGATGATCTTTTCCTTCCTTTAGTTGAGCTATGGCCATTTATAGATCTAGCTTTTCATTGTCAATAGTTTTGTCAAGTTTGAATATCTCCATTGTCCTTGATCTTTGCTCAAGCTGCAAACTTTATCCTGAGAACCACAAAGCTCTGATGCCAACTGTTGGAAATAATCAAGACTAGCTAGGTTACTAAGAGGGGAAGGGTGAATCAGTAACCTCAAAACTTTTGACAAATTTAGCATTTAGTAACCTAATCAAAATATCATCAATAGATCTAATCTACTACATGCATGAGAAGCTGAAAGAAAAAAACACTTTGAGCACAATATTTGGTAACCCAAAAACCTTCCAAATAGAAAGTTAAACTAGGGTGATGATGATACCCAAAAAAATCAATACTAAAATATAAATTTGGCCTATTAAATCTTACAATGATCACTTTTAATGATTTTCCATGTTAGGAGCAATTAGGACTACTAGGTCCACCTTGTTAGAGGTTTTAAAAATATACAATGAAGTATGCACTTGGTAAAGAGATTTAAACCAAAGACTATTAAGTCTATGCTATTAAAGGATTTAAAGCTAATTGACCTATTAGGATAAAATAGTAGATCTAACTTACAACTGATATGTTGATTAATATCTTTGAAGTACTGATCACCTTTTTGTGATAGATGTAACTTGACTGCTCTTGATTTGACCTTGCTATACACTTTTCTTTCTTTCTAATTCACATTTGCATTCTCATGTATCAAAACATTACATCTCTTCCTTGTACTAGGTATAATACAATACATTACATATATACCAACCCAATTCTCATAATTAAAAGCTTTCACAAGATAACACCAATATTACTAAGTTGGCCCAAATGTAGAAACTCAGGTTCTGTAAGCTAGCTTGATGAATTTTTGATACTCAACATCCACTGTAATACTTGGCATTGTCATGCACTTGGTAGAAATAGAGGCACAGTCCATACTAATCACTCAATATAGCTTCAAACTCAGTATACACTAGAGACTCAGTAGATATTGTGTCACTTGGTCGAAATTGAATTCCATGTTTACCATGCCTGCACTTTTTAAACACTACTCATCCCATCACTTGGTTAACGCTAGCTTCACATCATAAGAATTAATGTCTTAGTAGACATTGGGAAGCTTGGTAGCCACTTATTGCTCAATAAGAATTGAACTACTCGGTCTAAATTGTTGGACTTCGCACTTCCTGTATTCACTTGGTAACCACTTGGAATGCTCGGTATGAATTGTGAAACTTGGTAACCACTGAATTGCTTAGTATGAACATTGAAACTAAATGAAGAGCTTGCTAACTATAAAAAATCTAAATAATTTTTGTTACTAAGAAAAAAAATGACTTAATTCCAATAGTAAGTGTTGAGAAAATCTACCATTGACCGAGCATCAGTGTTGACCAAGAAAGATAGTTAATGTTGAGTTAAAAAAAATTCAATGACTGAGTGATTAAGTAGTGACCAAGTGTCAAAACTTAGTGATTACTGAGCAATAGTGTTGATAATTAAATTGAATAAAATCATTAATTCTAGCTGACTCATTTGGTTTCTAGGAGGATGTAAATTATGTTTAAGGTAAGATTGATTTCTTGGGGAAATGAGTCATTAAATTCAAGGTGAGGATTAGATAAGGACCGATTAGATGGATTCTAGAGAAATTTATAGAGGATGATCAAGAATTTGGATTGACACAATGAATCAAGTTGAACTTGATCATACACCCTAAGATGTGCAATGATCATGGAAAATGAATAATCAAGAATTAGTTATTAAAAGAGGGTATAGAGCCTAACTTGAAGAGAGTGAAAGAGAGGCACATATAGACAAAGGTGGATCAAAGATGCACAAGTGTGTGAGAGTAAATGTGAATCTAAATAAGATTCCTTGTACAAATGGCATAAGTTTTTTGGAAGGAAAATATTGATTTCCTAAAGGCTTGCCAAGAAAATCAAGAACAAAGATGACAATGGAGAGCATATCAGTTAATCAACACATGAACCAAATAGTGATCTAAACTTACAAATTTAGTTTTAATCCTACAGACCAAACACCCTATTGTTTTCCTTCTGATCATTGTAGATAGTTTGTATTGAAATCCTTTTAATATAGATTGACCTAATAGTCATTTAAGGGACTTAAAAATCTATATAAATCATTTAACAAGGTGTATCACAAGCCTTCAAATTATGTACATGTATACAATTATCTATATATATATATATATATATATATATATATATATATATATATATATATATATATGATAAATTATTTGATATTAATTATCAATATCAAGTTTTCATCATAAATCCATTAATAGAATTTTGATATTTAATTATGTATATTAACCCTATAACACTAAGTCGATGTTTACTTATTAAAAATCATCATATAATCCTAATTTTAGAACTAGATATATTCAAAGTTCTAATAATAAACCTAGGACATTACATAAAAACTTAAGGGTTATGTGTATAAAATGACATGTCTTCTCACCATGTCACATTATAAGTGGGAGGAAATGGGTATCACATCAGAGCAGAAGAAAATTAATGCATCAACGATCTACATAGAAATCATGAAAACACTTTGCATGAACAATATAGTCAAGGGAATCCATTATTGTGGGTATCTTTTTGGAGGGGGTGTCAACTATGATACTTGAGCATTAAGTGCAATTAGCACCTATGGGCCAAAGTCAATGCCTTAAGACTAGGCACTTTAAGTACATGGAACCACTGGGTTAAAGGTATAAGTAAGCATATAGTGTGATTTGAAGGTGGTATGTTCTAAACTAAGATATGTAACCTTTACCTTTATTATATATGGGATTACATTTCTTCTCACCATGTAATGGTGAATTAATTAAATAAGATCATTAATGATATTAAGATAATATGTACAATTATAAATTTAATAATAATAAGATCATATAACTCTTGTATTAGTCACATGATGGATAGGGAGTGTGCACAAGGAGAGGAGTAAATCAGTCACGTTAGTGAAAAGGAATCACAATATGGACTGGAATGCCCCGCTAAGGGATTCAAAGAATTAACCTAGAATTTCACTAAATTTGGTAACATTTCTTTTTTTTAAAAACATTACATGAAAGTAAATACCACATATAACTTATTCACAATAATGGAAGCAATAGCAATGTCCATCTAAAAATAAACATAACATACTTAACAAATTACATTCTTTAAGATCCGTTAACGTGAATTACATACATGTTTCCATCTAGTACAACATCCACATGAAATAATAATGATAAGTCCATTGTACAAATGTCCTTTCTAAATTACATTCCAGAATGCACAATCATCCACTGTACATGTCACAGGGTATGAAGGCTTAAAAGGATATACATATGGGAAATATAGTACATCACTCTATTCTAATCCAAGATATATCAAAGTAAAGATAATCACATGATACATCCATCAGAAGATCAAACATAATAAACTAAGTGCATGGTTTCTCCCAACCGTTAATAGCATCATTAGACCATCATGGGCCCTAGCCATCCCTCCGTGCGTAACATCCCAAATCATCGAAGAGATCATCGGCATTAACATAGTAGGAATGTCACTCCTAATAAATACAACATCATATGTAGAAGTAATCTAACATGCAAATATAAGCATAAGATAACATCATCTAACATATGCTAATCATCAATGAAAGGATACATATCCATGATCATGAAGGACGCTTCAGCCACGATGTCTCAATGAATCTCAAATGATAAGAGTGGAAAATACACTACCACCCGACCGTGTGGTACCTAAGTGGTCCACTCCCACCGTGCTGAGGAGGTAATCTCAAGTCCCAAACAGGCTATCAAAATCACATAGAAAAAATCTCTAAAGTCCAGGAATCCTAAAAGTATACTAACTCAAAGGTTCCAATCACAAAACAGACATCTACTTCCTAGAGGCACACAATGACATGTAGGAACCTACTATGCAAGCGGGAAAGTGTCATCGCATTTATCTCGTACAAGTTACCCTGGCAGTTAGCTAATGATGAAGTACTGCTTTGCTACCACTGACAAATGTATGCTCTGATACCACTGATGACGGGCCACACCACCCGTACCAACTAAAAACAAAAAATGCAACAAGATGGAGATAGAGAGATGACAAAAAAAATGCTTCATAAAAATTCCATTAATACTTGAAATTCATTAGAATATTATCCAAATGGAAAAATTTCAAATTCTTACAATATAAGAGAGATTGCTCGCTAAGAGCTTCTACAAGAAATTACATCCGAAGAGCTTCTACTTGAAGAGCTTTTCTTAAAGGGCTTCTATTTCTCAAACTTCCATTAGAAGAGCTTCTATTTCTCCAACTTGATTACAAATGATAATAGGCCTTTCTTAAATAGGCACTTCTAACCCAAGACATTACAAACACAACCAATGTGGGATAAAAGGTAAATACAACTACCTTTAAATAAATATTAAATTTCCACCCAAATACAACTAAGCACCCAACAAATATTAAATACATGATTTAAGGATCTTTCCACAAACTTCTAAATTGCCACCTATACACCTTGATTATTGGAATGACAACTATTTTTATTATTTTTCTTTTTACGCCACCTATGCGCCTCGAAAATAGAAATCTCCTTTTCCTTTCTTTTCTCCTTTTTATTTTTTTATTATTTCTCCTCTAATTTTCGTCACTTTCTCTCTCCTCCACAAATTTTTTTTTTTTTTTTCCTCTTTTTTTTTTTTTCTAATAATTTAATTTTCCCATGCAAGATGCTCCTGCATCAGACTCCCTTGGTAGATAGAAAAGTGTGTCCCACACTTTAACGCCAAAAGAAAGATATACAACCATCTTCATCTTCACCACAAGCTTCCACCTCAACAGGACAAGAAAACTAACATGCAAATCTTCCAAATTTTTTTTTTGCTGATGCATGATGCTCCTGCATCCGACTCCCATGGTAGGAAAAATTTTGTGAATATGGATTCACAAAATGAAGTAGCCACTGTTGACAGATTTTTTTCCTCTTCCTCCAACACATAGCTGGAACAAGTATTCGATGTCAATATATTTCCTTCTTTCTTCTTTTCCAACACCTAGCTGGAACAAGTGTTTGCTACAGAAATCTCTCTTCCTCATCCAATCTTGTTGAATTAATCACACCTGTGATAAACCCAGCAACACCATACCAATCTTCCTTTGCATACCATACATCATGAACAAGATCCTCATGCAAACCATCATTAGTATCTTTCAAAATCACCTCAAATTCAGCATCATATAATTCATAAGAATTTACCTCTTTGACATATTCATCTTTTCTTGCCTCTTTCACGCATGTAACTACTCCACTTGCTTGATCTCCAACTAAGGCACTATATTCTTCCTCCATTGTTGCAATCTTCAAATCATCTTGATCTATTTCAGGTTCATAAATCTTGCCATCTTCATGCTCTTCCTCTTGTCTTTCATCTTCTTCAACTTTAGGTTCGCAAATGATTTCCTCTTCATCTTCTTGCTCTTCCACTGGATCATCTTCCTTTTCCACATCCAAATAATTATCAATGTCTCTTTTCTGGTGACATGCTCTTCGTTTCCGCAACTCAGCTTCTAATTCATTCACTTGCTTCTGCAAATCAACTAGCAATGATTGTTGATTTCTTGCTCTAAATTTCTCAAGTCGAGGAATCCTCAGAATCCATCCAATCACAAAAGTCATCTTCTTCTTTCTCTTCTCCATAATCAAGTCTTTAGAAGACAAATCTCATGCAACACAAGAACCTCGTGCAAACTGCCTCACAGTCGGCGATCTGTCTACACAATCAAGAACTTCTTGACAAACTTCACCCACTCAAGGTCCTGGTGCAAACTGCCTCACGTTCGGCGATCTATCCGCACTCTCAGGAACTCCTGCTCTGATACCACTGATGAAGTACTGCTTTGCTACCACTGACAAATGTATGCTCTGATACCACTGATGACGGGCCACACCACCCGTACCAACTAAAAACAAAAAATGCAACAAGATGGAGATAGAGAGATGACAAAAAAAATGCTTCATAAAAATTCCATTAATACTTGAAATTCATTAGAATATTATCCAAATGGAAAAATTTCAAATTCTTACAATATAAGAGAGATTGCTCGCTAAGAGCTTCTACAAGAAATTACATCCGAAGAGCTTCTACTTGAAGAGCTTTTCTTAAAGGGCTTCTATTTCTCAAACTTCCATTAGAAGAGCTTCTATTTCTCCAACTTGATTACAAATGATAATAGGCCTTTCTTAAATAGGCACTTCTAACCCAAGACATTACAAACACAACCAATGTGGGATAAAAGGTAAATACAACTACCTTTAAATAAATATTAAATTTCCACCCAAATACAACTAAGCACCCAACAAATATTAAATACATGATTTAAGGATCTTTCCACAAACTTCTAAATTGCCACCTATACACCTTGATTATTGGAATGACAACTATTTTTATTATTTTTCTTTTTACGCCACCTATGCGCCTCGAAAATAGAAATCTCCTTTTCCTTTCTTTTCTCCTTTTTATTTTTTTATTATTTCTCCTCTAATTTTCGTCACTTTCTCTCTCCTCCACAAATTTTTTTTTTTTTTTTCCTCTTTTTTTTTTTTTCTAATAATTTAATTTTCCCATGCAAGATGCTCCTGCATCAGACTCCCTTGGTAGATAGAAAAGTGTGTCCCACACTTTAACGCCAAAAGAAAGATATACAACCATCTTCATCTTCACCACAAGCTTCCACCTCAACAGGACAAGAAAACTAACATGCAAATCTTCCAAATTTTTTTTTTGCTGATGCATGATGCTCCTGCATCCGACTCCCATGGTAGGAAAAATTTTGTGAATATGGATTCACAAAATGAAGTAGCCACTGTTGACAGATTTTTTTCCTCTTCCTCCAACACATAGCTGGAACAAGTATTCGATGTCAATATATTTCCTTCTTTCTTCTTTTCCAACACCTAGCTGGAACAAGTGTTTGCTACAGAAATCTCTCTTCCTCATCCAATCTTGTTGAATTAATCACACCTGTGATAAACCCAGCAACACCATACCAATCTTCCTTTGCATACCATACATCATGAACAAGATCCTCATGCAAACCATCATTAGTATCTTTCAAAATCACCTCAAATTCAGCATCATATAATTCATAAGAATTTACCTCTTTGACATATTCATCTTTTCTTGCCTCTTTCACGCATGTAACTACTCCACTTGCTTGATCTCCAACTAAGGCACTATATTCTTCCTCCATTGTTGCAATCTTCAAATCATCTTGATCTATTTCAGGTTCATAAATCTTGCCATCTTCATGCTCTTCCTCTTGTCTTTCATCTTCTTCAACTTTAGGTTCGCAAATGATTTCCTCTTCATCTTCTTGCTCTTCCACTGGATCATCTTCCTTTTCCACATCCAAATAATTATCAATGTCTCTTTTCTGGTGACATGCTCTTCGTTTCCGCAACTCAGCTTCTAATTCATTCACTTGCTTCTGCAAATCAACTAGCAATGATTGTTGATTTCTTGCTCTAAATTTCTCAAGTCGAGGAATCCTCAGAATCCATCCAATCACAAAAGTCATCTTCTTCTTTCTCTTCTCCATAATCAAGTCTTTAGAAGACAAATCTCATGCAACACAAGAACCTCGTGCAAACTGCCTCACAGTCGGCGATCTGTCTACACAATCAAGAACTTCTTGACAAACTTCACCCACTCAAGGTCCTGGTGCAAACTGCCTCACGTTCGGCGATCTATCCGCACTCTCAGGAACTCCTGCTCTGATACCACTGATGAAGTACTGCTTTGCTACCACTGACAAATGTATGCTCTGATACCACTGATGACGGGCCACACCACCCGTACCAACTAAAAACAAAAAATGCAACAAGATGGAGATAGAGAGATGACAAAAAAAATGCTTCATAAAAATTCCATTAATACTTGAAATTCATTAGAATATTATCCAAATGGAAAAATTTCAAATTCTTACAATATAAGAGAGATTGCTCGCTAAGAGCTTCTACAAGAAATTACATCCGAAGAGCTTCTACTTGAAGAGCTTTTCTTAAAGGGCTTCTATTTCTCAAACTTCCATTAGAAGAGCTTCTATTTCTCCAACTTGATTACAAATGATAATAGGCCTTTCTTAAATAGGCACTTCTAACCCAAGACATTACAAACACAACCAATGTGGGATAAAAGGTAAATACAACTACCTTTAAATAAATATTAAATTTCCACCCAAATACAACTAAGCACCCAACAAATATTAAATACATGATTTAATGATCTTTCCACAAACTTCTAAATTGCCACCTATACACCTTGATTATTGGAATGACAACTATTTTTATTATTTTTCTTTTTACGCCACCTATGCGCCTCGAAAATAGAAATCTCCTTTTCCTTTCTTTTCTCCTTTTTATTTTTTTATTATTTCTCCTCTAATTTTCGTCACTTTCTCTCTCCTCCACAATTTTTTTTTTTTTTCCTCTCTTTTTTTTTTTTTTTCTAATAATTTAATTTTCCCATGCAAGATGCTCCTGCATCAGATGCATTAGCTAAACTCCACAAGTCCATACAGATCTCATGTAGCCACTAGTATCCTTTCATAATGACAAGGCATACTATGGAATGCAAGGTCACAACCATGCGTTCTCACTACTCCCATCCTAGCCTATACAAGCTCTCAAGGCATGGGCGAGAACCAGAACTCTTATCTTTTTAGGTTCATTCAGTTAGTATTAAGTGTGAATGTTATCACTTATTAATCCAACTTACAATGAGTTACCCTGGCAGCCTCTTAGGGCCCCGGCCCCCATTGCAAGCCACTTCTTGACACTACATACAGATATCCTACCCTAATGCTCATGGTATCATAAATCATCAAAATCACCAAAGAAAATCCATAATAAAAGAATCAAATATCCACAATAAGAATCATCAAATATCCATGATAAAATCATCAAATATGCATAAAAGCATCAAATCTCCATGAGCAACATCCATAGAAAATCATGACCACAACAGCTCTCTATTGGCAACTGAAGTATCACTGATAATCAAAGTGTCCATTGGTTCTCAACAACCAAAATATGTCTCAATCATACTGATCGAAGACTCCAAAAATGGTTGATTCAAACATGTCACAATATGACATCATTAAGAATAAATCCACATTTCAGTCCCATCATGGCGACTAGAAAACAACCAAGAATAACTGATCGATGACCAAAAATAATGGTTAAGTCAAGGGTCTCAAACATAAGAATCTCAACTTTAACAATCAGTAATCACAACCAATACATAGAGCATTCCATCACATAACCATGGTTGGGTTTATAAAGATCGAGAATAAAACATCATCATGACATCACAATCACATAACCCCCAAGCCTCTGGTAGACATCCTATACTGGTCAACACTAGTCAACCCAAAACCAAAAACAATAGCATAAAGAATACACAATGTAAACACATATTTTGGTTTTACTAAGTTTTCAAATTTGAATGTAAAAGTCCCAATTTACATTTTCCAATTAATATCAAGTGGAGAAATTTCACGTTTTACCTAACCCATGTATTTGTTCGATAGATAAAAGTTCCTCCATTAGATTCAATTTTCTAATTGATCCAATAATATTTTATTTATAAAAACTTTGTTTGAAAAATAACATTTCCAATAATCAAAACTTTGATTATATATTCTAATAATTAATCTTAATTAAAACTAATGTTTAATTATTAATATCTCTTCATAACCTTAATAAAAATACTTTAAATCATTAAAAGAGTGATCCATTAATTTAGAACTTTATAATAATTATTTATAATTAATTATACATATATACTTATATACATATATATATACATATATATACATACATAAATATATATATATATATAATAATAATTAATAACAATGCAACCGAAATCAAAATTCATACCAAATCGTATATGAGATGATGTTGCAAGTCATTTAAACCAAACAAAAAATTGTAATGCGATTTATTAAATCGCACGGCCATATAAGGTACCACACCGCAGGTACATTGTGGATCGCAGGTACCCTGCGATCTCCCAAGCCTGCAGTGGGTGGGGTATTAAATACCCGCCCGCCCAACATTTGCATATGTATAAAACATTTTCAAAATGCTTCCACTGCGTGATGCGATTCAGATTTTTTGATTAAAATTTCACATTTTTTCAAAAACATTTTTCGATTAATGATATTCAGTTTTTAAACAAATACATATATATTATATAGAATTATAAATATTGCAGTATATGAACATATATACATATATATAAAATTACATACATACATACATACATACATACATACATACATACATACATACATACATACATACATACATACATATATATATATATATATATATGTATGTATGTATATATATGTATGTATAAGAAGATTTATGAATACAATTTCCAATTTTCAGAATTTTTGTATGAAACTTGATTTTTAAAATTTCTAATAATTAACCTAATGGGTTTAACTATGAATTTTCAACCCTAGCCCTGTGTCATTTTCAGATCTAAGCATATAGAATCCTCAAATAAATTTTAATTGCCCAAATTGAAAATGCATAATGAAATATGAGATTCCTCAGAAGACATATGGAAGACACGAAGAAGACAGGGAAAGCAAGATGTGGAAATAGCATAAGTGAAATCACAAGAATCTACCCAAATTTTGATGCTATATCGCTCTTCCTTAGAAAACCCACAGAACAAGCTCCCTTCTTCAGAATTCTCGAGTCCTCCAATGCTCCAATTGCTCTCCCACGTTGTCCACGCTATCCACGCTATCTCTAAGCTTCTAGGAATACCTGAATATAAAGAGCTCTCAGGTAACCTCTAGAATGCTTCTAGAAACAGTTAGAAGGTGTCACCAACTAAGCATGGGTCTTTTTCAACCTTTTTAATGAGCCACAAGGTTGTAGACACCCTGTGCTTAATTGATGCACTAACCCCCGTGTTGTTGACACATGAGAAATAGAGAAATGCGTTAATTCCCATGCAAGCTTATAACTCCAATTTACTTTTTAAATAATTTCCATTTTAATTTTTATAACTTCCATTTTAATTTTTATAACTTTTATTTTAATTTTTATAACTTTTATTATTATTATTTGTTTATTAATTTATTAGTATTTTATAATTATTATTTATTTTAATTTCTAATTTTCTTTTAGTTAATTCTTTTCTCTCAATTAATTCTCCTTTAATTAGTTATAATCAAAATATCAAAGATCATGATATTTAATTTTCTCAAATAATTAATTTATTAATTAAATCTATTTGTTGAGACTTAATTAATAAAAAATTCACCATAGACCTCCAAGATAAAATATGAAAACCCATCATAGGAAAATTCATACAAAATCAGTCTAAAGGATTAAAAATCACGAAATATGTCATCTGACACATTCAGTGGGTACTCAACTCTGATACTTGTCCTAACTCACTAGGAAAAATGGTTTTAGGGTTTGGGATTTGGACTTGAGAATTTATCTCCCCTCTCTTATCACTGAGATAGTATAATAGGGTACACTCATCCTGGCAATTTAGGGAAGTCGATACCCAGTACCTACAACCTGCAGAAAAACCATGCATGTACATACAATATATATAGTGCTAAGCTAAATAGGCAATGACAGGAAGTGGTGCATCGTGTAGATCCTGACTAAGCAGGTGAATATGACTCCCTTCCTTAACCACATCAGAAATGCCATACAATAAAAAAACACGCACACCATACACATGCAAGTATGGGGTAAGTATCCATAGTAAAACACATGAGATAATAAACCATCTAACTAATCATCAACAATAACTGAAAACAATATAATGATCATCATACATACATGAAATGTAAAGTCTAAATGATCTCATCATATAACAACTGAATCCATAACAGAATGTCTGATAGTGTCAAAACAATACCACTAATCCATTAACATAAAGCTAGTCTATCATAGTCTGATAATAATAGCAATAATATGTCCAGAAAAGATGTGAACGAGGGTAGGCACTACATGGACTAAGGTTTGATGGAGCCCCAAGTTGAGCATGTCCAAAATCTAGCCATAGTAAACCTTCCATTCATCATGAGGTCTAATACAAGGGAAAAATATATAAAAATCTACCAATAATAATAACATTAAGTGTTTCCACTTAAGAGTAATGCAATTCAAGATATAATTTATTTCTAACATTTTAAATTATGTTTTAGGATCATTTAATCTTTGAACTAGTAGATAGGATCATCACAAGTGGTATTAGAGCATAATCCTATCATACTATGAATAAAGGGTTATGGAAAATCAAGAAGGAAGGATAAAAAGAACTACCATGAATGACATAGCAAATGAAATAAGATCCTAAATGGAACAAAATAACAAAACATTAATTAATCAAATGAAGAGATCAAATGAAGAACTTATCCAAGCTCTACAAAATATGGGAAATTCAATTAGTAACAATCTGAAAGACCAATCTATCTAGTTCAAATCACTTAGAAAATAACAATGTTTTCTCTAGAGTTGAGATACCACAAGCCACCCATTTTCCTAGGGGAGAACTATTAACAGAAGAAGAAGGGGTGGAAAACCTCATAAATTGAATTGAGGATATAGCAAGAGCATATGTTGAACTGAAACCTCACAGTAGAGCAGTGGTATCATTCAGGGAATTTTGTGAAGATAAGAGAAAAGAAGCACTAAGGACACATGTGAATAGGGATCTTAGGTATAAAGAAAAAAAATTAAATGTTCCTACCTTTGATGGATCAAAATGAATTATGGCATATGACTAGCTACAAACACTAAACACTTACTTAACATTCAATCCCATAATCGAGGAAGATGAACTCTAATTTTCCATTCTCCATCTAGCAAGCATAGTACAAGAATGGTGGAAATATGGGAAAAACATTTGAGGCCATGATAATATTACCTCATATAAGGATTTCATGCAAAAAATTATGAAAATATTCGACAATATATATCCCCATGAAGACTTCAAAATCCTAACACATATTAAATAATATAGACCAGTTGGAAGTTACATTAATGAATTTGATCAAATATTAGTAAGACTAACAAAAATGGATGAGGATAGGCTCACTTATTTATTTATAGAAGGACTAAAGGAACCACTCAAGGGATATGTTAGTTTTTTAAAGCCCAAGAATCTTGAAGATGCATTCAAAGTGGCATTGAGTTTAGAATCTTAATCAAATACTAGATCAACAAATAGCCATGTCAAGATATATCATAAAGGGAATGGATCTTATTAGAGAGAGAACTTTCACAAAAAAAAAGGAACCCCACAAAAATTTTCTATCTAAGAGAGAGAAGGAAAAACAAAGAAAACAAAATCAATGCTACAAATGTAAAGAAATATGGGAAAAAGGACATGATTGTAGAGAAAAGAGACTATGCCTTCCATGCAAGGAGGATAGGGAACTTGGCCATAGATGTGGAAAAAGAGAAAGAATAAAAAATATTGAAACTATTTATGATGAAAATAATGAAGAAAAACTAACAAGAAATTAAGGAAAGTGGAAGAAGAAGAGGAAGAAGAACTTGGGGTAATGTCAACTTTCCCTAAAGCATCTAAGCATCGAGTAAGGAGGATTAGGAGAACTCTTCAAGGGAAAAAGGTTATAACTTTAATTGATAATGAAGCCTCCAAAAATTTTATTGACAAAAAAAATTGTTAAAAATATAGGTCTGAGAACAAGGAGTTTTAAAGGTTTTTCAAAAATACAAGCCACAAGATCTTTAGTGAAGTGTACTGAAATAATTCATCAACAAGAATTTATGTTGGGAAAATATTTTCTTAAAAATGACTTACATTTAGTACCACTACATAGTGACATAATCTTGGGATCACCTTGGATATTTTCTTTGGGATGCTTTGAGTTTAATCTATCTAATCTAAAAAATTATTTTATGCATGAAGATCAAGAGATAACCTTAGAAGGGATTTTGGATGGGTTACCACAATTAGTTTTTTGTAAAAATATTGAAAGAATATTCAAGCATGGGAGAGGATAATGGACTACCCAATGCTTAGTCTTGGAAAAATCCACCTCAAAGGATCCACTTATACATATTGATATCGAAGCCATCATCAACAAACATAAGAAAGTATTTTGTGAAATTCCACCTGGTCTAACCCCAAAAAGAGGCTTTGAACACATCATAGAATTAGAAAAGGAAGCAAAACTAGTAATCACTACTCCATACATACACCCTCAAAAACATAAGGATGAAATAAAAAAGACAATTAAAGAGCTCTTAGTGATGGGGCATAGACAACCTAGCTCTAGTCCATTCATATCCTTAGTAGTACTTGTTAAGAAGATATTTATGGAATGATGCAAATGTGTAAAGATTATAGAGCATTAAATAAAAAGACTATTAAGAATCACTACCCTATTCCAAGAGTGGATGATCTTATTGATGAAATACATGGGGCTAAATACTTCTCCAAAATTTATTTAAGGTCTAGGTATCATCAAATAAGGATGCATGAAGAGGACATACCTGAAACATCTTTTAGTTGTCACTATGGACATTTTGATTTCCTAGCTTTACCATTCGGGCTCACCAATGCACCTACCACATTCCAGTCATGCATGAACCATACCTTTTGAAATCAATTGAGAAAATTATTAGTTATGTTATTAGATGACATCTTGATCTATAGTAGGACATGGATGAGCACCTACAACATATCAAAGAAGTTTTAAACATTTTGGAATCAAAATCCTTATTTGCAAAAGCCTCATAGTGTGAATTTGGACTAGAGAAGATCATCTATTTGAGCCACAAAATAAATGTAGGATTCAATATGGATGAAGAAAAAAGTAGAGAAATTATGGAAAATACCTAAAACCCTAACATAACTTTGAGGTTTTATAGGGTTATGCAGTTGCTACAGATGCTTTGTGAAATGATTCTATAAAATTGCAGCCCCCCTTACAGACTTAACCAGTAAGGGATCTTTTTGATGGAATGAAGTAACCCAATAATCCTTTGAAAAATTAAAAGAAGCTATAAGTTTATGCCCAATTCTAGCCATTCCAAAATTTTTACAACCAGTTGAGCTATTGTTTGATGCTTTAGGAGAAGGGATTGGAGCAATCTTAATGCAAAAAAAACATCTCATCACCTTTGAAAACCATAGATTGAATAAAAAGTGGATGACACTACATATATGACAAAGAAATGTTGGAAATCATGCATGCTCTAACTACGTTTAGACAATACATAGTATGTGGAAAATTCAACACCAAGATTGATCATAATAGCCTAAGGTTCTTTATGAATTAGAAGGACCTCAATGATCATCAACAAAAATGGGTTAGCAAAATTCAAGCATATAAATTTGACACTAAATATTTCAAAGGAATAAATAATGTGCTAGTAGATAACTTGTCATGGAAATATCATATAAATTCAATAACAAGCTATAGCCTAGATTGGAAGAGGGACATTATAGCCGAATACAAAAAAAACCCACTAACAAGAGGAATCATGGAAGGGGATCCACCAAGTGATGAATATAAAATAGTTGAAGAACTCGTTTTATATAAAGGAAGGATATTTCTTGCAATGAATTCAAAGGTAAAAATGAAGATTATGCAGGAATACCATGATAACCCCTTATCAAGACACCCAAGATTTTACAAGGCTTATAAAAAGATTCGAGAAAGATATTCTTGGAAAGGCCTCAACAAGGATATAATAAAGTATGTCCAAGAATGTTTAACTTTTTAGAAGAATAAAACTAAACAAACCTACCCAATAGGATTATTACAACAAATCCCCATTCCAAACCAAAAATGGGAAAGCATTTCTATGGACGTTATTACAGGCCTACCAAAAGTACAAGAGAACGATTTCATATTTGTGGTGGTAGATAGGTTAACCAAATATGCACACTTCATGGCCATCTCCATACACCATAAAGCACTCCAAATTGCAGAGATATTTTTCAAAGAAATTTTTAGGTTGCATGGAATTCTATAAAACATTGTTAGCGACAAGGATAGAAAATTCCTCAGTCTATTTTGGCAAGAAAATTTTCAATTAACAAGAACTCATTTAACTCATAGATGAGCTATCATCCTCAAATAGATGGGAAAATTGAAATCATTAACAAATGGATAGAAGGATATCCATGAAACTATGTAACAAGACAACATAAGGCTTAGGTAAAATAGTTACATTTAAGAGAGTATTTCTATAATACTACTCATCATATGTCCATAAAAATGAGTGCATTTAGAGCCTTGTATGGGTATGAGGCAACCACATTTGGAGATTTGGTCACCCAAGAAAGCAAGGTACTAGGAGCCTAAGATTTCTTTCAACAAAATATTGATATTATCAACACTCTTAAAGATAATTTGCAGCATGCTTAAAATCAACAAAAAAATTATGTAGATCATAATCATGTGGAAAGAGTATTTGAGATCAGAAACTAGGCATTCTTGAGATTACATCCATACAAAAAACAACTCTCAAAGTGAGTGGAGTAAAATATTAAAGCCATGTTTTTATGGACCTTATAAAATCTTAAGGAAGATAGGTGAAGTGGCTTATGAGATTGAATTACCTAAGAATAGAATAACACACAATATTTTTCATGTATCCATACTTAAGAAGGTCATGGGACAAAAAGTAAAACTCTATACTAAGTTACCACCACTAGATGATGAAGGGAAACTCATCTTGGAATTGGAAGCAATCATGATAAAAGGGAAAAGATATTAAGGAATAGAACCATTCTCGAATAGTTGGTAAAATGAAAGAATCTACCTAGATAAGATGTTATATGGATGGGTGAAGAAATTATGTCCCATCCAAAGTTTCTTGAGGACAAACCTTCAAATTATGTGGATGTATATAATAATATATATATTTGATAGATTATTTGATATTAATTATCAATCTCAAGTTTTCATCATACATTCATTAATAAAATTTTGATATTTAATTATGGATATTAACCCTATATCACTAAGTCATTATTTATTAATTAAAATTTATCATATAATCCTAACTTTATAACTAGTTCTCTATATTCAAAGTTCTAATAATAAATCTACAGAATTACATAAACATGTAAGGGTTATGTGCATAAAAAGATGCATCTTCTCACCATGTCACATTATAAATGGGAGGATGTGGACATCACATTGGGGCAAAAGAAATTTAATGCATCAGTGATCTAAATTGAAATCATGAAAACACTTTGCATGCACAATATAATCAAGGGACTCTATTATTGCAGATACATTTTTTGAAGGGGCACTAGCTATGGTACTCGAGCATCAAGTGTGATTAGCACTCATTGGCCATAGTCAACGCCTTAAGGCTAGGTCCTTTTAAGTATATGGAGCTATTGGGTTAAAGGTATAAATAAGCATATAGTGGGATTCAAAGGTGGTATGGTATATAACCTTTACCTTTGTTATATATGGGATTATACTTCTTCTCACCATGTAGTGGTGAATTAAATAAATAAGACCAGTAATGATATTAAGATAATATGTACAATTATAAATTTAATATTAGTAAGATCATATAGCTCTTGTATTAGTCACATGATGGATAGGGAGTGTACATAGGGGAGGAGTAAATAGGTCGCATTAGGGAAAAATAATCCTAATATGTACTAAGGTCTGAGAGAGCCCTGAGCTGAGCATGTCCAAATTCAAGCCACAGTAAAAATTCCATTCATCATGAGTTTTAATACAAGGACAACATGTATAAAAATCTACCACTAATAATAACATAAAGTGTTTCCACTTAAGAGTAACCCAATTCCAGATAGAATTTCTCACTAACATTTTTATTTATGTTTTAGGATCATCACAAGGTGACATTATAAATGAACTCATCAAAGTCCTCTAATAAGGCCACTAATAATAGGGTGATTAAATCCTCTAACTTGTTCACATTTAACATTGTGTATTATAAACTTTTAATATGGTTAACTTCTTATAGAGCTCACTTCGAAAGAGTGAAGAAGTGGTGACATGTTTCTGGTGGTATTTCCCAAATTAGGTTTCCATGTAAAATCCTACTATCCAACTTTTGTTGAATGATTTATATATTTTACATTTGATAAATTTAATATTCAAAAAATAATGTTATAGTTGGTATAGTAATTGTTTCTATTAGTACAACAGAGACTGAGCAATAGTAGGATAAGAAGAATAGTGAGTGTTTTTTGTTTAATTGTTCTAATGGTAGTTATGGACCTTGTGTAACTAATTCAACCCCTCTTCCTCCTCTTATTTATTCTAAAAATTTATAACAATATCAACCTACCAATTGATGCTTAGTGCCATATCATGAGTATTCAAGGGGTTATTAAGGATTTTTAGTGTTAAATTTTGGTATAAAAACATCAAGCTTAGAATAAAGGGTCTTAGAGGCCCCAAATGGGCTCTAAAATGTGGTCAAATAGTTCTTGTGTGAGTCAAGGCCTAGAGGTTAGAATTTAAGGATTAAATTTTTTTATTATAATAGCCAATCAAAGTAATAATTTTGAAAGTTATGACATTCTGAAGTTGGGCAAATCAAAATTTCTAAAATAGGCACCAAAGGTGTATCACACAAACTCTATATTTAATTTTAGAGTTAATTGATCGCAAGGGTTAGGGTTTTATGTCTAGAAACTTCTCAGGTGGTGTAAAAATGCCTATACATTGTCTAGGATAACTTGACGTGATAGTTAATAGCTTTGTGTTGTAGATTATTATAAGGAAGGAACCCATGTAGTTTTTCATATTGTATTTCAAAATTTTGTAATTCTGCATTTGCAATGCTAATATGGAGCCAATATTTTTTCTTGAAAAATGGTGTTATTTCTATATTTCTCTTATGTGTTTAAGGTATTAAGGAGAGAACCCTTCATCAATTGGTATTAGAGCAGGAGTTCCTAAGTGTGTAAATAGATTGCCCACTATGAGGTAGTTGAACTAGGACCTTGGTTTGTGCTAAGTGTATAGATAGATTGCAAATTATCATGCACTTTGGACTAAGGGTTCAGTGGAAGTGTAAAAATGGCTCCACAAAGAGAGGATGGTGGAAAAGTTGTATATGTTACACCTGAGGATTTTAGAGACCTATAGAGACAAATATAAGTATTAGAAGAACAAATTCACAACTGAACATATATTTCCATAAGAGATGATAGAAAGGATGGGAATGAAGAAGAAGAAAGTGTTGAAGTGGAGCTATTTCTAATTATAGAGGAACAAAGACTTTTTGTATCCATCTCAAAGATTGGAAAAAGAACTAAGTGTTAGAAATAGGGATTACTGAAGCGGGGGGGGGGGGGGGGGTGTGGGGGTGAATCAGTAATCTATTATTTCTTACTTTAAACCATACATAAAAATCTAATAAAGTAATGTTGAATAATAAGAGTAACCATATACAAAAATAACTCATACCACCATATTTTGTTAACTAGGGAAACCATGGCCAAGGGAAAAGCCCAATGGGGATGATACCCACTAGATAATATACTAATATATAACTTCCTTGTTAGAGGATGGACCCTATTAGAAATCAATGAGAAATTTTTGTGCAAGGAGTCCTTGTTAGGAGATTTTGAATCCCTATCAGGATATTCCAACCTTGTTAGGAGTTGTAGTATAGTAGATGCAAGATGAACCCACTACCCAAACATGCACTTCCAATTACAAAAAGAGCTCACTACACTTCCTTTAATTCTATTATGTTATTTTTCTTAAAAAATGAATATCTCTTTTATATATAGTTCCTACTAACTTTCAAATATATACACATCATCATCAACATGTATACTATCTGCATCTAAATTCACAAGTCATAATATGACATCAAAAACAAGTTATAAACAAAACAATACACTGTTGTATACCAAATTCATACTTAGACAACTTTTTGAGTACCAAAAGCTAAGTATATTTATTTTTGAGGTTTCTTGTAAGCATGTACATCATGTGTTTCCTTAAATTACAAAAATCACATATCCTCATTAGGCAATTTTCAACAATCTCCCCCTTTGGCATTGATGGCAACAAAATAGGGGAAATTGGCTAAGTGACAACAAACTTAACAAAAATAATCATAGTAACATTAATTGTTCATTTTTGCATATGCTCCCCCTTACAATATGATTTACAATATTATTTTTTCCTCTTTATCTAATTTAAAATTTTATGTTGTAGCTCTCCCCCTTTGAGATCAATGACAAAGGTCAAAATGTCAAAATCTATCAAAAAATTGTCCATTTACTATCAAAATTTCTATCTCAAATTGATAATATATTCATGTAATCATCAAAATTTTCTTTTACACTGTCTATACATTTAGTCCATGTTTCCTTGGTAGATTAAGTAGAGGTGAGAATTCCACACAGGGCATTTGATGCAATTTCAACTGCATTAAGATTTTAATACAAAAAGTTAGAATAAGTGTCCTTGACCTAGACACACTCCTCCAACTATTTATGTACCATAGATATTTTTAGAGAAATATTCTCTCTATAATCTAATACTCTCTTCAAAATTTGTTCCTTCTAAGGTTCCATTTTACTAATATCATTGTGAATACTGGCCTCTTGTCCTTCAAAATCATCAATCTTACTAGCTAGATGTTGTATCTAGCTAGATAGAGTCTCAAGCTCACTGATCTTTCCTTCTATATGATTATTTATATCCTTAGTTTGTATGATAGAGTACACTTAATATACAATATCTTCCCATCCTATTGGCATTCTAAAGTTCCTTGATACAAGTATCAAAACTTATCAAATCATTCTTAATATTTTGACAAATGTTGCTAAACAAGTTAGAATCATGTGAGATTTGTGCTTTTGTTTCCACAACATTTAACAAATTTTTTAATTCCTCATCATATTACTTTAGCACTACTTGTGCTCTCTATTTTGGATTTACCTCTATGTATTGTAATGTTTGAGTACTATGTAATCTATCAGTAACATCTATCAAGGTTTTCCACAGGCTCTACTCTTCACTGTTATGTTCTTCTCAATGAGTTTTGATAAGGATTAGATCAAATCAGTTTGATCATCATCATCAATTGTTAGGATAGCACGTGATACTAGTGTAGATGAACTCAAAGGTTTAGTGTTATCCTCCCTTTACTTCTTCTTAGTTGCCTCTTTGACTCTTCTCTCTTCTTCCTCTCTTTCTTCTCTTTTCTTCCTTTCATTTTCTCTCATTTCTTCCTCTTCCAATCTTTTCTTCTTGTCTTCCAGTATTTTCCTTCTTATTTCTTCTTCAACTACTCTTTTCTTTTCTTTCTCTTGTTTTCTTTTCATCTCATCCCCAAGCAATTTTTTCTTGGCCTCTTCTACTTTCCTCTTCTCTTCTTCTAGTAACCTCTTATCCTCTTCAATTTGTCTTAGTTTATCTTAAATATACTCAGTATGAGGTTTATTCTATTTGGAACCTTCAAATGGGTTTGTATCATCAATGCTAATGGTAATATTGGTTTGATCTATCTACATAGTGTCACTGCTTATTGACTCTTTGAATTTTCTAGGTGCAGGTGAAAATGTTGCCTTAGACTTTGTTAAGATTTGACCTATTGTTGTTGTAGTCTCACTTCTTATATTTCCTTATCACCCACCATGAATAGGAATGGTCTTTCTTTATTTCTTAAGTAAGGCACAAGATTATTCAATAATCTCTTAACTTCTTCTTCTTCATTAGTCTTGCTTATTGTTCTTAGCATAGACTTCCAAAGTTTTATGTCCTCTTCTTTTGTTGTTGCCTTCTTCTCAATAAGTCTCTAATAGACTTTCTAGTACACCAAATTTGAAAAGCCATAACACACAAACTGTTGCTTTGATTAGCTATTATAACCACTTTTTGAAAATGCTAGCTCCTAATCTATAGGCTTAGAATTGCACTAACACCCTTCTATTGAGTTTTTTGACCTCATCTGGGCAATCTAAGGCCTCCAACAGTGAGCCTAAAGATTTTTCTGTAAATTTTTCCACCAAAAAATTGTAATAACTTATTTGATACTTATGCTTGAGAAATTTAATTTTTATGGTAGGCTTACAAATCTAAAATGAACCTTCTAGTAGAAAATAAGAACATTCCAAGCTCATATGAAAAACTTACTAAAAATAGAAAGTTCCAATAAATAGTAACTGTCCTATCTACTAGTCCTTAATAAAATAGAAAATACTGAAATACAAATATTTTTGTGGTGATGCAAGATTGCTCTTACATCCAAGATGCTCCTACATTAGTAATCTAGCATCTAGTTCAATAAGAAATGAGATTGAGGAGATATTGGGACAATCATGTTGGAAAGAGAACAAGGAACATGACATATAATCAATGTCTATTCAAATGGAAATCTTGACAAATAGAGGATTCATCATGGTTAGTAAGGGAGGAGGTCAACTATCTTGGTTTTCCTTTAAATAACTAAGTGTGACAAGGTCATTTCTCAAAATTACGAAGGACATATAATTCAAGAGAATCCTAGGTGTAAGGGAAATCTTACGACACCCAAAAATATTTAGTATTTGTTTCATGAATAAGGATCGTCTTATTGTAGAGTTATTGTTTTTGAAGGCTCGTTGCTTAGTAACTCAAGCATATTTTGTCTAAATGTGGTAATTTTAGAGATGCATGTGAAGTTTGGATATATCAAGCTGATAGTTGAGGCTCAGTGCCATATCATGAGTATTCATGGTGTTTTTGGTAAATTTGTGTGAAATTTTAGTACAAAAACTTCAAGCTCAATGTTGAAGGCATAAATGCATTAGATGGGCCATGAAATGGAGTTGGGAGATTCTATGTGTTAGGTTGTATAGACTAAAAGCTAGGGATTTGAAAAAGTGGTTATAATAGTAAATTGGAGCAATGGTTTGAAAGTTATCACCTTCCAAATTTGGGAAGAGAAAAATTTCCAAAATAAGTGTCAAAGGTGTATCACATTGACTCTATATGAAATTTTAGAGTTGGTCTCAAGGCATAGGGTATTATTTCTTGAAACATCCCATGTGGTGTAAAACTTCCTATATAAGGAATACTCAAATATTATCTAAGATAGCTCATGGTGATAGCTGATAGCTCTATGTTGCAAATTATTGAAAGGAAGATGCCCATGTGAGTTTACATAATGTATGTAAAAATCCTGTAATTTTGCATTTGAGGCGATAATAAGAAGCCCAATTATTTTTCTCACAAATTGGTTTTATGTCAATCTTTCTAATATACATGTGTTTATGGTAGTAAATGGAGCACCCTTCCTCAACATGATTAAAAATAAATAAATTATGGGGTGTAGCATCAAATGAAACCATTAAATCTAAAACTCATAAATCATCAACACTTTCTGTGGAAAGAAGAAAATCATCCTCTTTGGGTTTATAACTTGTCATATCCCTTCTTATTTATATCCTTCACTAACCTTTTTATTCCAATAATATTTCTTATTATGACCTGATTTCCTACATAACAAAAAACATCTCAGTCTCCTAGATTTATTGGAAATATAAGAGGAGTAACTAAGAGGGGAAAGGTGAATTAGTTACTACTAGAATAAATCCCAGATCCCTTAGATGTCGGTGCAAACTACAAACTGAAAACTAAATATTGTTGGTGCTCAGTAAACATACATAAAATGTTGTAACTCGGTAAATGCTTAACATACAAACTTTAGATGTTATTTTTTATTACCATTACTTTAAATTAGTTGCAAACACATAAAATAAAATAGCATGAATACTTTTGACACTAGGATTTAATGTGGAAATCCAATTTGGAAAAAACTACCAATTGCAACTAGTTATTATTTTCACTCTTTTGAATTGAGCCATATTAGGAGCGAACCCTATTAAAGGTTATAAAAAAAATTGCTAGGTGTGAGAATGTCAAAAGATTTAATTACCATGTTAGGAGTGGCCTTGTTAGAGGTCTTGAGACAATTCAATAGAACTACCACCTTGTTAGAGGATTTGCAAATATCTATTAAGCCAACTCTATTAAGAGATTTAAATCACTACTCCAATGGTAAGAGAGTAACAATGAGATGACCTAATCTCAATGCAACTAAATTTTTGAATATAGATCTTTATTCTAGCTTGTACTTGATCCTTCTTGATCGAATATAGCCTTTCTTCACCACAAGGACACTCTACTTATCCTTCAAATTTTCTTCCTCTTCTCACCATTAGATCTTCAATAACATCTTTGTACTTGCATACTTTTGATGGAGACACAACCAAAGACTAGAATGAACAAATAGGAAAATGGAAATCTTATTATCAATGAAAATACCCTATGGGCTTACAATAGTATGATTCTAGAGAAAGAAATCCTCCACACAATACCTTCTCTCTAACTCCCCTAAGAGATGCCTTTACAATGCTAGAAATGTTCTTAACTAAGCCCAAAATTGTTTAGGGTTAGGAATAAATTCTAGAATATGCCAATTGGCATCCACTTCCAAAATATAAGGTTCCAAAAATCATGTTAGAAGTTGGTGTATAATTAGAAGAATCCAGAACTGGTAGTCCAACTTTCAGGAGGCATAACATTTGAACCATAATTCTGATTGACAAACTGTTTACATTTTTGGAAAGCTATCAAAGCGCTCTATAGACCTATGGACTAGGTTCACTCATCCCCCATTTTTTGGCTCCATATTAGGCCATTTAGTACCCCATATCTAACTTTGAAGCACTCTTAGGAGGTCTCTAGGAAAATTAAAACTGCAATAGCTCTCTAACCATAAAGCCTTTTGACTGATTCTTTGTCTAGAGTGTTTTAAGTTACAAGTACAATTATCCCTCCAAATTACATCCTCTAACTCATCATAATTTTGTATAAATTACCAAATAAACTCATTTTTTACATTTGCATGTATCCCAAGGTGTTTAAAAATTAATAAAACCCTAAACCCAAAAAACTAATAGTGGAACTATCAGAGTTGGAACATATATTGGACCCAAATGGGTATCCAGAAATGAAAAGAAATTAAATAGAAACTATCTTTAAGCATATTTTTGGGTGATACAGGATTGCCCTTACACCACTGGATGCTCTTGCACTAGATACCCAAGGTAGATTGAAAAGTGACCCTGCCACTTTATGGTAGAGGAAAACCCAAAAGGGAAACCTTCATTGCTAATATCCAAGTTGAGTCCTCTATTGGTCATCCTTTCCACTTCACCAGGTACTCTTTTGTACTACCTATTTCTGGTACTCCTACCCACATGACTATCCAAAAACTCTTCTATCTCTTCCTTAGAAGTAGGAATCGAACACGGCTCCAGCATCAACCCTTCATCTACACAAACATCATGATATTCTGTTAAGTTTGAAATGTTGAAGATAGAAGAAATGTGAATCCCATCTAGAAACTCCACCTCATATGCATTTCCTAAATCATGTTTCTTCAAAATTTTGCAGGGGCCAAATTTCTTCATCTTTAGCTTATTGTAAGTACCCACTGGAAACTGTTCCTTTTGTAAGTGTACCATAATTAGATCCCCTAATTGGAATTCCTTATGTCTCCTCCTTTGATCGACCCTAACTTCATACTATTGATTCATCTTGGTAGTGTGTGCATGGACCTCCTCATGTAGGCTATTGACATGTTTAGCAAATTCTTCTACCTTAGCACTTGTCCTCTCCCCTTGCTCCACCTTCCTTAATTCTAGTGCAGTCCTTAGGCCACTTCCATACACAATTTGGAATGGTGATCTACCAATACTCCAATTTACAAATTTATTGTTAGAAGATTAGCAAATATCTATTAAGCCAACTCTATTAAGAGATTTAAATCATGGCTCCAATGGTTAGAGAGTAACAATGAGATGACTTGATCTCAATGCAACTAAATTTTTGATTACAGATCTTTATTCTAGCTTGTACTTGATCCTTCTTGATCAAATATAGACTTTCTTCACCACAAGGACACTCTACTTATCCTTCAAATTTTCTTCCTCTTCTCATAATTAGATCTTCAATAACATCTTCATACTTGCATACTTTTGATGGAGACATAATCAAAGACTAGAATGAACACACAGGAAAAGGGAAATCTTATTATCAATGAAAATTCACTATGGGCTTACAATAGTATGATTCTAGAGAAAGAAATCCTCCACACAGTACCTTCTCTCCAACTCCCCTAATAGATGCCCTTACAATGCCAAAAATGTTCTTAACTAAGCCCCAAATGGTTTAGGGTTAGGAATACATTCTACAATATAAAAATTGGCATCCAATGCCAAAATAGAAGGTTACAAAAATCATGCTAGAAGTCGGTGTAAAATTAGAAGAATCCAAAACTCGTAGTCCAACTTTTAGGAGGCATAACTTTTGAACCATACTTCTGATTGACAAACCGTTTACACTTTTGGAAAGCTCTCAAAGTTCTCTATAGACCTATGGACTAGGCTTACTCATCCCCCATTTTTTGGCTCCATATGAGGCCATTTAGTACCCAATATCTAACTTTGAAGCACTCTTAAGAGGTCTCTAGGAAAATTAAAACTACAATAGCTCTCTAACCATAAAGCCTTTTGACTGATTCTTTGTCTAGAGTGTTTTAAGTTACAAGTACAATGATCCCTCCAAATTACATCCTCTAACTCATCATAATTTTGGCTAAATTACCAAAATAACTCATTTTCTACATTTACATGTATTCCAAGGTGCTTAAAAACTAATAAAACCCTAAACCCAAAAAACTAATAGTGGAACTATGAGAGTTGGAACATTTATTTGACCCAAATGGGTATCCAGAAATGAAAACACATTAAACAGAAACTATCTTTAAGCATATTTTTGGGTGATATAGGATTTCCCTTACACCATTGGATGCTCCTACATCAAATACCTAGGGTAGATTTAAAAGTGACCCTGTCACTTTATGGTAGAGGAAAACCCAAAAGGGAAACCTTCACTACTAATATCTAAGTTGAGTTGTCTATTGGTCATCCTTTCCACTTCACCAGGTACTCTTTTTTACTACCTATTTCTAGTACTCCTACCCACATGACTATCCAAAAACTCTTATATCTATTCCTTAGAAATAGGAATTGGACACGGCTCCAGCATCAACCCTTCATCTACACCATCATCATAATATTTTGTTAAGTTTGAAATGTTGAAGATAGAAGAAATGTGAATCCCATCTAGAAGCTCCACCTCATATGCATTTCCTAAATCATGTTTCTTCAAAATTTTGCAAGGGCCAAATTTCTTCATCTTCAGCTTATTGTAAGTACCCACTAGAAATTGTTCCTTTTGTAAGTGTACCATAACTAGATCCCCTACTTGGAATTCCTTATGTCTCCTCCTTTGATCTACCCTAGCTTTAAACTATTGATTCATCTTGGTAATGTGTGCATGGACCTCCTCATGTAGGCCATTGACATGTTTAGTAAATTCTTCTACCTTAGCACTTGCCCTCTCCCCTTGCTCCACCTTCCTTAATTCTAGTGCAGTCCTTGGGCTACTTCCATACACAATTTGGAATGGTGATCTACCAATACTCTAATTTACAAATTTATTATAAGTGAATTCCACTTGTGGTAGAATCAAATCCCATCCCTTGGGCTTATCTCCTACTAAACACCTTAACAAATTGCCCAGACTTCTATTTACCACTTATGTCTATCCATCAATCTGTGGATGATGTGTAGAACTGAATTTTAATTCTATCCTCAACTTCCTCCATAAAGTCCTCCAGAAATACCCCTCAAATTTAGTATCTCTGTCAAAACTAATACTCTTTGGGAGACCATGTAGTCTCACCACCTCTTTGAAAAACAAATTGGTAATATGTACAACATCATGAGTCTTGTGGCATGGAATGAAATGTGCCATCTTGGAGAACCTATCAACAACCAAAAATACTAAGTCATTACCCCTTTGTGTCCTTGGAAATCCAAGAACAAAATCCATACTTATGTCTTCCTATGGCTTCGATGGAACAGGTAATGGCTGATAGAATCCTATATTGTGACTAAATCCTTTGGCTGCTTGACATACTTGAGAACTCGATACAAAATTCTTCACATCCTGTGATATTTGAGGCAAAAAATAATGTTCTCTAAGAATGTAAATGGTCTTATTTTGACAAAAATTTCCTGCCATCTGCCCACTATGCTTCTCCTTGATCAAATTTTCCCTCATGGAACTCTTTAGAATACATAACTGACTGCCCTTGAATAGCATACCATCTTGAATCAAATAATCTAGCCACTTGGTCCTATCTATAGTGAAAATTCTTTACAAGCCTTCCATGTTTCAGCAAAATCAAGATCATCAGGGTACAGATTCTTGAGTTCACAAAATCCAACCAATTCAACCTGCATTACTGCCAACAATAGCTATCTCCTACTCAATGCATCTACAACCCTATTAGACCTTCCACTTCTATGTTTCAATACAAATGTATAGCTCTACATGAACTCTACCCACTTCAAATGTCTTTGGTTCAATTCACCTTGGCTATTTAGGTATCACAATGCCTGATGATTAGTATACAAGAAAAATTCTTTTGGCAATAAATAATGCCTCCATTTCTTTAAGAACTGAATGATTGCATAGAACTCCTGATCATAAATAGAATACTTCTTCTTTGTTTCATTCTATTTTTCACTAAAATATGCAATAGGCTTACCTTCTTGGCTCAATACAGTCCCAATAGCATTGCCACTAGCATCACAATATACCTAGAGCACTCTACTAAAATTAGGAAGTGCCAACACTGGTTGTTCTATCACCTTCTTCTTGAACAATTCAAAACTCCTTGCAATTGTTGTAGTCCACTTAAACTCTTTCCTATCCCCCCTTATTGTTTCAGTCAAGGGTGGACATATGCCATTGAAATCCTTAATGAACTCTCTATAAAAACTAACCAAACCATGAAATGATCTCACCTCAGTAGCAAACCTTGGATTAGGCCATTCCAAGATGGCTTTTACCTTCTCTGGATCCATTTTGAGGCCCTCAGATGATACAACAAACCCCAAGTGGACTAACTCTTTTTCTACAAAGCTATACTTCGTCAAATTAATCAACATTTTCTCTTCCCTCAATATTTAAAGGACTCTATGAATGTGCAATACATGTTCACCCAAAGTCTTGCTGAAAATTAAAATATCATCCAAATAGACAATAAAAAATTATCCCAAGAATTTCTTTAGTACCTCATTCATAAGTCACATGAAGGTGTTGGGCATGTTGGTCAGTCCAAAAGGCATGAATAACCACTCAAATAGACCTTCTTGGTCTTGAATGTAGTCTTCCACTCATCTCCCTCTTGTATCCATATCTAATGATAACCCCCTCTTGAGATCTATCTTTGTGAAGTACTGAGCCCAAGTTAAGAATTCGATAAGATCATCCATTCTTAGCAAAGGGAATCAATACTTGATGGTTATTTTGTTTATAACTTGAGAGTATGTGAACATTCTCCACTCTCCATTCTTATTTGGTGATAGTACTATAGGTACTACACATGGACTCAAGCTCTCTTGAATCAACCCCTTCCTCAATAGCTCTTGAACTTATCTGTTTAGCTCCTCAATTTTAGTAGGAGTCATCCTATGTGCAACCTTGTTAGGCAAACTAGCTCTAGGGATTAAATCTATCTAATAACTAATTTTCCTTACTAGCGGCAACCCTTTTGGAACATTATTAGAGATGAAATCTCCATACTCACTTAATAGGCATGAAACTTTAGGTGGAATTTCACTACTACCTTCCTTATCTTTTCTATGAATCAAAGCATAACTCATATGTTGATATTTCATACCATCCAAAAAATTGCTTCCATCAACGAGACATATTCTAGCACTATTGCATACATTTTCACCTTCCTTTATCAAGGGCTTTAGTTTGTGGAAAACTCCATCCTTTGTCAGAGAGTATGTATTTTCATGACCATCATGTACAACATGTCTATCAACTTGCCACGGTCTTCCCAATAATAAATGCCAGACATCCATCAAAATATTGTCACAAAGAACTTCATCATGGTAACTCCCAATCTTGAACTTCACCATACATTGTTCACTAACCAGGACCTTATGATCATCCTTCACCCAAGAAATCCAATAGGGTTGGGGGTATTTCTCTCGCTTGAGCTTTAGCTTAGTGACCATCTCCTCAGACACCAAGTTGTCAGTGCTACCACCATCAACATTCACATCACAACACTTATCTTCACACTTGCACCTGTTATGAAACAAACTCCTCCTTTATCTAGGTCCAGTCTCACCACTTAGTAAGACACTTTCATTTATGAGAACCTCTCCTCTTTCTATATCCTTAGAATGTGATGACTATGCATCCTCATCCAAATGAGAAACCCTTGCTTGACCATCAACTCTCCTATCTATCCTTCCTTGTCATTGAGGGCATTCAAAGGCATGATGACCTTCTTCATTGCAATGAAAATAGGTACCATAGAAGCCTCTTCTTTTTGAACCTTGTCCATGTCCTCTACCTCTTCCTCTCTGATCTCCAAATTTTTCTTGCTAATACCCACATCTTCATTTTTTTTTGGCTCTCATTTTGGCCTCTAGATGACCTACTACCACCCCTTACTCCTTGATCACACCCTCTTTTCCTTCCTTCAAACCTTTTATTTAGCTTCTCTTCGACTCATAGGGAAAACTAGTATGCCTCTTCAATGCTAGGCATTCTAACCAGACTTAACTTCTCTTGAATGCTAGGTCATAACCCACTGAGGTAATGAGAAACCTTCTACTTATTTTTTTATACACACCCTACCCTAATAATAAGTTGATAAAATTCCTCTGCATATTCCTAGATAGATTTTCTTGCATTCTTTAATCCTTGCATTTTCTTGAACAAATTAAGCTTGTAGTTAATAGGAATGAACTAGTTCTTTAGTTTGTTCACCATGTGATCCCATCTTGTGATTTTCTCCTTTCCTCTTCTATTTATTTTAAGTTGAATCTCTTTCCACCAAATTTTGGCATGGCCTTTCATTTTGGCCTTCGCAAACTTAACCCTATCTGGATCCTTGATATCCTCAGACTCAAAATACTCCTCTAGTTCATTGATCCAGTCAATCAACTCATCCAGGTTTAGATTTCCTAAAAATATATCCACATCAATTTTAGGTCTTTTTCCAAGCTTAGAAATGGCCCTAAAAAGTATCTCCTCTACCTAATTTAGAAATTCCCCTTTGTCTTCCCCTTCCTGTCCAAAATTTTCTTCTTCTTCATTTTCTTCCTCACATTCATTGTCGGTGGCAACATTCATTCCTCTATGGATCTCCTCCTAGAATGCTTGAACTTGTATTTAGAGGTCCCTAACCTTAGTAATAACAACTCTAGCCCTTCCACCACATTCCCTTCATGGAGGCATCTTCGTGTCTCAAACCCACAACCTCGTAGTCAGCACTCTATCTACACAATCAAGAAAACCTGCTCTGATGCCACTTGATGGAGACATAACCAAAGACCATAATGAACACACAAGAAAAGGGAAATATTATTTATAAATGAAAATTCCCTATGGGCTCACAATAGTATGATTCTAGAGAAAGAAATCCTCCACACAGTACCTTCTCTCTAACACCCCTAAGAGCTCCCTTTACAATGCCAAAAATTTTCTTAAATAAGCCACAAATGGTTTAGGGTTAGGAATACATTGAATATTCTAGTTGCCATCCACCACTAAAACAAAAGGTTTTGTAAATCACTTTAGAAGTTGGTTTAAAATTAGAAGAATCCAAAAATGGTAGTCCAACTTCTAGGAGGCATAACTTTTGAATCGTAACTCTGATCAATGAACCGTTTACATTTCCAGAAAGCTCTCAAAGTGCTCTACAGCCCTATGGGCCAAGTTCAATCATCTCCCATTTTTTTGCCCCATAAAAGGCCATTTAGTGCCCCATATCTAACTTTGAAAATCTTTTACAAGGTCTCCAAGAAAATTAAAATTGTAATAACACTCTAACGGTAAAGCCTTTTGACCTAATTCTTTTTCTGTAGTGTTTTAAATTACAAGTATAATCATCACTCCAAATTAAATCCTCTAACTCATCATAATTTTGGCTAAATTACCAAAATAACTCATTTTCTACATTTACACGTATCCCAAGGTGCTTAAAAACTAATAAAACTCTAACCTAGAAAACTAATAGTGGAACTATGAGAGTTGGAACCTTTATTTGACACAAGTAGGCATCCATAAATGAAAACACATTAAATAGAAACTATCTCTAATAATATTTTTGGGTGATATAGGATTGCCCTTACACCATTGGATGCTCCTGTATCAAATTTGAAACCACAACTTGACCTTATACTTAAATCTTTCATATTGTCAAGTCAACTAAAATACAACTTAGAATAATTAATATTCATTACCTAAGTTGGCTAGAACCAATAGATAAATCAATTAACCTTAATATACCAAAATAAGAAAATCCTTCATTAGCCAACCCAGCTTGGTAGAAACTAACTTAGAAACAATTTAATGTGTTAACCAATAGAAGCTCAGTTAACACTACAAACTCACAAAAATCTTTTGGAAACTGAGTGATCTCGGTTAGCACTCATTCCATACAACTTTTCTTCATTAACCAAGTAAGCTTAGTTAACACTCATCTTCTACATACTTTCCTTTGACACCCAAGTGAACTCGGTAGACAATGCCTTCTAAACTAAGAAACCACATGAACACTCGATAGACATAGAAAACTATCTTCACTACCCAGGTGAGTGTGGCATATAGTGATTGATAATGATATGACATTTATGTAACATCAAAGACAATACACAATTAATCAATTGTATCAAAAAATCTCCCTCTTTGGCATTGATGTCAACACAACATGTCATAACACAATAAAATTTTGGATTCATCCTTGAGAAATCCCTCTATTAGTATGAGCTCTTTGTTTCACTAGATTCTTCCTTTTCCTAAAAAAACTTCTACCAAGTTCATTCATAGAACTTTCTCACTCTTACAAAAAACTTCTCCTTCTTTGGAAAACTTCTCCCTCTTTAAGTTCTTTACTTACTTTGTTCTTGTTTCAAAAATTTCTCAGAGATGTGATAGTAGACTTCTCCCTCTTTGACAACACATGCCAAAGACAAAAACTCTATTAGTATCAATGTACCATAAGTACTAATTTATTTGGAATATACCCTTATCAATTCTACACCAATTGATTAATCTTCAACTGAGGTCTTGGTGATGCATCACTAAACTTTAGTTAGTGAAATTCAGATAGGGGAGTGACCCCTAACTCACCTCTTAGATACAAAAATGCATCCTTAGGTAATGGCTTGGTGAATATGTCTACAATTTTTTCCTTTGTATTAACATATTCCAATCTACCTTCTTTATCCTGCACCAACTCTCTTAAGAAGTGATATTTTATAGAAATGTGCTTTGTTTTAGTATGCATCACTAGATTCTTTGATGTGTTGATTGCACTAGTGTTATCATAGTATATGACTATTGGATCCTTAATCTCTATCTTCATTCCTTTCAAAAATTGTTTGAACAAAACAATATTAGAACAACTAATTGCTACTACCACATATTCTACCTCTACTATGGATTGAGAAGTGCAATTTTGATTCTTGCTTGTCCAAGACACCAATCTTTTACCAAGAAAAAATGCTCCACCACTAGTGCTTTTTCTATCATCAATACTTCCTATCTAATCAGCATTAGTAAATACCTTCAAGTCCAAATTGCCTCCAAGTATATACCATAAACCATAGTCTTTAGTACCTTTTAGATATCTCATAATTATCTTTATTGTCATCATGTGATTTTATTTAGGATTTGCTAAGAATCTTGCCACTATTCCAACTTCTAAAGAAATATTAGGCCTTGTATGTACTACATACTTCAATTTTTCAATCATTGATCTATATGTGGTCTGATCTACTTCTTTGAAATCATCATTTTTAGAGAGCTTATGTCCAATAGACAAAGGGGTTCAAATTGGTCTTGAATCCTCCATTACAAACTTCTTTAGTATTTCCTTGATATACTTAGATTGAGTGATGTAGTTACCATTTCTATTCTGTTGTATCAACAATCCAACAAAGAATTTTATCTCACGAAACATGGATATCTCAAATTCTTTACTCATTTCTTCTAAAAATGCTTTGCACAAGTCATCTTTTTCTATAAATATAGTATCATTGACAAATATTTCTACCAACATGATCTTCTTTTCTAATCCTTCCTTGATATACAAACTATTGTTATCATTTGTTCTTTGAAAACCAATCTATACCAAGTAATTATGAAATTTTTCATAACAAGCTCTAGGAGGTTGCTTGAGACCATATAATTCTTTGTGTAACTTGCAAGATATGTCACTTTTGCTAGGATCTACAAAACCTTTTGGTTATTTAGTGTAGACTTCCTCATCAAGAATTCCATTCAAGAATGCAAATTTAACATAAATTTGATACACTTTAAATCCTTTATGTGCTACATATGCTAGCAAAGTTTTAACACCTTCTAGTCTTGCTATAAGAGGAAAAGTCTAACCATAATCAATACCTTCTTCTTGAGAATAACCTTTACATACTAGCCTTGTCTTATTTCTTGAAACCTTTCCATCTTCATTTAGCTTATTTTTAAATACCCACTTTGTACCAATTACATTTTTATACTTGGGTCTAGGAACAAGAGTCCATGTTTTGTTCTTTTCTATCTGTTCTATCTCTTCATTCATTGCTTCAATCCAACTTTCATTTTCCATAGCATCTTTTTCTAGGTACAAATTCAACAAGTAAACATCTACCTTTAATTTGCTTCTTGTCATTATTCCTTCATATTTGTCTCAAATGATCTGAATAGGTGTATGATGCCTTCTAACATATCTTACTAACATAGGCACTTTGGGATTTGAATGAATTCCATTGTCTTCATTATAAATTTTAGTTTCAAGCTTGGTTCCTTCTATCTATGACTTGGGTCCATCACACTTAGTTTGAACTAGCTCGATAGCCTATGATTTTGACTCAAGTCCTTCAGAATGTAACTTGATAACTATTGGAGATTTTGGGGACTCGTGAGATGAAGCTTCTCTTCTTTTAGATAGATTTGGTAGGGTACTAGGTTCATAGTAAAAAAATCTTTTGTAATCCTCTCGCTCCTTGTTGCTTTCTTCTTCACTCTTTTTTGCAAACTCATCAATTCTAACATGTTCACTTTCTATTATTTTATGATTAGACAAATTCAAATATTTGTATGTTTTACTTCTGCAAGAGTATCCTAGAAATATGCCTTCATCACCTTTTACATCAAATTTTCGTTTTCTAGACTCTTTCAAGATATAAGATTTTCTTCCAAATACTTTCAAGTAACTTATATTAGGTTTGTAGCCATACCATAGTTGATAAGGAGTTTTTTTTGAACCTTTCTTCAACTGTACTCTATTCAAGGTATGAACTACAATTCTATAGCTTCCTTTGAGTATTTAAGAGAAACGTTCTTTTCAATCATCAGGGTTCTTATACAATCCATGATAGATTTGTTTCTTCTTTCTACTATACCATTCTGTTGTGGTGTACCAAGGGCTAATACTTGTCTTTTAATTCCTCTTTTAATGCAAAAATTATTGAATTCATTGGATATGAATTCACCGCATCTATCTAATCTTAGACATTTCAACCTCTTTCTAGTTTCTTTTTCTACTCTTGCTAGATACCACTTAAACTTTTGAAAGGCTTTTGATTTTTCTTTTAGATACATCATAGTCATCATTCTAGAATAGTCATGATGAAAAAGAAAGAAATTTTTTTCTCTATTGTAACTCTCTATTCCAATAGGTCCACATAAGTCTATATGAACAATTTCCAAGACTTCTTCTAACTAATAGTTTTTTCTTTTGAAACTAGTCTTTCCCATCTTTCCAATTTGGCAATTCTTGCATAGATCCATATCAGGCTTCTTCAAACTAGGAATACCTCTTACTCTTTCTTTTTTTTTCTTTTTTCCTAATCTCAACCAAACTATCAAAGCTTACATGACATATCCTTTTGTACCATACCCATCTTTCTTCTACTTGAGCATTAAAACGTGAACAATCACTGAGATCAAGATAAAATAGATTTCCTTTTCCATCTAGTAGTTTGGTTTATCCATTCATGAATTCTACCTTGAATCCAATGTTATTCAATTATGCCACACTCATTAGATTACACTTCAACCCAATAAGAATTGTCACATACAAGTTCTTTAGTCAATGAAATGCATCCTTTTCCTTTTATATTACAAGGTTCATTGTTTCCAAATCTTACACTACCTCCATTATAATATTTTATGTGCTCAAATTTTATTTTATCTCCAGTCATATGATGTAAATGACAAATTTCAACAATCCATATATCATTTTTACTAACATAAGATATAAGTGCCATCATATCTCCTTCATCATCAGATTCATCTTTCATAGCAATATATACCATTTCGTCTTCATTGTTATCAAAATCTTTAGCTATAAAAAGAGATTTCTTGCCTGTGTCTTTGTAGTTCTTGTAATTCTTGGAATCCTTCTTGCCTTTACGCTTATTCCTTTTCTTTTCATCTTTGATTTCCTTATTTGTACACCTTGTAGTAATGTGACCAATTTCTTTATAGGAAAAGAAGATCAAAGGAACTTTACCTTTGTACTTTCAGCTATCTTTGGAATATTTTCTTGCAAGTAGGGCTTCAAAAACTTCAAGATCACTATCTAAACTTTCTTCTATTTCTTATTCTTCACTTCTTGACTAACTAGATTTTGATTTCTTAGTCTTTTCCTTGAGTGAGAGTTTATTTTTAAAAGAAAACACAATAAATTTTGAACTAGGAACATAGATATCAAAGTTATCTATCTCAAAAGCTATCAATATTCCAACTAGAGCATCCAAAGATATTTTATTATTTGGATGACATCTCATTTCTTGAATAGAAAACAGTCTAATTGTTATAATTTTTTCAAATAACTAAGAGGCGGGGGGGGGGGGGGGGGGGGCTGAATCAGTTATCCAAGGTCCAAATGCCCTAATAATATTTTTTCTACAAATCCTTAATGGTGCATAACTGAAATTATCATGCATGCAATTGAACATTAAACAATCATGAAAAGTAAACATGCATCACATCATAACATTGAGAATTTGATAACCCAGAAAGCCTCCAAGAATAAGAAGGTAAAACTAGAGTGGGGATGATACCCACAAAATAATTGTGCAATTGATTTCCACCACTTCTGATGGTCTGCCCTGTTAAAGGCTACAACACATTGTTAAATGTGACCTTGTTAAAGGATTTCACCATATTGTTAGGAATGGGCCTAGTTAAAGGACTTTAGAACATTCACTTGGAATGTCACCCTATTAAAGGATTTACAACATGGCTATTAAACCAACCTAAGTCCATAGGATTTATTTTAACTACTACAATTTCTAGAGAGTAACAATAATGGCTTTTGATCTAATACAACTTACAACATATCTTGCAAATTATAGATCACACTTTAGTTTAATCCTTTGCTTGGCTTTACTCATTGCAACTCTATAAGCTTTTCATCTCAAGCTTCGTCACCTTGTGTCTTCTTACTCATCATAGCAATGCAATCATATCTATGGTCACCTATCGAAATAGAGTATCTATGCTCTCTTCCACCTTAGCACCTTCTTTAGCACTTCATGCTTTCATGCTCAACCACCTCACTCTTGCTTCATGACCTTATGACTCCTTAAATAGAAATCTGGAATACCTTTCTCACTCAATTCTCCCTCTGCTACTTTAGGGTTTCAATGGATTATGTAAGATACAATGTATCTATCCCATGTCTTGCTCTTATCTAGAAACTTTGTCTAGAATCCAATTTTATTTGCCAAAAATGTTTTACATAGTGTTCTGTGCCACCAGCTCATCATTCTTATATTCTATCTACTTCACAAAATTCTAGATAACAACCATGTCAGCTCAAATCTAGCGAATCTTTGATTTTCAAAATACTGCAGCAACTCAGAATTACTGATTTACTGATGCTCGACACTGAAGAAATTTTGTGAAACTCAGTTCTTGAAATTCACTCGGCACTTCAATATCACTTGGCACTTATATCTTGCTTAGCACTTGAAAACTTACTCAACACCTATTTCTTTTCTACTACTTGACACCTAATCTTCACTCGGTACACACTAAGTTGAACTTTTCTTGGCTTTAACTAAGAATCTATTCAGCTGAATAGCTTGCTCGGCTCTTTCTAATTAACTTAATTAGACTTTACAAATAACTTAGGTAAACCTTACATCTTTGATATGTCTTAGTGTGTCTATCCTTTGTGTCTTAGAGTATGTCATCATTACACTATTTCATCAATGGCTTAGCTGATCCTTATACTTCATTACAACATCATAACTTCAACCTTTCTCTAGGTACTCTAGCCACATCTTATTGATTGCCACCACCTTGTCAATCAACTAACTTATAGTATTTGGATCACTAAAGTAATTGTCATTTCTGCAAGTAGCAAGTTTGACATCAATGACAAAACAATGATTGAAAACATTCTTTACCAGTTCCATTACTCTTCATTCATGAGCTTTTCAATCATTTCCAACACTAATTGAATAAATAGGAAGAAGATTTCTAAGTATCTTTCTTACAACTATTTTCTCTTCAATGTCTCCTCTAGATGCTTTCATTGCACTTACACTTGCTTTGATCCTTTCCACATATTTTTCAATGTTCCCACCTTCTCTCATTTTTAGCTAATCAAAATAACCTCTAATACTTTTAGCCTTAGCCCCTCTTACATTTTCATCTCCTCCATATATCTCTTTTAGCTTCATCCACATCTCATGAGTTGTCTTGCAGTCTTTGACTTCATCAAATTCAACATAACTAAGAGCAGATGGAATATCAATCACCATGATGTTATGATTCTTATTTTTAGCAATTTCTTCAATAGATAATGTTCCATTGGCAGTCTTGTATTTAGCATCAAGATATTTGCATCTTGAGTCACTGAAGGTAGCCAAGTATAACCTCATAAGACCTTCCATGCTATAAAATTATCTTTGTTTAGCTTGGGGATCTCTCTTCTATAAGACATCCTAATCTTTAGCTTAGGTCCTTGAAACCTTCTTTACAAGCACCAAAAGCTATGATACCAATTGTTGGAAATATAAGAGTAATTGAGAGGGGATAGGTGAATCAGTTACTACTAATATAAATCCTAGATCCCTTAGATGTTAGTGCAAACTATAAACTAAAAACTAAATATTGTTGATGCTTGATAAACATACATAAAATGTTGTAACTTAGTAAATGTTCGGTAAATGCTTAATATACAAAATTTAGATGTTATCTATTATTACCATTACTTTAACTTAATTGCAAATACATAAAAGAAAATATCATGAACACTTTTGACACCAAGATTTAACATGGAAATCCAATTTGAAAAAAACCACCAATTGTAACTAGTTATTATTTTTACTCTTCTAAAGTGAGCCCTGTTAGGAGCCAATCTTGTTAAAGGTTACAAAACACACTATTAGGTGTGACCCTATTAGAGGATTTAATCACCGTATTAGGAGTGGCCTTGTTAGAGGTCTTGAGACAATTCAATAGAACTACCACCTTGTTAGAGGATATGAAAATAGTTGTTTAGCCCACTCTATTAGGACATTTAGATCATTGCCACAATGGTTAGAGAGTAACAATGAGATGAGCTAATTTGAATGCAACTAAATTGCTGATTATAGATCTATGTTCTAGCTTTTACTTGATCCTTCTTGATCAAATATAACTTTTCTCTACTACGAGGATATTCTACTTATCCTTCAAATTTGCTTCCTCTTCTCATCATTACATCTTTAATAACATCTTCATACTTGCACACTTTGAAATCACAACCTGACCTTATACTTATATCTTTCATATTGTCAAGTCAGCTAAAATAAAAGTTATAATAATTAATGTTCATTACCTGAGTCAGCTAGAACCAATAGATAAATCAATTAAACTTAATATGAGAAAATAAGAAAATCCTTTGGTACCCGAAACTAACTTAGAAATGATTTCTTGTGTTAACCAATAGAAACTTGGTTAACACTGAAAAGTCACAAAAAACCTTTGGTAACTGACTGAGATCCATTAGCACTAGTTCCATCCAACTTTCCTTCATTGACCAAGTGAGCTTGGTTAACACTCATATTCTACATTCTTTCCTTTGACACCTGGGTGAACTTGGTAGACAATGCCTTCTAAACTAGGCAACCACAAAAATACTCAGTAGACATAGAAAACTATCTTCATTACCGAAGTGATCTCAACATATATTGTTTGATATTGATATGACATTTTTGTAACATCAAATATAATGCACAATTAATCAATTGTATCCAACAAGATTGAGATCTCTTCCCCTTTGATTCTGCTCTTGATTTCCCATAATTTCAAGAACTATTTCCTCTATCATTTTTTATTCCTCTTCTTTGTGCATTCAAGAAAATTCTTGACATAGATCTACTTTATCCTTTCCTATGAGTTTCCTCACTTAGAATAACATAAATTTTGTCAAAATTTAGGACATTAGAACTACAAAAAGAGTTACTCACATCCATGACCAAGCCATTCCATCTTTCATTAAAATAATATAGAGTTAAGAGATGCCTACTTTCTTTATCAAAATTGATATTTATAGATGGTGAATAATTGGTGACTATGATGTCCCCAGTTATAGAAAATATTTTAAACTTAAGAGTTAAATAATAATAATAATATAAGAGTAATATAGATAGATATAAAATCATTTAATACATATATTTTGATATATTTAATATAATATATATAATGATAATATATAAAATCTATGAGATATATGATAATTATAACAAATAAAGATATTAATTATAAATAATATTTAATAACAATAATAATTTTATAATGTATATTGTGAGATGAACATATCCAATAATAATATAATAATATATCATTGTAATACAAATATAAAATTAAATAACATATTACTTTGAATATGGGAAGCAAATATACTATGTAATAATATTTGATGTTACTAATATTATTATTAATATAATCAATACAAAAGTATAATAAATAAACCTAACCAACATTATATGTTTAATCAAATATATGACATTAAACATATGCTAGGGTGACATCATCGCTCATGCTAAGAAGGATCACATTGCATCATGCACATATTTAGGGAGGAAATATTATGGATGGAGTCACATTGGCTGAAACATATTAAAACATGTATTAATATTCAAACTTGAGTCAACATTAACTTTAACGAAGGAAAAGGTGAGCATTGGCAAATAACATTGATCTAAACACTTACACCAATGAGCACAATAAACAATTGCATCTGCAATAAATACATCACATATGGGATAAGGTATAAGATGCAGTGGCTTAGGAGGGTGTGGATTCGGCACAAGGGACATCAGCATCCGCTTATGTGGACAACATCATACATATTTCCACCTTTGGAGAGATGCGTGCAAATGGAGTTTTAAACTAACATTAAATGGAAAAGGTAAAAGTTATAAGGATAACCCCTAAGTGAAGCGGCTATTGATAATAAATTTGTAGATTTGATTTATCAATAAAGGGACATAAATCCGTTTATTATTAGGAGACATTATATCCCTATTTATTTTATATATGACATTATCATTTCTCATATGTATATACACTATTCAAGAACTCAAAAATTTCCAAAAATAAATGCTAATTTCATATAATTTCAAGCAAAGAGTAAATACTCGAAGTAATTCATAGAACCTTAAATTGAAATTGAGAGCGATTTGAGGTATATTCAAAATGGGACATTATAGTAATCATCTTAAAAATATTTTAATTATCAACAATAGATCATCTATCTATTAAATAAATTATTTATACGAAATACCTTGTTCGACGTAGGATGCTTTTCATACAACTTTTCCAGGGTGTCCAACTCTCCAATCATATTTTCTCTTTTAATATTAAATGTAAATAATTGTGTCATGCATGAATGAATACTTCCAAGTGCATTCCCATCAAATACATCACAATCCTCATTTGACATATTTCTATCCTTCTTGGATTTTTCTTCCAATATTGATTATAGATTCTTTTGATAAAGACAGTCCTCCATTTGCATTATTCATTCCTAAAGGTTTTTCTTATTAAACTTGTCAACTTTTGTATATTGTAAGAAAATGTGAAACCCAAAATATTTATATTTCCACATGAACCATAATATATTTGAAAAATAAATAAGCACTTAAAATCGCTTAGAATTCATATGCAAGAGAGAAAGCAACATACTCATTAGAATGTGACACAAGATATATCCTTAAAAACTATTGACGATTGGCTAATAGAGATATGAAATTATTTTCATTTATGACAACACATGATGTAAATGCTCATACGAAACCTTGGAAATAAAGATACTTAGTGTTTGGTAATCAAAAAATTATCTAATTATAGAATTTGGTTTACAATAGTGTATTGTTTTGTTTATAACTTGTTGTTCATTTCATATTATGACTAGCAAAGTGAAATGTAGATAATATCCATGTTTTTGATGATTTATATAACCCCAAAAATATGTATAAACTATATGGAATAGAGATAATCATGTTTGAATCAAAATAGGATAGCAGAATTGAAGGAAAGAATTATTTTGTTTACAAGATAATTACTAGTCCAATTAGAATCAACATCTTGGATGTTTACTCTAAGTTGAAAAATTAGATTGTGGTTTTAGAAAACCCAATGGCAATTTTTGTAAAGGCATGGTATTTATGCAAGGATATTTTTTGATGAGAATTGTGAGAGTGATTACAAGTGCTATGTTGTAATTATGTTTGTATGCAAACTTTTGTGAAAGTGATATGTGCAAATTTTTACATAAGGGTAAAAGCACAAACCTGTGTCACCTTTTATAAAGAAAAGTGATATCAGAATGTGACAGTTCAACATTAATGACAAAAAAAAATGGTATTTATGTTTAAAATATGAAGATGATGTAAACTGATGAAATGTGTAGAATTGTATGAATTGTATGCCTATAATTTTTATTATTTTTTTGACTAAGAATTTATTCATTTTATTTTATTTTGAAGTCCCTTTTTTAACTGTAAAAAATATAGGATGTAGTTCCCGTCAAACAAGTATGTGCAAATCATCTTTTTTTGTTATGATTTGAAAATATTTTATAGATGAAATGTATAGCTAGTGCACAAAAAAAGAAATAATTAGTTTTGATGTATATTTTCTTTGTTATAAGTACTCAAGTTTGACCTTGTCAAAATCCAACAATTTTTTCCTCCCGTCAAACCTTCCCTATCAAATCTATACCTTCTTGAAAAAAAATTACATATTCATGAAGAGGATTCTCTCCTCTAGTGATAAATATATTTTTAAAATTTTTTTGATATGATTTACTATTTTTTTTCATTTTGAGAGAGAGCATCTTCTGAAATGTTGAAATATCGACTTATAATATTTTTAGATTATAACATATTATAACTTATCAAAACACTCAAAAATTTATATAATGATGATATTGAATCTGAAATCTATAAAAGGGTATTTTTATTTTTTTTTTTAAATTGAGTTTTGATAGAGAAATGAGATTTGACCAAAATAGGTTTTTGTATCACAAACGGTGACACAGATCTATGCTTTTACCCATAAGCTATATTGTGATTTGAGATCAAGCTAAAGATCAGAGATCAATAAACAAAGAAGATATAGTACCTATATTTCAAAAATCTAATTACTTGTTTGGGAAATGAGCTTTTTTTGTAATTAGAAGTGCATGTTTGGGAAGTGAGCTCATCTTGCATTTACAGTACCACAAGTCCTAATAGGGTTGGAATCTTCTAACAGGGATTCAAAGTCTCCTAAAATGGACACCCTATACTAAATTTTCTCATTGATTCCTAATAGGGTCCATCCACTGAGGTTTTCCCTTGGCCAAGGTTTCCCTAGTTAACAAAATATGGTCTTATGAGTTATCATTATGCATTGTTATTGTTACCGTTCAACACTACTTTATTGATTTTTTATGCATGGTTTAAAGTAAAAGATAATATCTAGTTGGTGACTAAATTTTTTATATTACTAATTTACCCCCACTCTCAGTAATTCCTATTTCTAACAATTAGTATCATAGTGTAGTTACTTTGAAGAGGCTTAAAAACTTGAGTAAGATCCCTATGGATATGGAATAGTTGATGAAGAACCTTAAAGAAGCTCTTGAACAATTTGATCTCCTTACTAAAGAAGGAGATAAGTTGAAAGAAAAATATGAAGAATCCAAAGTGTCCATTAGACAATTGAAGGAAAAGATTGAACATCTCAAATTCAAGCTTGAATCTACCAAATCTAGAACTAGTGATGATGATTATTCAAAGTTGAAAACAATGTACAATATCTTGAAGCATGAATTGAAGATTATGAATCTAAAGTTGACTTTAAGAAATTATCCTAACAAAATTGAATCTAATTTAAAGACTAAAAATGCAAATCTAAGAGCAATTCTAGCAAAGAAAACATCTGAGTTTGAAATATTGAAAGAAGATCATGAAGAACTCCATAAATACAATACTATTATGAAAGGTGAATTAACTTAGTGCAAGAAAAAACTTGAGAAGGTCTATTCTAGTAGAGAAAAAATTGATGATTCAATGTCAACATCGAGACATAATTATGATAAGGTCGGTCTTCGTTATCTAAATAACATGTATGTAAAGAAACTTGATATTAGATCAAATATTAAACAAAAAGACCAATACGATGATAAGATTGAATCCAATCAATCTTTTGAAAAATCCAAATAAGTTAGACAAGACAAGGAAGTTGAAACTTCCAATGAACCAAAGAAAATGGAATCTCTTAAGGAAACTAGGTGTGAATTGAGAGGTAAGTGTTTTTTGTGTAATGAAATAGGTCATATGAATAGCGATTATACAAATAAATCATTTAATCATGTTAAGGACTTTCAATGTCATAATTTTTGTGTTATAGGTCATAATGCAATTGATTGTAGGAAATATAAGTATGATAATGATAGAAGGAATAGTAGAATGTCTAGAAATACTAACCCTATAGATAGAAGAAGATGTAATGAAAAGAAATTGAGAGAAGGAAGATATTATGAAGATAGAAAATAGATCATGTGTTATAAGTGTAACAACTTAGGACACATTTCTCAAAATTTTCATGCACTTGGTGATCAACAAAGTTCTAGAAGTAGAGCACCAGTATGTCAGTTATGCAAAAAATTTGAACATACAACAAAGTACTATAGAATGAACAACAAGTTTAGAGATAGAAGCAACAATGGAAGAAAATTCAGAAATAGAAGGAATGATGAAAGAAATGTCATAAATGATAGAAGGAACCATGAAAGGAACTCCAGAACTAAGACAGCAAGGAACACAGAAACATTGTCAATGAACTTTGAGAAGAAATTGGTAAGGCATTTGTGAAAGGAGTAGATATCATAAATGGAAAGCTAGATAAAAATGAGATAGGAAGATCAAAGTCAGTTGTTGAATTCGAATCAACTAAGTTAAATTAAGCTTGTTTATAGCAAAAAAATTTGAGAACTTCATCTAGAGATCTAACTAGAGGTAGTGAAGTTGGCAAAAGGTGTATCCAACTATGTTTAGATTACCTAAGTTCACTTGTTATTTGGAGCTTAGCTAAATAAGTTATGAAGGAATTCAGATTTACTGGTATTATTGTAAAGGCTAATTTTGTAATAGAAGATGAAAAATATGTTTTTATAGAGAATTTCATGGACTGAGGTCTATTAGAGTATTGTCATAATGAAAAATAGCTATGGAAAACCTTAGATGGCATTCAAAGATTGTAAAAATGATCTTAAGAAATTATTTGATTGTAGAATGTATTTAACAACTTTTTCATTTTTACAAAGTATACAATTAATGCAAGTTCAGGTTGATAGAACAAATGGATTATAGAATTAATTTTCACTTGATTGAAAATTCATTCGAAGCAAAGAGGTCTAAGAAGTGAGTTGTCAAGGTGATTTTGAAGAAAAACCTATTTTTGGAAAGACTTATTTTATCATTTTTCTACAAATTTGTTCTGTAAAAGTTCTTGTTTGATAAAATACTAGATATGTCAATAATGCACAATATTGAGAATGAGGATAGACCTAAGTTTAAGGTTGTCTCTATGAAACCTACTAAAGAAAACCCTAATTCAATGTTATCTATCACTCCAAACAATGTAGTATATCTTGAAGATGTAAGAAGTTCTCTAAATAGTATGTTTGAGTTTATTGGTAATGAATTCATGAATAAAGACATGGAATTAGTTTTCAATCATGACATGACTATGAAGCCTAGATTTGAATATTTAAGGGAACTAGACATGTTCAAATATCATTCTACCATGAATTGGACATAGAGGAATGAACACAGATCATATCAAGTAGGATACATGATGGTAGACTATGGATGTAAGACAATGTAATTGATAGTTTTTCTGACCTAATTCATGAGATAACTAGTCTTAGTAAACAAGGAAATGTACCTATAGGTGAGAAAATGGTCAAGAAGAAAGTTGAGAGTTATACCAAAGTAGTATATAATGGAAAGGCTATGGTGATTAATACCATCAAGAAAGATGATGTAATATTTTTGAGTAGAATAATTGCCTATTCTATATGTGTGAGTTCAAATATTGATGAAATTTCAGCAAGATTCATTTATGTAGCATATAAGATATGTGTAGAGAAGGAACAAGTGAATCTTAGTGAAATTCTATAAATGCAACTCTTAGAAAACATAGAAAAGATCAAGAGGACAAAAAGTGATCTATTTAGATTCCAATCATTAATCAATCACATATTCTTTCATGTACTTAAAAGATTTCCTTATTTATCAGTGAGAGACATAATGAGCACTGACAAATGTACAATGGAAAAGATTACAAAAGTATGCAGAAGGCATCTTGTAGATATGATATTGGATAGTCACAACCTAGTAATGAGAACATTTCAGAATGAAATGAAATAGAGATTCATAATTACACCTAAAATTGTAGATAAATTTAAGGAAGAAATTTGTATTTTCATTGATACACATTTTACCTATATTCAAGAAGTGAAACCTCAAGAAACATTTCTTGATCCCTTGGGTTATGAACTAAATGATGACACAATAGTTAGTTATATTGATTTATTATTGAAATCAGAGAAAGAAATTGAAAAATATAGATTTGGTGCATGTGATGAGATTACCCAGTTAGCTCATAAAGCAACCTTGGAGAAGGCATCACCAAAAAAGATAGAATCTGTTATGAAGAAAGCATTATCAGAGGCTATAATGACTAAGAGTGAGTCATAAGTTGTAAGATAAACTATGAAGAAAGGTATATTGAATATACAACCTTTATCAGTATCTACTACAGAATCATCTTTGGAACAAAGCATTCCATATGTAGCAGTGTTAGATTTATAGCCTAGCAAGCCTAAGAGAAAATATGAAAGATTGGTGGTAGCAGTGACTACTAAGACAAAGAGGGTAAAACAACAAGCCACTAGACTAAGAAAAAGATAGGAAACATTGTTGACAATTGTTTATTCCTATGATGAAGAGGAAGAACATGAGGTTAACCAAGAAGAAAAACAATATTAGCAAAGAAATCATCAAGAAAAGCGTAGAAACCCTAGAAACCAAAGATAGAAAAGATTGTGATATTTCTATCAAGTTTTAACTTTGTCATTTTTGAGTCAAATTCATTGACCCATGTTTCATGAGTAGTGATTCAACATTAATCCATCTCTCATGAGAATAAATGGAACACTTAGCACTCATTGGATCTAGGTGATGCTCATAGGGGTGAAGCACCGAGACTTCTAGGGAGGTCACTCATCCCAGTACTAGTCCAGCCTGAGCACACTTAACTATGGAGTTTCCTCCATGGTTAAACCCAAAGCTTGCAACCGAATTTTCAACACCACCAAGTGTTGTGCCTTATGAGCCATTCATTGATGAGCTTAAGGGGCTTTCTAACCAAGTGTTGTGCCTTATGAACCAAGTGTTGTCCCTACTATGACACGTGGCACAAAGGTGTAATCCTACATTCTTTATTGATCGAGTAGTTTCAAATTGCATGCTTGTGCCAACCCTTAATCTCTAAAAAATCTATGATCATAGGCTAATGTATCTTAAAATACCACGTTAGCTAAACTAACGAATAAAACATTGGTGCTAGGTCCAACTCATTATGACAACTACCATAGAAGATACTTCAATATCATTCTATAGAAAGGGTGGGGCCAGGACATCAGATCCTACTATGTGTCCAATTTGTGATTGCCTGTATTACTTAATCCTCATGCATCTTCTTAATGTGAGAAAGTGTTAGTCCTTGATCTAAACAAGATCAATGGTTGATGAATTTTGGTCATAAAGTGATACCTACATTAGTCTATCAACCAATCACATCACATGAATTCCAGAATGTGCATGAAAGGTACTAATAAGTCTACAAAAACATTTTGGTGATTCATGACAAAATACAATCTTTGTGGTGCATTGAGATTTTGAAAAGGCAAGGGCTACATGTCATCAAAGCACATGCCTACATTACTTAAATACCTTGCATCTAAATTTTGCAGGAATTTGATACTCATTAATCTAAATAAGATCAACAACCACATAAACTTTGCATGACATAGGATATTTCTCAATAAAATAATCGAGAAAATTTCAAGCAAAGCATGGCCAACAAAGGTTTAAATAAGATTTTTTTATGAAGTCATTCTTGTATGAGCCCAACATTAGGATAGAAGTAATATGCCTTCAAATCATTTTTTGGAATATTATATTCAAGGGTTTTCAAAACTAAGGTAAAATAAAGTAAGGCGTTAGGGTTTTCACACTTAGGGTTTTTTAACTAATTGCTTTGATGATAGACCTTGAGAATTTGATAGAATTCCAACAACACAAAAAGTAGGACATGAGCTAAGGAAACCTAAACATTTGAAAAATACAAGGAAAGAACCCTAATCTACAAGATACAATGTCTTAACTAATTTTTCAATACAATTTTTAGAATTTTCAACACTGTGAAAAATTAGACCAATAGTGGCTCTATTTGGGGATGATAAACTACTTTAGTCTATGCAAAAATTTAGAATCTTTGGAAGAGAAGAGCACATACTTGACTTTAAAAGAAAACTCCTTCAGAGAGCACATACCAAAACAACAAAATAGGGAACTAGGCTATACAAGGATATTTACATGGATTTACAAAATATACACAATGTACAAGAACACAAGGAAACCTAAAACTATTGCTCATGGAAAAATAGATACCTTAAGAAAAAATGTCTCTTCAAAAACTCTCCATGAATTGGTAGTTCCAAGATATTGTATGATAAATCCTTGATGATATAAGAGTCTTCTCCTCATAAATTTTCAATTAAATAGGGACCTAGCCAGATGGGATCAAACTTACCATGTTTTCCTTTATCCTCAATTTTTGCATTCCATATAAGGACTAAATCTCCATTTTCAAACCTTTTACTCACCATCCTTTTATCATATAATGTCTTAACTTGTAGTTGTAGCTTTTGATTCCTAAGGGATGCTTCTTTTCTAGTTTTTGCTAACCCTACAAGCTCATTTAGCCTTTCTCGCATATCATTTGTAATATCTTCATCAGACAACTGGATGTAGTTATAGAGTCCTACTAAGTTATTTTGAGGCATCCTAGCCTGAATTCTATATGCTAGATCAAATGGGGATACTCCAATGGCTTTCTTTACAATCACTCTATCAACCCACATTGCAAACTGCAATTTAGAGTCCCATTCCTTCTTGTTATCATCCAAGGTCCTCTTAATAACTTTTAACAAGCTTTTATTTGTAGATTTAGCCTATCCATTTCCTTGTGGATGATATGGGGAAGATGTTGACTTGGCTATTCCATACTTGTCACAGAACTTTGTAAATTCCTCAGACCTGAAGCACATGGCATTATCTATCACAATTTTCTGAGGGCAACCAAATCTAGAAATAACATTACTTAGCAAGAAATTATTGACAACTTTACTTGTTGCATTTCTTGTAGGTATAGCTTCTACCAATTTTGTTAAGTAGTCAGTAGCAACTAAAATCCATGAATAGCCAGTACTAGATTTGGGAGAAATTTTACCTATGTAATCCATACCCCATTGCTGAAATGGTGCTTGCACCTCAACTGGATTTAATGGAGTATTACCTAAAATTTTTATTTTTCTAGAAAACCTTTGATAAGAGTCACACTTCCTGACCATGATTTGAGCATCCTTAAAAAAGGATGGCCACTAGAATCCAACTCTCATTACCTTGTGTGTAGTAGTCTCAGCCATATAATGTCCTCCACACACTATAGTATGCATCTCATTTAGAATTTCTTGGGCTCTTTCTTGATCAACACATTTTAGTTATATCCCTTCAAAATTTCTCCACCACAAACTGTCTTTGACAATTATGTACCTGATGGCTTGTAATTTTGTGCTTCTCTTCTCATTTTTAGTTAAGTGAGATGGAACCTCTATGTGTTGCAGATAGTGAATAACATTGGTATGCCACTCATAATAGCTCATACCATATGAATTAGATCTAAGGTCATTGGTTACCATATTGATCTAGTTAGCATCCAAATTAGATTGAGCCATGAGTTTAGCTAAACCTTGACCTCTTACCAATTTGTTTATTGTATCTTAATGTTAAATCCTTGGATCCTATTGATCCACCTACATCTTCTTCTATACACTTCTTGTTGAGAAAATATATCTTTCACAATAGCGCTAGGCACAATTATAATGACAATAGCACCTACCAAGTAGCATCTAAAAGCCTTTACAACTTTTACCAGAGCATATGCTTGCTTTAAATTTATTTCATATTTTAACTCAACTCGCTGCAATGACTTACTAAAGTATTAGCTACTCATATCCTTCACTATTTTTCTCCAACAATATTGCAACTACAATATGAAAGGAAGCAAAATAAAATATGTGCATGGGCTTTGTGTAGTTAGGAGTTCTCAGCACTGGAGCATTTTTTATTGTAGTTTTAATATCCTAGAATGCTTTTGAAGGCTCACCATTCCAATCTATAGTACCTCTTTTCTTGAGCATCTTTGAAATAGGTCTACTAATTTAATAAAAGTTAGTAAAAAACCTTCTCAAAAAATTGACTTGCCCAAAGAAGGATTGAATTACTTTTACATTCTTTGGCTTACAAATGTTATCAATAGTTGCTACTCTCTTAGGATCTATCTTTACTCCATCCTTTGATACTATATGCCCCAATAAATTACCTTCAGTTACCCCAAATGCACATTTCTTAAGATTTAATGACACTCCATATTCCAATACTTTAATGAAAATCTTCTCCAAATGCCCACAATGATCTCCAGCCTTCTTGGAATAAGTTTTGAGGTCATCTTGATATACCACCATAAACTTATTTATATATTCATGAAAAGCCACATCCATGGCTCTTTGGAATGTGGCATCTGCATTAATCAATTCGAATGGCATTCTTACATACACATAGGTTCCCCAAGGAGTTCTAAATGTATTTTTGGATTTCTCTTTTTGCTTCACCAGTACTTGGTTATACCTTGAGAATCCATCCATCATAGGCATGAGTTCAAATCTAGTTACTCTTTTCAACATGGCTTCCATATTGGGCAATCCATAATTGTCTTTTAAGAAAGCAATATTCAAATTTTTGAAGTCTACACATAGTTTGATATCTCTATTATTTTTTCTATTAGGAACTAAGTTTGAAACCTAGGTGGAATGTCTAATAGGCTTGATTATTCCCCCACCTCTTAAATTTATCAATTCCTCTTGCATTTTGGGGGCTAGGGTTGGGTTGACTAGCCTTTGCTTTTACTTGAAAGTTTTACATTGTCTTTCAATGCTATACCATGGTGAAAGAGATCTTCTTTGTAGGCTTTCAAGTCATCATATGACTAGACAAAAACATGTCTATATTTTCTTAATAGGTCAATCAAAGGCTTCTCAATTTTAGTTGACAAATTTTGGCCAATGTAGACTTTGTTTGGGACCTCATTAGTACCCAAATTTATTTCTTCTAGCTCCAGAGGTTTATAGTCCTTAGCTCCATGTCTTACTCTATCCTAATTATCAAATATATTCTCCAAGATAACCAAACCTTTAGGTTCTTTTTTAGTCTTCAATTGTATAACTTCCTAACGAAAAATTGTTTCCCTCCCATCTATGGTCTCAACCAAGTCACAACAATCCATCTCCTAACCATGATACTTATCTTCATTTAACAAGAAATTGGTAATGTCCTTATCATCTTCAAATACCTACCAATGTTCAATATTATCAGGTACTATGGGTCTATTTTGAACCTCAATTTTTGAGATTCCTACGAATGACATTTTTTGTGGCTTAATTGCCACATTTTCTAGTAGGTTAGCCATCTTATTATGAGTCCTATCTCTCCATGATATACCAAATGCATCAAAGAATTATATCAGGTTGCAAACAAAATTTCTATACTGTTTCAACCTTATGTTCTTAAAAGCATATGTTCCCTTTATCTGTGAGATAATCAATTTAGAATCACCTATGACATGTAACTTCTTGATCCAGTGATGGGTAGCAACTTTCAATCTTAACAACAAGGCTTCATAATCAGCTATATTATTAGTACATGAAAAATTCAAGGTAAAGGAATATCTGAAATTTTGTTTCTCTAGAGAAACAAAAACTACCCTGGTCCCTACGGCTTCTTTAGAGCTAGCCCCATCAAAGAACATCATCCATAATATTGGTGAGTCTGTACAACACTCAACTTCATGTTCAATTATAGCAGGCAAGCTTTCAACTTCTTCGATAATCAATTCAGCTCTAAATGCATTCACACCAATATCAAAAAAGCAAGTAGCATCTTTGTCAATTCCTTCACCCAAGATATGACTAACCCTTGGCTCTCTATCTACTTTAACAGCCTTATCAACTATGTGAAAAGTTGCATAATAAAAGTCACACTGCAAGCTACCTCCCATGGTAGCACTCTATTTTCTAGAAAGCAACATTCCATAGTGTGGAAGTATGTTAACCACAAGGACTAGCATTTCCAATTGTACATTAGGATATGCAACTGGCTTGAATGGAAAGGAATTTATAGCACCTATGACTAGGACTTCCCTAGCATCCATACCTCTACATCTACCTTGTGTAGTGTCTACTTTCAACCCTAAGGCTTCCATTACTTTGAAAAGAATTATGGTTTTAGAGGCTCCTAAGTCTATCATGCCATTTTTTAGGGTCTTCCCTTTTATAATTAGATTGAGAAAGAATGGGTCAATATCTTCTATGTATGCTACTGATGAGTCATCCAAGAACATTTGGGGAATTTGGGATATGATATCACTATCTTCTATTACTAAGGCAATTTTTTGGGGAACATTTTGTCCTACATTGTTATTACTTTTCTCTATCCCTCCCAACCATGACAAGGCTTTACTCTTATGCTCTTCGATTCTAAAGAGTTTAGACAAGGTACCTTAATAGTGATTTGGGACAACATGGATATCATGTCAATTGGCTCAGACATAGTGGGTTTAACAATCATACTTGGTGTAGGAGCCTTCTGAGTAGCGGGGATTATTATTTGCTTGGAATTATCAAATCTTGATCCCTTCTCTTTCATAATTTCTTTTTCTATCTCATGAACTTGGAATTACACTTTCTTCTTGGGTTCCCACTTCTTAGTTTAAACATCTTTAACCTTGACTGTCTCTGCACTAGCCTTCTTGTCTTCATATTTCATCTTATGTGTGATATCTTTTATGAATCAACTAGAAGGCTTTCCAATTTCATTGTTAACTATTATGTTCCTCAAATTATAATTGCTATGTACTTGGGAGATCATTTATGCAATGATCCTATCAATTTCTTCTTTGGAAGGCATTCTTAAACTTGCATTACCTACTTTAGAAGATGTAACACACACCTAATCTTCATCATAACTTTCATTATCTGAAATTTTTTGATAATGATGCAATTGATTAGCAATTTTCTCATTCTCCAGATCACTTTCTATTTCTTCTAAATTAGAATCAAGATAGTCACTACATATACTTACCATATTGCAACTTACCTCATCATGACACTTTTCTTCTTCCTCCTCCTTATCTTGTAAACTATGATCAGAAACAAATGACTAAGCAACTACACAATATTTTGTAGAGTGAGGTGATTGACAAATAGTACACCATGGCACATTATCATTCATATTTACTGCACTTCTTTGCAGAGGATTTGGTATACCCTTATCTTTCACATTTTGAGTCTAGTTAAGGATTGGATTTCCATCCTTCCATTGGGTAGTATAAGGGTAATTCTACATTCTAGGTTGTCTATTGAAATTGTTATTATTCATAGAGGTTTTATCAACAACATTTGGCATATTAAAACTAATGGGATTCATCTTTTCTAGCAATTCCAACACCTAGCTTATTGTAGGCTCTTCTAGCTTTTTCCTTACAAGAATTTTATCACCTTCCCTTTTGTTATTATCCTTCAGATTGAAAATCTTTGGATCATCTCTCCTACCTAATTTTCCAGATGCTTTTCTATTATTTTTAATATTTACTGCAACCTTGTAAGCATCCCTTAGAGTTTTAGGATCCTTATCCTTTAATTGGTAAGCCATTTTTCTATCAAAAACATTAAAATATGTTGTGAGAAAAACATCCTCATTCAACCTTATAACTTGAAACAATCTATACATACTTTTCTGGAATCATACATTGAAATCAAATGCAGACTCATTAGGATTCTTCTTGATATTGTTGAATTCATTTAACATGAATCCAACATTAGTGTTGTCTCCATATTGTTCTTTGAATAACTTCTCTAAATCACTCTGTGAACTAATACTGTCATTACGTAGCCTTTTGAACCAATCCCTTGCATCCTCAATTAGTGAATGCACAAACAACTTCATGACCACATCTTCATGTTCAACTTCATAATCATTTAACATGTCTATAAAAATTCTTAAATGTTCTTCATTGGTAACAACATTATTTCTAGAAAACGTAACCACTTTATCTCTTAAATCAAAAGATATGGGATGTGGGGCATCAGGAATACCTGCAAATGGTATTTGTCTATAATTTTCCATGTGTATAGGTTTTTTTGAAAATATAGAATGTTTGAAGTTCTCGCTACATTTTCTTGGTTTAGGGGAACACTTTGGGATTGTTGAAGTTGGACAATAGGGCCTTGAGTATGAGTGGCAGATGATGAGGTAGGAGCAAACTAAGATATTCCCTAAACTGAAACTACTGGTCAACAAGGAGGTGTGAAAACTAAAGCTAGGGTGGATAAGTTTGGCCATTAGACTAATGGAGAATTAGACTTAATGAACTAAATTTTTCTCCTACTTTCTGTAGCTTGAGCTTCATTTTCCACCTTCTCAAGCTCTTTTGCAAGATCTTCTTTCTCCTTCCTAGCCTTCTCCAAATCTAAATCTAATATTGACATGAACGGTTTTAAGGATTTGGTTGGTAGAAGTTGGGGTCCATTTATTTGGATCCCTATGGCTTTTCCCTTTCCCTTATTTATAGGCTTCACAGTGGGTTCTAGAGGATCTATTAGGATAGGCTTGTAAGCTTGGACTTGAGTAATGACTAGCTCTTATTTTTGGTTCAAGAATTTTTCTTGTTCTTTAAGTTTAGCTATTAGACTATCTATATCTCCAAAAACATTAGTATGGAGGGTTGTAGTCTTATTTTTTAACTTTTTATTCTGCTCTTTCAAAGTATCCATCCTTCTAAGTAGAGTATCCCTTTCTATTATAGCATCCAAGGTGGCTTGCTCTTTCTCTTTTTCTAGATGAATACGCTTAGCTTCTTCCTTAGCAAGCCATTTCTTCAAAAATCCTATCTCTAATTTTACTTCTATAGGATCTATAGAAGTAGCTTCTGAATCAGCAGGGTCATCCAAATCTATGGGATTTGGTTCAGTATATGGGACTTCTTTAGGATTAGAAGGATCTCCAAAAGAACTCTCGAGTCCTAACCTACAATGCATTTTAGCTATGAGATCTATTCTAGGGCATATATTCCCTACTAGTGACATATTCTTATCTTGATATGTTCTTTCATCTAGTACTAGGGTAGTAAATATCCATCCTAAGAGTCTTGTGGTTTTTGATTCAAAGCTAAGTGAAGAAGACTCTCTCCCTACCACTAGTTGACACTACGAATTGATGGATACACTAGCTTTGGGTTTCCAAGTGGGATTTAGATCTGTCCTTTTCTTATTTAGGTTCTTCCTTACACCTTTAGGTACATCAATATACATTGGTTTCTCAGAATGGGATCTTGTGTAAGCTCTTGTATTTTTTCTTTTGTCGGCCATTTCACTATATACTGAATAAGCACTAGCTTCAAAACCTTGACTAAGTCACCACCCTTTTCTTGGGAAAATGCACAATTACAATTATTTCTATCTTCAAGGAAAAAATATAAATCGAAATAGAAATATTTGACATAGATGGACCAATTACTGAGATTAGAAGATTGCAACTCTTGCTTGTTAGATAAGACACCTAGAGAGGCTGGATACATTAGTGTATCTCTGTGGTATTTTGGGTTTTTTTTTCTTTCTTTTTAAATTCTCAAGGTTTGTCACTAAAAAACCCCCTTATAACCACAAGAAAAACTAAACCATCTAACACCCACATACACAACAAGACCAAAGAAAGTGCAACACTATTTACAGATGTGTTGGACAACTCCCCAATAGAGTTGCCATTTTGTTGGAGTTTTAAAACTATTGAACAAAAAAGATTCAGTACCAAATGGATAGTACTCACACAACCTAGGGATTAGCCACTTTCTTTTAGCAATTACATGTGTAAACCATTCAGACCCAACTTCAACAAAACCAAGGGTGGTTTTCTACTCTTTTAGCTCTATAAAACCAAGGGGGGTATACCAAGGTATGGTTCAAGACTGGAAGGTACTATATGAGAATTATTTTAGCTTAATTCTAATTTTCATCTTAAATCCTCAAATACATGCATGATTCTAATATTTTAAATAAACACATCCCCTACAATAGATTTGGTCATAAATTCTTTTATAAATTTGTGATTGATTTCAACAATAGTGGCTAACTAAGGGTAAAATATTTCATGCAAATAAGTATTGACCTAGTTTGAAAATCTTCAGGAAAGAAAAGTAAAATTGATTATAATTTTGCATTTGATACCCATCTATGATCTATTTCTCTTTCAACTAAATTAGTTTAACTAGTGCATAATCCATTAGGGTTTAGAGTCTACTGCAATTCCATGGATCTAATTTTTTTCCTTACAAAAAATATCATCAGTAATTATTATTGGACTTTATCATTCAAAACATCCTTCCTATTATTACAAAAACCTCATCAAATTCATCAAAACTTTTACATAATTCATTCAACTAACAATAGTGATGAAAAGAGACACAACCTATAAGGATTGCATTAAATTGCACAAGCTTTACTCATATAACATCAAGATCACCAAGTAATCAAAAGGGGACAAAATTCAAAAAGAAATAATATGGGGACATCTCATAACTTGTATTCCCTTTTTCTCAAAGATTGTATACATTTGTAGTAAACTGAGAATGACGTTAGAAAGAAACACAGAGATCATTCCATATTAATGTATTCTCAGAACACTTGCAGAGAAGATACATCATACAATCTACTCAAATTACTGGACAAAACAAATCCTAGGTGTAATACTAAAATGCATTAAAAAATTAGACCGTCACATTGCCTTGAAAACTCAGTTATGTAGGCATGAGTTGCAACAAGCAAAGGGCCACTGTGATTGACAGGTATCCTACAAAAATATTCTTATGTTAACCTATCATAAGAAAACAAAACTATGAATAATAGAAAGACTATTACATCAAACATTCCTTTGTCGGTCCCTTTTTGTTACTTCTCTTGGAAAGATGAGGGCACTATGATCAGATTCTTTTATCATTTTGATTCATCAAGGTAAGTGGTCATCAAGCTTGAAAGTGATGAGTCATCTTTGTCATTAATTGTATGGGTAACATTTCCTATTGCACCTTCTTCTTTGTCATCACCATTTGCCTCGTCATCTCCTACCATTTTCTCTATAGACATAAATTTATCTCTCCATTCATTATAGGTAGTGTCATCTAGTCAATCAAAACTTGAGACTTCTCTTTTTATAGTTATTAATGAATTTATAATTGCCTCTATATCCAAAAGATCTTTTTTGATGGTATTATAGAAGAACTATACTATTACCAGCTCTTCATTTACAATTGCCCATAGTAGATGACCTGTTTCATTTATAATTTTATTCATTCTTTCACAAAAAATCTCATCTAGCTCCTTCTTCCATTCTTCCTTTTCCTTCACTTTATTGATTGTCTTTAAAGCACAAGGGAATAAATCAAAATTTTCTACAAAATACTAAAAAAAAAAAATACTTAATCTTCTTTGGGAAGAATCTTGATTATCATCAAAACCTTGCAATTTTTTCAACAAATCAAAGATCTTTTCTATCTAATGACAGATTAGCTAGATAATAGATATACACATGGTAGTGATATCTTTATTTCTTTTTGTCCACTTTTTTACAATGGGTCTAAATAGAACTTCATTTCCCTTCAGTTCCTGATAGAAAATTAAAAAATGAGGGCCATTCAATTCTATCTACTAAATACATGATACCCTAGCTCAAATTTTCTTCATATTGATTATTATGTTCTATATGCAGTTCATATAATTTATTGTTCTCCTCTTCAAAATCCTTTGCAGTATAGAACTAAGGCCTTTTTGGGCTATCTAGTATCTCAATAATTAGTGTTATTTAAAAGGTTCAATAGGTGGCTGTGGGGGGTATGCAATCCTGGGTTTACTAGATTCTCCTATTTTTCTTTTCCGAAGAATCTTCTCCATTTGAATCACTTTATTTTCCAATGAGTATATTGGCATACCCCTCTCCTCATATGCTTTTAGAACCTCTTCAAACCTTGCATTGAGTTGAGAAAATCTATCTTCTTCTTTTCCAGACACCACACTACCAAATTCTAGCATTTTTGAAGCCATGTCCATTATTTTTTTATAGTCTACCTCACTAGCCTTGAACACTATCAATGCACTAGTATACTCTGCAGTAGAAATTTCTTGCATCCTAGTCTTATCCCTTTTTTCAATAGACTAGATAATGAGGGCTTGGTGGTCATCACTAAATTTGACTCCTCTATGAACCTATAATACCTCTTCTTCAGTCTTGAATTAGACATCTTTCTGTTTCCTAACTGAATAAAAAACCATAGCATTTACTCTATCCCATTCTAGTAAAATGAGTACTCCTAATTGTTTAACTATCTACCTTCTAGTCTTAGGTGTAAATTGAGCAAAATCATTCAAAATTTTTGACTTTACCTCTTCCTTAATAGCAGATTCTGATTTATCAGGTTGTTCTACCCTTATCTTCTCACAAGTTTTCTCAAAAATTCCTATGTTTAACCTCTACAAAAATTTTGCAAATTCTCTAGACTTCAACAAGTTTTCATCATTAATAAACCTCTCAGAGGCTTGAGCAACTATAGGGTCAATTTCCTTACCTTGGTAGTTAGCATCAGTTAAATCCAAGGAAGGTGTAGGGGGTTCTTATGGTTCTTCGATCTCCAAATCTATGGAAGTGACAATTACATCCCCTTCTCCACCAATCCATCTTAGTTGTTCCCTAAAAAATGCTTCATCATCTATCTAGATTGGGGACTAGCTTGGGGAGTACTGTTATACTTGAGAAGAAGAAGACCCTTGTTCTAACCTTAGTCTTTTTGGAGCACTAGCTGCAAATGGACTTCCTGGCCTTAGTCTTTGCTACAGGGAAGCCTGTTGCACATTTTGAACCATCGCATAACCTGCTATCTTCTACAAAGTGCATTGACTAGGTGCCACTACATTTCTACTATTTATCCTCCTTTGTAGCTCTCCAACCCTATCTAGATAGGTCTTGACATATATCTCCTTCTTCTCATTCATAGTTTGGATTATCTCAGCAAAATTATTCATTAGTGCTTGCATCTTGGCTCTCCAATATTTCTTATCTTTCAATGAGTCATAGCTAGAGTGAAAAACATTAATGACTTCTAGAGTCTTACTAAATACTATCCATTTCTCCTTTCTCAATTCCTGCTCTTGTAAAGAAAAAATATTCCCAATAACATCCTATAGATAGTATCCTTGGTGCACCATGCGAGTAGCCTTTTTCGTCTCTCTTAAGAGGTCATAGAATCCTTTAGGATCAATGAATCTAGCATGAGAGTCTGCCATGTTGTATCTGTCCATGAAAAGGTTAAGATGTTTCCACCCTTTCCTTAAAAAAACAAAATGATGCACTACAATAATAACTGGGAAAAAGGTACCCTTCTTAGGAAAATCCCTCTCATCAATTATACCTATCTACCATTATAATTCTACTATCCCTATTTTCAGTGGCACATGGAATGGTAACACATGAGGCTTTATAGGGAAGCCATACACTCTTATTACTATTGAAACATTATAAGGGATTATATCCCCCCAATTATGACTAACCAGTAGCCCTTTTGCGTGGACCTTGGGTCTGACCAATTCTAACAATGCTTATGGAATTCTAGGGTTGTACCCTCTCAAAATTATTCTAAGCTTTGATGCAAAGTATCTATCAAACCTCACATAACTAGCAACTATAGCTTCTAAAGTCATATCCACACACCATAACTACACTACATTCCTCTCTTCATCTCTTGTTATTTCTAGCTCCATACCCTTGGAGAAAAAGGTATATCCCTGGTACAAACATACATACATGAGGAATGAATACCAACAAAATAGTTTGTCTAGTTTTCCCTGTGCTATCCCCACCAAACCACTGTGCATTTACTTTGCAAGAAAAGTAGCAAAATACATAATAGTGCTAATCCCAAATAGAAGAGTTTGAGGCATAATAAGGACAATTGAGTCTGGGATTCGATCTGCTTCATCTATTTCAAAAATTTTGCAAAGAGAAAAATATAATGCCTAAGCCCTAAGGTTAAAATGTCTTCTCAACAATGGCTCTAGGGTGGTGGCAGTAATCATAGATAAAGTACCAATTTTAGTAGCATGCTCCTATAGTGGCCCTATTCTTAAGTAAATCCTTTGTGCATAGTACCTTGCTTTAAGATCATCCATACCAATGATTTCATGCATGGCATGGTTAGGGTTGAGTTTGAAAACCTCACTAATTATTTTAGGGAAAACCCTAAAAAGATTCACTCCAACATGATTCTTTACCCAATATTTCTTGGCCAAATCCATCAAAAAATCATTATAAAAAAAAACTATGGGGACTATTAATTTCCCAATATCAAACTCCCAAACATTGCTCATAGGAGTGTCTAGTTTTTGCTTTGAAAACTATTTTTGAAATAACTCTAGACCTCCTATGGAAACCTAGACATCTCGTACCTAGTTAGCCTTATCATAGAAACCCTTTGCTATGGCTACCCTAGGGTCTTTAGGAATCAACTCCCTCCCCTTAGTTATTTCATGTACTGATAGAGGGAATTGTTCTAAAAAATCATCATGTATAGAACGTTTAGGTAATCTATTTGTCCAGTGAATTCCTTTTGGGGGGGCATTTTGAATAAGCTCTAGAACTTATATAACATCAAATATTTGATTTCAAGGAGTCATGGAGTACTTACCTGCTCAAATTTGCACTTCTACACTGTATGATTTCTGCTGTAACTTATTGGATCACTAGATAAATTTACGTGCCCTGGCTCTAAAAATTTTATAAGCTTTGATATTCTTTTTGTAATTTGGTGGTTCATTAATGGTGAAATCATGAGTTCTATTCATGCATTGAAATTGCATGAATGAGCTTTACACCATATTTACTCTTAGTAACCATTACCTCCAAATTGCACCCAATCTTATCTATAGATTTTCACCAGATTGGATGGCTTTAATTCAAAAAGAAACAATTTTTATGCCTTTAAAAATGTGTCCACATGTTTCATTACCTCTTACCTACATTCCTTAAATTTCTTGTATCTTAAAATTGCAAGTAAGCACTATTTATTGATCAAGACAAGATCAATGATGACATAAGTTTATAGTTGAAAAAAGGCCCAATCAGCTATACTAACCAATAGGAAGTCTCGATGTGAATCTATGCCTTCTAACAACCTCCACCCAAGCAGTTCCCATATCATCTTCTAAGTGAGTAGGTTCTCGACATCATCCTTTCCACATGTCAAGCTAGTGCGTCCCCATTTTCCTTATTGGATGCACATCTTCAAACTATGAGCTTGTACTAGTTGTCGATCTTGGAGAGATCAATGGATAGCACTACTCAAATCCTACAAACCTTTCTATGATGGGGATAGTGACATCACCATGGACACATGCCTGCATGGCACATACCCACTTTGCTTAAAATCCTTTCAAGTTCCTAATGCAGGCATGCAACCATCATTGATCAAGGGAAAATTAATGGTGTGAAAAAATTTGCACTTTAGGGTCACATCTTCCACTTGGACCAATGAAATGACTCTTCTCATTTTCATGCATTGACTAACCTGACTACTACATTAATTGTTGGAAATTTGGTGCCCATACCATAAGTACTTCTAGCTTAGAATATGTGGCATATAGCAAGGCATGACTCAACATTCTCCCCTAGTCTTGGCCCCACTGTGACATGCAACACAAAGGCACAATCCCACATTCTTTATTGATTGAGTGATTTGAAATTGTTAGCTTGCACTAATCCTTGATCTCTAAAAAATATATGGTCATAGGCCGATGTATCTTAAAGTACGATGTCAACTAAACTGATGACTAAAACACTAGCACTAGGTCCAACTTATTTTGACAACTTTCATTTAAGATACTTCAATATCATTTTATGGAAAGGGTGGGGCCATGATGTTAGATCCTGCTACATGTCCAATTTGCACTTCCCCACATTATTTAATCCTCGTGCATGTTCTTAATGCAGAAAAGCATTAGCCCTTGATCTAAACAAGATCAGTGGTTGATGAATCTTGGTCATAAACTGATATCTACATTAATGTATCCACCAATCACATCGTAAGAGTTCCAAAATGTGCATGAAAGGTACTAACAAGTTTGCAAAAAGGTTCTGGCAATTCATGACAAATGCAATCTTTGCGGTGCACTGAGATTTTAAAAAGGCAAGGGCTACATGTCATCAAAACACATGCCCACATTACTTAAACACCTTGCATCTCATTTTTGCACAAATGTGATAATTTTTGATCTAAACATGATCATCAACCACATAAAATTTTCATCACATAGGCTATTTCTCAATAAAATAATCAAGCAAAGCATGGCCAACAAAGGTTTAAATAAGATTTTTTTATGAAGTCATGCTTGCATGAGCCCAACCTTAATATAGAAGTAATATGTCTTAAAATCATTTTTTGGAATATTATATTCAAGGTTTTTCAAAACCAAGGTAAAATAAAGTAAGGAATTAGGGTTTTCACACTTAGGGTTTTTTAATTGATTTCTCTAATGACATACCTTGAGAATTTGATAGAGTTCCAATAAGACAGAAACCAAGACATGAGCTAAGGCAACCTAAGCATTTGACAAATACAAGGAACAAACCTAATTTGCAAGATATAATGTCTTAACTAATTTTTCAATACAATTTTTAGAATTTTCAGCACTATGAAAAATTAGACCATTAGACAAGTGGCCTATTGTAAACACACTACATATAAAGTGTCAAAAGAATCACATTTGGGGGAGCTGTTTGATTGAGTGAAAAGGGGCAATGTGTCTTGTGTTTTTGTGTCTCTCTTTATCTCTTGTGCTCATTTTAATTTTTTGCATCATGGGTTCACCTAAAATTCCACTTCTAACTTCACACAATTATACATGGAAAGATATTGTATGGAGTAGACTAATGGAAAAAGGTTTAAATCTATATGTTTATGGTACAATTATAAAACCCACTGATGCTTATGCACAAGTTGATTGGCAAGTTAAATTCAACGAGGCTTTAGAAATTATTAGGAGCTATATTCATAGAGTTCTTCCACATTTCTAGGTTCAAGGATGCGAAGGGTGCTTGGGAAAAACTTGAATGGTTTTATGACAAGGTGGATGAGGAAAATGGATTCCAAATTGAGGATGATCTACTTCTATTGGATCTTAATAATTTTGACACAATTCAAGACTATGTCAACAAAGCCAATGAATTGAGAGAACTACTTAAAGATTGTTGTAATCCCATGAAGGATGATAGATTTATTCATCACATCTTGAAGAGGCTACTTTTAGAGTATGCATCTTTTGTTTCAAGTAATAACACTCATAGGATAACCATGGTAAGTGACTTCACTAAGCCTACATTTGATGCATTTGTATAAATATTGATGTTGGAACAATCCAAGTTGATAGATATGGGAATTCTCAAGTCATCCAAGTCTACAGCATTGGTGACTAGTAATGAGAACCAATCAAATTAAGGTGGAAAAAGTTTGGCCAACAACAAAAAAAATTAGTGGAAGAAAAAATCACAATCATAATCACAATAGTCTTCCTCATCGCAACAAGGAAATTCTTCATCCAACAAGAAGGAAAATAAAAATAAGAAGGATAAAATATTTTGTGCATATTGCAAGAAACTGAATCATGATGAGCATCATTGTAAGACTAAGAGAATTGATGAGTTGGAAAACTTACTTAGGAAGAAAAAAAAATCAATGTGCTAAATGCTTACAAAGATTCAAATTGATCCACTTCATAGGGAAAAGGGAAAGCATTTATGGCAAGTTCAAGTTCTTTAGGGGAATGGATTCTTGACACAAGTGCCTCATACCATATGGGTTCTTTAAAAGGACACTTTTCTTTGTTGAAGTAGTCTAAGGTACCTCCCATATTTGTAGGGAATGATACACGAGTGCAAGTTGAAGTGAAAGGACAAGTTGAGATGGAAAATGGAGAGTTCAAAGATGTTCTCTATGTTCCTAACCTTAGCGCTAATCTCCTTTCAATTTACCAAATTGCTCACTATGGTGGTGGCAATAAAGTTGAGTTCCTTCCTGATTTAGTAATGGTGCATAATCTTAGAGATGATTCATTAGTTGTAGTGGGTAAAGTCAATCATGACACAAGGCTTTATTCTTTCCCCCACTTTGTGCCTAAGTCTTTGTCACATGCCTTGTTAACACAATCTCAATCACAAAGCAAATTATGTCATGAGTCATATGGACATCTTGCCTTCCACTATCTTCATCAACTTAGCTCAAAAAATATGGTTGAAGGTCCACCTACAATCAACTTTTTTATAGGTGAATGTTCAACTTGTTTAAAGGATATAAATCTAGAAGAGAAGTTTGACAAAGGGAAGTCTTAGAGAGCATCAATTGTTCTTTACTTGGTTCACATTGTTCTAGCAGGTCCCTTTTTAGTAACATTAGTTAGTAAGGGTTGCTATGTCCTCACTTTTATTGATGAATTTTCATTCTACACATGGGTCTACTTTCTTACTCACAAGAATGAAGTGTTTGATAAGTTTCTAGCCTTCAAGAGTCATGTCGAGAAGCAATCAAGGAAAGCCATCAAGGTTCTTCATACGGACATGAGAGTAAATATGTGAACTCAAGACTTAGAGAATTTTTTTAACTTGAGGGAATTGATCTTTAGAATCTAGTACCATTTATTCCACAAAAGACAAGTGTTGCAGCAATGAGGATTAGAATTCTTAAGTCAATGGAAAGTTGCAAAATTCAAGCTAAGTCTATTGATCCATCACTTGAAGTTGAAGCTATATGTAGTGCCAATCACATCCTTAATAGATCTCCTCATAATGTCTTAGATGGTGTTGGTGTTTAAAACTACTGAACAACAAAATGCTCAATACCAAAGTGATAATACTCACATAATCTAAGGGTTATCTACTTCCTATTAACAATTATATGTTTAAACCATTTGGATCCAACTTCAAAAAAATCAAAAATGGTTTTCTACTCTTTAGGCTCTATAGAACCAAGGTGGGTATACCTAGGGGATGATTCAAATGCATAGTATTGTATGAGAATTATATTAGTTTCATTCTAATTCTCATCTTCTATCTCAGACACATACACGTTTAATCCATTCCTTGACATTTTCAAATTCATATACATCCCTCATAAGTAGATTTGGTCACAATTCTCCTTGGGTTTACAACTATTTCTAGAAATAGTAGCTACCTAAGACTCAAAAATTAGTTATAAATGAGTGCTGACCAGCATTCACAACCCTAAGCAAAATGGAATGAAAATAATTTTGTTTTATAATTGATTTGATAAGTAGTGGTAGAATTTACTCTTACTCAGTTTTGATTTATGTGACCAGTGCCATATCCATTGGGCAAAAGGTTAACTATTGGCAAGAGATCTAGTTAAAATAACTTGTAAATGAATCTATCAGTTGTAATCACCCATTTCCATTCTTATGAAATATTCCTTTTATAAACTCATAAAATCTACTAATTTACTGAAGCATTTCAATAACTCCTTGAATTAAAAGCAACAATAAAACTAGCATACAACCCATCCAAATTAAATTCAATCAAATAAACTTTATTTAAAGGACCTCAAAGTAAAAAAACTCATAAAATGGAGACATAAATTGGTGACACAGATATATGTAAGTACCCCTTTTTCTTATCCTTTAGAAGATTGATACAATGACCAATAGAAACTCAATGAAAAGCCTAGAATATCTTGTTGATTCTATCATTTCTATCTATTATCAAAGAGTAAATAATTCAAAGTAAACTCAAAACAACTACATACAACTGGATTGATTGTACTTTTCTTGAGAGAGGCAAAATTTATACAAGCCTCAAGCCCATTACAATGCCTTGAAAACTCATTTATATAAGCATTAGTTACAACAAGAAAAAGGAAAAATGTGACTGATAGATGTCCTTTTACAACAAGGAATACAACAAAATATCAAAATATCTTTATAGCCTTAATCACAAAAATAATTGCATATGATAGCTGGAGCATCAAATCTTCAATTTTCATCCTCATCTTCAACATCCCCTAGTTAGTAGAGTCTTTATTTCCACAATTTCCTTCCATACAATGACTTCTTTATTTTTTTGGCCACTTGCATGCTTTGATGGTTGTTAATTCACTAAAAAACTTTTAACATCTAGCATCTATGACTACCTTCCCCTTTGTTATGAATCTATTCATTTTAGTTTCAATCTTGAAAAAGGTATAAATGAGTCCATTGAAAGAAAAATCATTAGTGTCACCTTCAAAAATTGATACCACCTATGGCAAGTTTTCAATATGGTCAAAATAACTAGACCATTCATTCCAATCTTTTATTTGGCTATCAAAATTAAGGATTGAATGGATTAAGGAATAAAAACCATTGATCAACACTTTCATCTTATTCTAAATGATTGTAAATTTTCTTGTAAAGAATTGTAGCAAATACTTTACTTTATCTATACCCTCTTTAACAAAAATGACCTTATCAGGAAGGTCTAGCTTCTTAGCTAATAGAGGTATCAATCTATCAAAAAATTGCATGTAAGGTCACCATTGTTGGAAAATAGGGTCAAGCCAACCTATTGCTTCTTTGCACATTCTCTCAATAGCTTGCAAGTTGGTAAATGCATTATATGCATCTTGAGAGATTCTCTTTCTGATACCTATCCTAAGATTTAGCATACTCAACATTACACCCCTTTTTGGTGCATTGTCAAATTGAGGAACCTCGGCTTCCATATTTACAACTGGTATTGGCACTAGCATTGTTACCCCTATGGGTATATCCTCTATTTAGACTTTTTCTTCAACAATGTACCTAAACTCTTCTACACTCCCTTGTGCACGTTCTACCTCTACTGTAGTTTTGAGTTGGTCCTTCAAAGATGTAACTTCCTCTTCTAGGCTCTGAACTTCTCCCTCCAACTCTTCTATTCTCTATTTTTCCACATAGCTTATTTTAAGCTCTCCTTCATATAACTTCCTAACATCTAGGCATTCATTATATGCACCAACAAGCCTATCCTCAATCTATTTCATGTTTTCCTCATTCATGAATGCAAAGTGTTTAACCATGTTAGAAATCTCTTTTCTTGTGGTATTGTCTAATGTCTAGACAATTATATGGCCTTGAGCAGTCTCCTCTACATTCATCATTCTAGGTTTGTTATTGTCAGGGGCAACAATTCATACAGCTAAGGTCTTAGTATCTATACTAAAACCTAACCCTCTCTTCAAACCTTCACTACTGCTAGCCTCATAACTAATTGCCTTATCTTGCCTCCTCATCTGGTCAAGTACAAAGGCCTTTTCAATGTCCCATCTTGGCATTAAAAGCATGCCACTTCTATGTACCAATTCCCTAGCTTTTGTATGAGTCATTGTTTCACTATTTGGAGCATATTATATCAGTTTATCCACTTATTCTTTATTCGTCTCAGTATCTTCTCCTAGCAAAAGGCTCAATGTGAGCTCATTTTGCTTATATATATATATATATATATATATATATATATATATATATATATATATATATATATATAGTTTTAAAATTTGGATGATTTAATGAGATCATCATCTTCCATGAATTTCTTATATTGGATGAGTCTATCATCCAATCTAGAGGCTACAATTTGTAAATTAGTTGAGGCTTTTCCTAACTCTATTGCCCTTTCATGCAAGTAATTCTAACAATATCAACAAAATACTGATAATTGCTTAGAATGACTTGCAAGGCTCTACTCACCACCCTCTCTAGGATATGCATGGTTTTCTATTTCTTGTTTCCTTTAGCCACCCATGTAGAAGATGATGATTGTTTCTCCTCCTCAACATCAATTTTTAACTAGACATCAGGCTCAGGGGATTCCCTATTCACTGCTGCCTCTTCTCCTACCAGCTCACTTGGCATTTGGACCATGACATGATCAAAATTCTAAACTATTCTCCTCAAATTCCTAGGATATAGGATCTCTATGTAAAAATCCTTGAAGTTTGGGTTGGTCCTTCACAAGTCATCCTCCACATTTCTAATTTCAACATACTTTCATAGTAACTCATTAGAATCCCCTATTGCTACTATATTAGCAATTAAATCTTCTACATGGATGGGTTTTCTAGGAGGTAGAATATAACCCCTAATGGCTTTGATCTCATTGGTTACATAATTATCTGGGTCATACATTTTGTAGGGTCTAGTGGAAAATTTATACTAGCTTAAATATTCACTAAACTTCTCATAAGCATTCTTCCCAATTATAAAATCTCCTAATTTAGAACATCTATAGACAAATGTAGGTTTATGTAGGGAAGGAGGAATCATCTCTTTGCTCATCAATAAGAATTGCCAAAAGAATTCAATAATATCTAACCTACGAGGCAAATATTTGGGTAATATATGAGGTGGCTATGGGCATGCATAAAATCTCATTAAGGTACACTCAAACAAAAATATATCACCTCAATTATGGTCTAGTTTCATTTTTTAATCCAAAAAGGAAGGTCTAAGTAATGTTTTCAAGACATTAGGGGCCCTAAAAAGGGTATGATCTACCATTCTCATTATTGCAGTTCTAAACAAATTGAAAAATATAATTGCATTTGAATAACAAAAATTTCTATCCCAAGTACGAGTCCATAATTGCACAAGCAACTCACCTAATTCATCAAACATTTGATCAATGAAATCCTCACTAATATAACCAATGTTCTTGTATAGGATCAAGTGCATTAGCAATGAGTAATGATGAAACTTGAAGTCCTTCATCTCTCATTTCTTGACATTGACAATCTGATGGTACATGCTCTCAATAATGAATCCCACATAATCATATTCCCTGTTGTGAAAAGGGTCTTGTATGTCACATGCCATTAAAAAAAATGAGCCAAATACACAATCCTTTACCCCATCACTTCCCAGAACTTTATGTAATCCATACACTATATTCTTGAAGAAGTTTTTTGAATCTACTTAGAGGCAAGTGATCCTCTACTTTCTTTGGTATCTACCCTGCCTTTTTGACATTGTAGGAAATTTTGGGTAGCATCACATTATTTAGATAATGAGTCTTATTTCTCCCAAATTTTCCTTGTAAGTAATCAATATCTATGGAGACATCCATTTGCCCCTCCAAACCAAAAGCTTCTATAAAAGAAGTCCTATCAAGTGTACATAAAATGCTCCCATTGTGTCTATGAAATGACCTCATGACTAGGTTATATGAATTTATCAAAGCCTTCAAAAAATCCACATCAACAAATACTTTAGGGAATATTAATTTTTCCATATTCTTATTTCATGGGTTACAAACTAACACATTTTAAATTTTTTTTTGATAGAAATACATGAATAGATTAAACCCATCGATCTTGAGGCATTTTGCATCTCCACATAAGCAGGATCTTTAAAAACATGGTCATTAGCCAAAACTACAATAGATGATCCTAGGAGTATTTTCAACCATTCCTTTGCATGTTTATTTGGCTTATAGACCCTTGATTTCTTTTTAGTTTTTACTATCTCATTCTTCTTCTTTCCTTCTACCATTACCTCAACAACATCATCACCTTCCTCTTCCACTTCTACTTTGTTAGTAGGGACCTCCTCAACATCTATGTCAACCATTATTTTCTACAAACTTATAACTCAAACTCCTACAAAAATGACATAGAAAATCACAAAGCTATGGATGCCTAAAGAATTTTTAGAATAAGAAACACAAGCTCTTCGAAAGTGGCAAATATGCCGAACCTTCGATTAGATCTTTACACTGTAATCATGCAATCTACTAGCTTTAATAAATTTTGCATGCACAAGCTTTAATACCATCCTTGTAGGGTGTCAGTAAAGATTATCAACCATTTAATTCAATCCTAAAGTACCTTTTTGTTTTGGTTTTTACATGGCTACGGTGAATTCATTCTTTTTCTTGACTGGAATGACACCTCAGCTGGCCTCCTTTTTCAAATTTTGTCTTCGACTTATACGCTAAGTCCAAATCCTTAAATCCTCATAACTTTATAGATACAACTATCAAACCCTTATACTTATCCAATGATGCTTCATAAAACTTCAAGCATAGAAGTGTTATGGTTCTTTAAGCATGGCCTTATAATTCATTTTACACTCCTACATAGCCCCTTTTATCATAAGATCTCAAACCCTCTCAATGTATGTTTAGATGCTTACGTTTCAACACATCTTGTACCAGTGTAAACCATTCATTTCATTCCTCATTTTACCTTTTACACTCATACGCTAAACCAATCTCATATCCACAAAGAAATACATGAAGCACCTCTTTGTCCACATAGTATCCTTGTAAATGTAAGAGCATAAGGGAAAACTTTTCTCTCAACAAATCAATGACCCAGATCAGATCTTGGGAAAAAAACATCACCGTTGATTTAAGCACATGCAAAATGAATGATTTAAGTTATCTTCCACATGGGTTGGGCCCATCTGACATATGTGACATGTCATAATTTGATCCATTCTTCTCAGGGTCCAAGTGGCAATTTATCAGGTCCCACACAACGCATTTTTCCTTATCACAACACTTTATAGTTGTCCACAAGCCAAATACTGAAGGCACATAGAATAAACCAAAAATTGCTTCACTCTTATGAGTTTCCCTTGTGCATAGAACCATAAAACCCATTTAATATTTTTGTGACATATCCTTTACGCCATCATAGGCCTTTATGTCCTAATGCCATTTAGCAAAAGGTGTGAGCATAAATCAAACCAATACACCTTTTTGCCCATCTTCTCAACTTGTTACTCATACCCCATAAATCAATAGACATAAAATTTTTAAACCTTATTACACTCATATACTTAAAAGGAAAACATATAGCAAGAGGTACCATAATGAAAAGCTTTCGCTCATCTTGGCTAACTCATCACCATGGAACAATAAGGAAAAACTTACAATATATGAAAACATTTTACACAACTTCTCCCAAGGATCAATTGTATGACTAGAAAGTTCAAAATTCCATCACTTTTTTGTTACACGTTACATAACTATATACCCATAAATAAAAAATTCCTTATGTTATTATGCCATTTAGTGAAGCATGACCATGGAGAAAAAAGAAAGAGAACACAACACTCCTATGGGCAGCCCAAACACTGTAGAACCATAAGAGAAGAGAACTTAGGAATTTTGTAAACCCTTTCAAAAATTCAAGATAAACTTAGGATTTGAACATACTCAGGACATTTTAATGATTATGTTGATGATAAACCTTGAGAATTTAATAAAATTCAAACAACATAGAGATCAAGGCATAACTAAGGTAACACAAGATTTTGAAAAATAATAAGAAGAGAAACCCTAATCTATAGGACACAAGGATTACATGTTTTTTCACACATATTTTGGAACTATTTTGTACTAATAAAAATTAGAACAACAGATGCAACGACTCCTTTAGAGGCATGGTGTGGAAGAAAACCAGTTGTGAAACACTTCAGAGTTTTTGGTTGTCCAACATGGGAACACATATCTTAAAGGTAATGAAAAGCACCAAAACCAAGGCCTTATACTTTTATTGGATATGAAAAAATTGTTAAGGAATATATGCTTATGGATCCTGAGACTCATGAGATATTCATAGAGAGGAATGTTCACTTTAAGGAAAGTTTAGCTAGCTTATCCTCTAATCCTCTCCATACATCATACATTGTGGAAACTGGTAGTGACAACAATGATGGTGATTCAACAAGTTCAGATATTGGGGATCCTATCGATAGATGTAGATCAAAGTCATAGCATCAAATCATTCCACATGCATACATTCCTACAGTGACAACTCCATGCAATTTAGTATAGTTGGGTACACCTTGTCTTCTAGTTCTAGCACTAGGGGATGACTACATAACATATATTTTAGGTTTTTTTTTTTGGAGTCATACATAGAAAATTTGGGAGAAATCATTGATGATATACATCTTCTCTTTGATGAAGAAGATCTTTCTTCAGTTGTTGTGAGGGAACACTCTTTGTCCATTCTCTACATGATCAATCTTACCAGGTTGATATGATTTGGGATTTTTATGTACAACAGTTGTAGGACATCTCCTTATCATTCAAGGAGATAGTTGGTTCTTTGGGATATGTTCTACATTGATCCTTTTTAGATCTAAACTTGTTCTTTTCAATAGTATTGGAAGGGGTGACCATCAGTATCGACATAGGGACAGTTTACAATTCATCATTGGGATTCTTTCTACACATTAGGGAAGCATCTCATATGTACCTATGATAGTGTTTCTTCTTAAAGGGAGCAACATTATTCAATACTCCTAGATCAACTTATACATTCATGTTGGAGCAGCCATCACTGATCGACATTCTAAATTTTGGGGGGGGACTACCTTGTATCCTTTCTTATTCTTCTTATTCTCTTTTATGGGGGGCAGGGGGGGCACATTTTCCTCTTATGGGGTTTTGTCCTTCTCATACTTCTCTAATTACTCCATCCATCCATGCATCTTGTTTTTTCATCTCAATTTTTGGGGGAGCAATTTTCCCATGAGGTTTTCCCTCTTTCTCTATTTTTAGAGAGATAGCATTGCATTTGTACATGGGTACCTAACATGGCCTAGTAGTTGGGACTCATCATCCATTTTCATTATAGTTTTTGTGCTTAAGTAAATTTCCCCAAGTTGCACTTAGGGGGGGTGTTAGTGTAAATAATTAATTATTATTACACTTTACTTAAGTTTACTTAGATTAATGCATTATTTTATTATTTATTATATTCGACACCTAGGAGTAAGAATATTCATATGAGTTGTCTTGGTGACAACACAAGAGTTAGAAATTCTAATTTAGCACATGGTGTGTACAACATCTTTTTACATGACATAGCTATGTAAGCATTATCCTCTCATCATTGCACTAACTTTTTTACTCAATGGAGGATAATCCCCTCTTAGTGGACATGTGCTTAGTTGTGAGACTTATCATTTTTTTGACTTCTATTCATTATAGAGGCCTTTATATATAGGAACTCCTAGTGTTTATGTACATTATTATAATTTCATATTGTTATTCTGATCATACTTTATTGGTCCATATTGTGCTAGTGCTTGAACTTCTTGATCTTGGGTGATTTTTCTCAAAGGAAAATTCTTATAGTTCAATAATATCACACCATGTTTAAGAAATAAAGTGAGACCATTTCTATTTATGGTTGGCGTAAAAGATAAACTAAGAAGTGAAACTATCTAAGAAATCAATCAGATGTTGACAAAATCAAAGGTATCATCTCCTCTAGTACCTAGAACCTCAGAAGTGCTAGTGAGTAGTAACACTATGAAAATTGATCACACCAATATTACCATTAACATTGATGATACCAATCCATTTGAAGGTTCCAAACTAAATGAACCAAATATTGGCAATATTGAGGACAAACTAAGACAGATTGTAGGGGAGAATTGGTTACTTGAAAAAGAGAAAAGGAAAATAGAAGAGGCCAAGTAGAAATTGCTTTCGGAAGAGTAGGAAAAGTAAAAGAATAGTAGAAGAAGAAATGAGAAAGAAAATAGAGGAATATGAGAAGAAGATATTGGATGAGAAGAGAGAAAAGGAAAGAGAGGAAAGAGTAAAGAAAGAGTAAGAAGAGAGAAGAAAAATAGAGGCAACTAATAAACAAAGGGAGGATGACACTAAATAGTCTAGTTCATATATTTCACTCTCTCTTGCCAGTTTAGCAACTAATGATGATGATCAAGTAGATTGGATCCCATCCCTATCAAAGCTTATATAGAAAAATAGAACAATAAAAGGCTTACAAAAAACCTTGATGGAAGTTGATGATAGACTACAAATTAATTTAGTTTTACAATACACCATATCAAATCTAGAATAGAGGGCACAAGAATTGCTGAAATCATTTGATGAAGAGTTTACTAACCTATTAAATGTAGAAAAAGCAAAGACACATATTTCACATGATGTTAACCTATTTAGAACCATGTGTTAGAAAACTAAGAATGACTTGGTTAATCTTGATACTTGTATCAAGGAAATTTAGAAATGTCAACAGGATGGGAAACCATTGTATGTTAAGTATACTTTATCATAGAAGAAAACCAAGGAAATCAACAATTAGATAGAAGGAAAGATGAGTGAGTTAGAGGCTTTATTCAGCTAGATCTAGCATCCATCTTGCAAGGTTGATGATTTTCAAGGACAAGTGGCCATTATTCACAATGATATCAGGAAATAGGAAATTTGGAGGGAACAAATCTTGAAGAGGATATCAGATTTTAGAGAGTCTATAGCTCTGAAAGTATCTTTTTGTTGAGAAGTATTTGAAGGAATGTGTCAACGCAAAGGATTCGTATTCTAACTTTTGTATTCAGATCTTAAGGTACTTGAGATTGCATCATATGTTCTATGTGAAATTCTCACCTTAGCTGAATCCACCAATAAGACATGGACTAAGGTTATGGATAGTCTGAAGGAAAATTTTGATGATTGCATGAAGATCCTATCAGCATAAGGAAGGACAAGAATTTTGGATAGTTTTTGACAAATTTTTGACATTTTGACATTTGTCATTGATGTCAAAGGGGGAGTAGTTGTAGAAAATTGGAAAATACTTGAATTATCAAAAGGGGAGAATATTGTAAGTATATAATGTGGAACATATTGTAAGTGAGAGCATATTTAAAGATGGAAAAATTGTAATAGATGTAATATGTTTATTTTGTTGTTAAGTTTTGTTACTTAGCCAATTTTCTCTATTTTGTTGCCATCAATGCCAAAGGGGAAGATTATTGAAAATTGATTAATAAAGATATGTAATTACTATCATTTATGTCAACACATGATGTACATGGTCATAGGAAACCTCAGAAATAAAGATACTTAGTGTTTGGTAATAAAAAAATTGTCTAAGTATAGAGTTTGATTTACATCAGTCTATTGTCTTGTTTATAACTTGTTACTGACATCATATTATGAGTTAGATGGAGATAGTATACATGTTGGTGATGATGTGTATAACCTTGAAAGTCATTACAAACTATACAGAACATAGATAATCATGTTTGAAGTGAAATAGGACAACGAAATTGAAGGAAAGAATTGTTTTATTTACAAGATAATTACTTGTCCAATTAGGACCAACATCCTAGATGTTTACTCTAAGTTGGAAAATTGGAATTTTGGTCTTAGCTAACACAAGAATAATTTATGTACATGCATGGTATTTATGCAAAAGACATTTTATGATGCGATGTGTGAGAGTGGTTATAAGTGCTATCTTCTAATTATGATTGTATGCAAACTTTTGTGAAAGTGATTTATGCAAAGTTTTATATAATCTATTTTGTGATCCAAGATTAAGCTAAAGATTAAAGATTAGTCAAGGAAGAAGATACATTAACTATTTTCCAAAATTTTGATTGTCTATTTGGGCAGTGAGCTCTTCTTTTAATTAGAAGTGCATGTTTGGGGAGTGGGCTCATCTTGCATTTATTGTACCACAACTCCTAATACGGTTGAAAAATCCTAACATGGATTTAAAGCCTCCTAAAAAGGAATACTTAAATTAAATTTTCTTATTGATTCCTAATAGGGTCCATCCTCTAACAAGGAACTTATATATTTGTATGTTATCTAGTAGATATCATCCCCACCGAGGCTTTCCCTTGGCCAGGGTTTTCCTAATTAACAAAATATGGTATTATGACTTATCTTTTTGCATTGTTACTATTATTGTTTAGAATTAATTTATTACTTTGTTGTGAATGGTTTAAAGTAAAAGATAATATCTAGTTGTGGACAAAAAATTGTAGATTACTAATTCACCCACTTGCCCCCCCCCCCCCCCCCCCCCAGTAATCCCTATTTCTAAAAAAAACCCTCATTAAGGGAAATACCCAACTTTTAAAAGAATCCATTGTTGAAAATTGGATAAAGAAGATATGTAATTTTTGTCATTTATAGCAACACATGATCTTCTTTCTTATAGGAAAACTCAAAAATAAACATACATAGTTAGATGGAGATTATATACATGTTAGTGATAACATGTATAACCTCAAAGTTTAGTACTAGCTGTATGAAATAGAGATAATCATGTTTTAGTGAATTAGGACATCATAATTGAAGGAAAGGATTTTTTTTTAATAAAATAATTACTTATCCAATTTGGGGTTTCATCCTAGATGTTTAATCTAGGTCAAAAAAGTATACTATAGTCGTACCCAACCTAGTGGAAATTTGTTTAAAGGCATGGTATTTATACAAAGGACATTTTGTAAATTCATATAGTGTGAAGTGTTATTATGTAATTATTGCGTTGAGCAATTGTATGAAAACTTTTGTGCAAGAAATATATGTGAATTTTTGTAAAAGCTATTTTGTGATCTAAAATTGAGCTAAAGATCAAAGATTAGACAAAGAAGAAGTTATAGTACCTATACTCCAGAAGTATAATTACTTGTTTGGATAGAGAACATTTCTTATAATTAGAAGTGCATGTTTGTGCAGTGAGCTCATCTTGCATCTATTGTACTACAACTCCTAACAAGGTCAAAATCTCCTAACAAGGATTCAATGTCTCCTAATATGGACTTTTTATACGCATTTTTCTCATTCACTCCTAACAAGGTCCATCCTCCAGCAAGGAACTTATATATCAATATATTATCTAGTAAGAATCATCCCCGCTAGGGGTTTCCCTAGTTAACATAATATGGTGTTATGAGTTATCATTGTGCATTGGTACTATTACTATTCATCATTACTTTATTGCTTTATTATGCATGGTTTAAAGTAAGAAACAATATCTAGTTGGTAACTAAAGTTTGTAGATTACTGATTCAGTAATCCCTATTTCTAACAATTGATATTAGAGCATAGTTACTTTGGAGATGCTTAACAACTTGAGGAAGAACCATGAAGAGGCTCTTAAACAAATTGATCTCCTTATTGAAAAAAGAGATAAGCTAAAGGACAAATATGAATAATCCAAAGTATACATTGGTCAATTCAAGGGAAAAATTGAACATCTCCAATCCAAGCCTAAATCTATTGAATCTAGAACTAGTGATGATGGCTACTCAAAGATGAAAATAAAGTACAAAATCTTGAAGCATGAATTGAAGATTATGAATCTAAAGTTGAATTTGAGAAATGATCCTAGAAAAGTTGAATCTAATTTGGATACTAAGAATGGAAATCTTAGAGAAAGTTTGGTAAAGAAAATATTTGAATTTGAAACATTGAAAGAAGATGGTGAAGAATTTCATAAGTACAGTACTACTATGAAGGGTGAAATAACTCAGTGCAGAAAATAGCTTTAGAAACTTTATTCTAGTAGAGAAATTCTTGATGATTCAATGTCAATACATAGACCTAATTATGATATGACTAATCTTGGTTATCTAATTAATATGTCTACAAATAAACCTAAGATTATATTGGATCCAATAGAAAAAGATAAGTCTGATGATAAGATTGAACCTAGTCAATCTTCTAATAAATCCAAAGAAGTTGAACAAGACAAGGAAGTTGAAATTTTGAATGAACCAAAGCAAGTGGAATCTCCTAAGGAAACAAAGTATGAATTTAGGGGTAAGTATTTTTTATATAATGAAATAGGTCATATGAAAAGAGATTGTACAAATAACTCATTTAATCATGTTAAGGACTTTTATTATCATAATTTTCATGGTATGTGTCATAAAGAAATTGATTGTAGAAAATTTGAGTATGATAATGATAGAAGGAATAGTAGAATGTCTAGAAATAACCTTATAGATAGAAGAAGATCTAATGAAAGGACTTTGAGAGAAGGAAGATCTCATGAATGCAAAAGATAGATCATGTGTTATAAGTGTAACAACTTAGGACACTTTGCTCATAATTTTCATGCACCTATTGATCAAAAAAATCCTATAAGTAGAGCACCAATATGTCTATTATGCAAAAAATTTAGACATATAGCAAAGTATTGCAAAATGGACTACAACTATAGAGATAGAAGAAATAATGGAAGAAGCTTTGGGAATAGAAGGAACGATGGAAAGAACATCGCAAATGATAGAAGGAATTATGAAAGGAACTTTGAAACTAATAGAGACAATAAGGAAAAAAGAAATGTTATCTTTGAACATCAAGAAGAACTTAATGAGGCAATTGTAGGAGTAGATATCTCAAAGGAAAAGTTAGATAATGATTAGATAGGAAGATTGAAGTTAGTTGTTGAGTTTTGATTCAACTAATTTGAATTAAGCTTGTTCACAACATCATAATTTGAGAACTTCAACCTAAGATCGAATTAGAGGTAGTGAAGTTGGGAAAAGGTGTATCCAGTTATGTTTAGATGGTACCTAAGCTCTCTTGTAATTTGGAGCTGTCTATACAAGTTATGAAGGAATTAAGACTTATTAGCATTATAGAAAAGGTTAATTCTATAGCAAAAAATGGAAACTATTTTTTTGCAAAAAAAATTGTGAAGCAAAGTATTGAGGAGAATCATCATGATGAATGGAGGCTATAGTAAAATTTGGATGTGATTTGAAGATCGAATAAATAATCTTGGGTAGTTATTTGATTACAGAATGTGATTGAGAAATTTTTCATGTTTACAAAGTACACAATTAATGCAAGTTCAAGTTGGTGGAATAAATGGAGTACATAATTGATTTTCACTTCATTGTAAATAAATCTTAAGAAAAGAGATCTCAAAAGAAACTTGTCAAGGCAATTATGAAGTAAACCATTTTTTTTGAAGGGGGTATTTTTATCATTTTTTTGTAATTTTTTCGGCAAAAGTTCATATTTGGTAGAATCATGGATATGTCAATAGTACACAATGTTGAGAACAAGGATAGAACTAAGTTAAATATTATTTCCATAAAACCTACTAAAGGAAACCCTAAATCAACATTATCCATTACTTCAAACAATGTAGTATATTTGGAAGATGTAGGAAGTTATTTGAACAATAAATTTGAGTCTCTTGGTAGTGAATACATGAACAAGGATGTGGAATTATTTTTCAATCATGACATGACTGTGAAGCCCATATTTGAACATTTAAAGGAACTAGACCTCTTCAAATATCATTTTTACCATGAATTGGACACACATAAATCGACTCAAATCATATTAAGTAGGATAAATGATGTGTGACTATGAATGCAAGATAATGTAATTAATATTTCTACCAACCTTATTCATGAGATAACTAGTCTTAGGTAAACAAGGCATCATACCTATAGGTGAGAAAGTGGTCAAGAATAAAGTTGAGACTTATACCAAAGTAGTGTACAATGGAAAGGTTGTGGTGATCAGCACCATCAAGCAAGATGATGTAAGCTTCTTGAGTAGAAGTGTTGCCTACTCTATATGTGCAAGCTCAAAGATTTATGAATTATCAGTTAAATTTATCTATACAACATATGAGATATCCATAGACAAGGAACAAGTTAACCTCTATGAAATTCTAAGAATGCAATTACTTTAGAACCTAAAATAGATCAAGAGGACTAAGAATAGTGTGTTTAAATTTTAGTCATTAATCAATCACATATTCTTTCATGTACTTAAAATATTTCCATATTTATCATTCATAGATATAATGAGCAATGATAGTTGCACAATGGAGAAGATCATAGAAGTATGTAGGAGATATCTTGTAGATAGGATATTGGATAGTGGGAACTTGAAAATGAAAAATTTCAAAATGAAATAAGATAGAGATTCAAAATTGAACCTATAATTCTAGATAGATTTAAAGAGGAAATTTGCATTATGATTGATATAGATTATACTTATATTCAAGCAATGGAAGCTCGAGAAATATATCTTGATCCCTTTAGCTATGAATTGAGAAATGATATTGTAGTTAGTTATATTTGATTTTTTGTTGAAATTCTAGAAGGAAAAAGAAGAATACAAATTTGGAACCTATGATGAGATTACCTAGTCAACTCATCAGGCAACCTTGGAGAAGGCATCACACCAAAAAATAGAGCCAATCATGAAGAGAGCCTTATCAAATACCAGTATGACTGAGATTGAATTGATTTAGTTAGGAAAACCATGAAACAAGGAATACTAAACATGAAACCTTTGTCAGTATGTGTTGTAGAGAAATATTTGAAGTAGAGCATTCCATATGCAACAGTGTTAGATGTGCAACCCAATGAGCCAAAGAGAAAATCTAACAGATTAGTGGAAGCAATGTCCACAAAGACAAAAAAAGGTCAAGCAATAAGCCACTAGACCAGGCCAGAGGCAAAATAAATTGTTGACAATTGTTGAATCTAGTGAAGAAGAAGAAGAAGAAGTCAAGAAAGTAGAGAATGTGACAACATCAAAGTAATCAAGAAGAAAAGCTCAACAAACCTGGAAGGAAAAGATAGAAAATATTAAAAAAGCTATTACTAATGAAGGTAATTTTGTTTAGATGAACAAATTTTATGATTTGTATAACATTATTGAGAAGAGTAAGATTGATATCTCTACTATGAGATATATTATAGAAAATAGTCTAAAATTGAAAGATATTGAGGGAATAGTGAAACTAAAAGTCTATGTCATACTTATTGAGAAGAAGACACATATAAGAGAAGAAGATTTAGAACTTCAAAATTTTATACTTAGAACTATTTGCAAGACTAATGATGAAGACAAGATTAAGAGATTATTGAATCATCTTATACCTTACTTGAGAAATAAAGTGAGACCAATTTTCTTTATGGTGGGTGGAAAAGATAAATTAAGAAGTGAAACAATAGAAGCTATGAGTTGGATATTGATAGAATCAAAGATAGCATCTCCACTAGCATCCAAAACCTCAGAAGTGTCTGTGAGTAGTGACACTATGTAGATAGATCAAACCAATATTATCATTAACATTAATGATATTAATCCATTTGAAGGTTTTGAACTCAATGAATCTAATACTAATGATATTGAAGAAAAAATGAGACTATTTCAAGGAGAAAAGAGGTTACTTGAAGAAGAAAAGAAGAAAGTAGAAGAGGCCAAGAAGAAATTTCTTGAGGATGAGAAGAAAATAAAGGAAGAGGAGGAATAGAAAAGAATAATAGAAGAATTAATAAGAAAGAAAATGTTAGAAACAATAGTCCACCAAGATAAATGGGGGTGGGGTAAATCAGTAATCCAACAATTCAAACATTTATCATTTTTTAAAAAACTTAACCATTCAACAAAATTAAATGATAATCATAAGAAAATGCTCCTAGAAAATTACACTAGATATGTTGACTAGGGAAACCATTGATCAGAGGGAAAACCCTAGTGGGAATGATGCCCACAAGATGATGTACTAATATAAATATTCCTTATTAGAGGATGGACACTGTTAGGAGTCCATTACAAAATTTAGTATAATGACTCCCTATTAGGAGACTTTGAATCCTTGTTAGGATATTTCAACCTTGTTAGGAGTTGTGGTACAATGTATGCAAGATAAGCCCACTGCCCAAGCATGTAATTCCAACTATAAGAAGAGCTCACTGCTCAAACAAGTAATTTATTGTTATCTTTCTCTTTCGTCTATCTTGTCAACCTAACCAATCATTGTCAGACCTTGTAAACTAAATCACAAACCTTAGATCCAAATATCAAACCTTAGATCTCTTAGCAAAACCTCAATAATGAAGTTTCCTTCACTTCTGCACTACTCTACTCAACTTTGCATTCCACATTATCTACTACTTCTCAATAATTCAAATCCACATCATCCCACACTTTTGATAAAGGAAAATATCCTTCATTTAGGCCAAGTCCATAAAATAATTCCCTCAGTTAGCTATTAGACCTTCTCAATTAATTATTATAGGACCTCATTAAGAACATGTTACACTTAGTGATAACGTTAATCTTCCACCTTGCAACTTGAATAACTTTCTATAGATGCAATATTATGATGAGAAAGCTTAGCCACATCATCCTCAACATGTATTTTCCATGTCCTCAACCTCAATCCTTAGTATATCAACTTTGCTAAGAGATATAACAAGTTTACCAAAATATGCCTCTGTAAACTCTATCTCAGGATAGACATCACCAATGCTTACATAAATTCTTCTAGACTTATCCTTTCTTCTTCTAATTTTAACTACATATACTAGATTTTTAGATGTATCTTGCATAACCTTAGGTGGTTATAATGCTCAACTAGCTATCCATATCAACTTGATCTTTATGTTGTTCTTTTTTCAGATACCACAAAAAACTACTATGTTGACATCACTAAAAAATTGAATCATGAATGTGACATATCATCATATTAGTATATCTAAAATACTCCTCCATATGAATATCATCAGCATTCATTCTTGCAACCAATCTTCTAACAATCTTCCAAATCTTCCAACAATCTCCCCCTTTGGCATTAATGGCAACATAGACGAAATACATCAAGTTTCAAGAATACTAACAAAAGACTATTAATATTCCTTTCAAATACTCTTCATCAATCATTCTCCACCATTGATATACCTCAATGTATTCTATACCAAACTATCATTCCATTTTGTGCTCATGTCAAACATACTATACTCATGTCGAACATCAACAACACAATGTTTACTATTTTTCATGCCAAACTTCTTTGCCCATTGACATCAATTTCAAAGGTTTTACAAACCAACATCCCTAGATCAAACTATGTAGCAAATGATTCTTATTTAGCTCAAGTGTCAAAAGAAACTATTCAAAAAAATATTAACAATATTCTTAGATGACTCTGTCCATCATAGATACTCCCTCATACTGCAAGCATCAGCATTCATTGCAGACAAAAAATGGTGCTTTGTTACCCTAGACTGATGCACTCTTGCATCTTCTACTTTGATTTAGGAAGGGCCATAACCCTCAGCATACATCACAAATACTCAAAAGTCTCTTTGGGAAGAGTCTTGGTGAATATATATGCAATCTTATCTTTAGTGCTCAAATACTCCAATCTAATTTCCTTTTCTACAACTTTTTCTATCAACATATGATACGTTATATAAATGCACTTAGTCTTTGAATGCAACACTATATTCTTAGAAAATATTACCATGCTTGTGTTGTCACAATGTATGACAATAGGTTCATTGATTTCTATCTTTATATCCTTCAACATCTGCTTCATCCAAATGACTTGAGTGCAATTATTTGCTACTACAACATACTCTACTTCTGCTATACTTTGTAATGTACAATCCTACTTCCTTCTTAACCAATAAACCAATCTTCCTCCAAGAAAGAGAGCTCTCATCTAATGGCGGTCTTTTTATCATCCATGTTGCCTGTCCAATCTACATTAGTATAGGCACTTAGAGTGAAATCATTAGATCTATCATACCATAATCCAAATTCTAGAGTTCCTTTCATATATCTAAATATCATTTTTACTATTACATAATGTTCTTCTCTTGGATCATCTTGGAATCTTGCAACAATTCCATCTACATTTGTTATATTTGGCCTTGTGTGAGTTAGATTTTGCAATCCTCCAGTCATAGATTTGTACATTTTCTACATGATAGTAGGTGTCTCATCATTTGTAGATATCTTGTGTCTAATTACCATAGGTGTTCCAATAGGTTAACATGCTTCCAAACCAAATGTTTTCAGTAAAATTTTTCACCTACTTTATCATTTCCTTGAAATATGATGTCATAAACAAATATTACTAAAATTATCAAACCATTATCAATTTCTTTCCAATATAGATTACTATCTGTCATACCTTTGCTATCTCCAAGTTTTGTCAAATTTTTGACCAACTTTGCATACCAGGTTCTTGGTACTTTCTTTAATCCATACAATGGGACTTAGTCTACACACTATATTGAATTGACATCCATCTGATATACTTTGAATTCCTTCAATGTTACATAGGCTAAGAATAATCTTATTACTTCTATTCTAGCCATTGGAGCATAAGTCTCCTCACAATCTATTGCTTCTTTCTATGAGTAACCTTTACATACCAATCTTGTCTTACTTCTTACAACTTCACATTTTTGATTCATCTTGTTTCTGAATATTCATTTAGTCTGCATCACATTTTTGTCTACTAGTCTGGGACCAATTCTCATGACTTATTGTTTACTATCTAATCCAATTCCTCTTTCATTGCTTGTTTGGACAATAATCATATTTACATGCTTTATCTACATTCTTAGGCTCAACTTGAGATATCAAGCATAGTTTTTCATTGAATCTACTTCTTCTCATCACTCCTTTGTCTTTGCCTTCAATGATCTATTTGAATGGGTTATTCTTTATCATATTTTTTCTTGAAGTGGGAGTTGCTATCTCAACTCTTGGCTCTACTAAAAGTTTCAAGCTTTTTTCTTTCCTTTTCTCTCCTTCATTCTATAAATAATTACTAGTTTCAAGAAATACCTCATCATTCCTTGGCTTAGTAACATCATCATCATTTGAATTGTAATCAACTATTCTCCCTTGTATTCTGAATTTCTCATCAATTCTCATATTTGAACTTTCCATAATAGTCGTAGTTCTCTGATTATATGATCTATAAGCCTTTCTTTTCAATCAATAGCCAAGAAACATACCTTAATTACTTCGAGCATTAAACTTACCAATATCATCATCCTTTTTTATATAACACTTACTCCCAAAAATTATGAAATACTTAACTATAGGTGAGTGACCAAACCATAGTTCAGAAGGTGTATTGTTTGTGTCCTTCCCGACTTACACTCTATTCATAGTGTACACTATTGTATTCAAAGCTACTCTCCAAAATGTATTGGATACATCATTCTCTACTAACATTGCTCTCATAGCTTTTGTAACTAACTTGTTCCTTCTCTTTGCAACACCATTCTATTCAAGGTTTCTTAGAGCTAATAAATGTCTTTTAATTCCATTTTCTTCACAAAATATATTAAACTCATTCAAAGTACATTATCATCCTCTATTTGATCTTAAACATTTAATCTTCATACTAGATTCATTCTCAACTCTATTCTTGAATATCTTGAACTTATCAAATGCCTCAAATTTCTCTTTAAGAAGTTGAACCCTCATCATTCTAGAAAAATCATCAACTAGAATCATAAAATACCTTTTACCATAGAATCCTTTACTCTATGTAGGACTATTGAGATCTATGTGTAAAACCTCCAAATTCTCTATAGTGGTAAACTTCTTGCTAGGAAAAGAAGTTCTATTATGCTTTGCCAAAATGCACTCATTTGACATTTTGACATTTTGACCTTTGTCATTGATGTCAAAAGGGGAGAAGTACACATGAAATTTTTTAAGATTGTTAAGGGGACAAGTAGATTTAAGAGAAAAATAAAATATTTAAAAAGGATTGTAAAGTATATTGTAAGGGGGAGCATATGTAAAGATGGACAAATTGTAATAGATGTAATATAGATATTTTTTGTTAAATTTTGGTTACTTAGCCAATTATTGGTATTTTGTTGCCATCAATGCAAAATGGGGAGATTGTTGACAATTAGCTGAAGGAGATATGTAATTTTTTTCATTTATGGTAACACATGATGTACATGCTTACAAAAAATCTTAGAAATAAAGATATTTAGAGTTTGGTAATAAAAAAAATGTCTAAGTATAGAATTTTGTATACAACAATGTATTATTTTCTTTATAACTTGTTGCTAACATCATATTATGACTAGCAAAGTTATATGGATATAGTATACATGTTAGTGATGACATGTCTAACATTAAAAGTTAGTATGAATTGTACAGAAAAGAGATAATCATGTTTTAGTGAAACATGATAGCAGAATTGAAGGAAAGGATTATTTTGTTTACAAAATAATTACTTGTCCAATTAGGGTACACATCCTACATATTTACTCTAGGTTGGAAAAGTATATTATGGTCTTATTTGAGCTAGCAAAAATTTGTGCAAAGGCATGGTATTTATGCCAAGGACATTTTCAAAATTCATATGGAGTGAAATGTTATTATGTCATTGTGGTGTTTTGCAATTGTATGCAAACTTTTGTGAAAGTGATATGTGTGAAGTTTTGTGAAAGCTATTTTGTGATCTAAAATCAAGCTGAAGATCAAAGATCAATCAAGGAAGAAGTTATAGTACCTATACTCTAGAAGTTTAATTACTTGTTTGGGCAATGAGCTCATCTTGCATCTAGTGTAATACAACTCCTAACAGGGTTGGAATCTCCTAAGAGGGATTCAAAGTCTCCTAAAAGGGACTTCATAACTAAATTTTCTCATTGACTCCTAATAGGGTACATCCTCTAACAAGAAACTTATATATCAATATATTATCTAGTGGGTATCATCCCCACTGGGGTTTTCCCTTGGCCACGATTTCCCTAATTAACAAAATATGGTGTTATGAGTTATTTTTGTGCATTGTTACTATTAATATTGAGAATTACTTAATTGCTTCATTATGCATGGTTTAAAGTAAGAAATAATATCCAATTAGTGACTAAAGTTTGTAGATTATTGATTCACCCCCACTCTTAGTAATCCCCATTTTTGATGCAGGAGCATCCTAGGTGTAAGGGCAATCTTGCATCACCCAAAAATATTTTATTTTTAGCCTTTTCTATTTTAATAAGGACTAGTAGATAGGGTGGTTATTACTTATGGGAACTTACTATTTTAGTAAGTTTGTCATACAAGCTCAGAGTGTTCTCATTTTCTATAAGAAGGTTCATTTTAGAGTTGTCAGCCTACCATACAAAATTTGTAAAAAAATCTTTAGGCTCATAGTTTGAGGCCTTAGATTGCCTAGATGACATCTGAAAACTTGACAAAAGGGTACTAGCACAATTTTGAGCTTGTGGATTAGGAGTTGGCATTTTCAAAAAGTGGTTATAATAGCCAATCGAAGCAATGATTCATGAGTTATGGATTTTAGAAGTTGGGCTACTAAAATTTCTAAAATAATTTGTCAAAGATGTATTTGGCCAACTCTGTGTGTATTGTTAGGGTCTATTGGACCTAGGTATTAAGTTTAAGCATCTAGAACCTTTTTGCATGGCATAAAACTACCTATTTAAGAAATGCCCAAAGATTGTCTAGGATAGCTCTGGGTGATAGTTCATAGCACTATCTTGTAGATTATTGTAATGAAGGTGTCCATTTGGATTGACATATTGTAATTGAGAATTATATAATTCCACACTTGTGGCAATAATAAGTTCATATTTTGTTCTCACATTTGTTGTTGTTTCTTATTTTTGTTATGAGTTTATGGTATTATGGGGAGTCCCTTGCATCAAGCGGTATCAGAGCTAGAGTTCTTGAGCATGTGGACAAATTGTTGACTATGAGGCAATTCACACTAGGACAATGGTTTGGGCTAAGTTTCTAGATATATCATCAATTGTGAGGTAGTTTGCGCTAGGGTTTTTGTAGAAATACACAAAAAAAACCTCCATAAAGAGAGTGTGGTTGAATAGTTGTAGGTGTTAGACCTAAGGGTTTCTGAGCTCTCCAAAGACAAATGTGTAGAGGAATGAATCTTCCCATAATAGATGAAAGCAAGGATGAGGATGAAGTAGAAGAAAATGTCAAAGTGAAGGTAGTTCTAAACCTAAAGGAAGATAGGCTTTTAAGGGCCATCTTCAAGATTTTAAAAAGACCTAAGTTTGAGTTTCCCACATTTCTAAGAAATCTTAACCCAGAAGAGCTGATCAATTGGATCAATGAACTAGAGAAGTACTTTGAGTATGAAGATATTGACGATCTAGATAGGGTCAAGTTTGTGAAGGAAAAATTGAAGGGACATGCACAAATTTTGTGGCAAGAGGTTCATTTGGAATGAAATAGAAAGGGAAAGGACAAAATCGCCAAATGGGATTGAATTCTAGCTAAAATGAAGTGACAATTCATTCCTATGGATTATGAGCTTGATCTATTGAAGAAGATGCAAAGAATGAAGAAAGCAAAAAAATTTGTTCAAGAGTATATCAAGGAGTTCTACTGAGTTCTCATTAGAATTGGCCATGCAGAAGTTGATTAAGAGAAAGTTGCCCATTATCTTAATGGGTTCAGGCCTGGCATTTAGGATGAGTTGAATCTAGTTTAGATGAACACTATTGAGGAGGCATACCAATTTCTCCTAGGTGTTGAGGAGAAACTAAGTAAGAAGTTTGATAATAAGAATAGTGGAAGAGGTCATGGTGGAAGATTTGGTGGACAACATTATGGAGGCTATAATGATGATTAGAAGAACAAGGATGAGGCTAGAAGTAGTAACCAGAACCAAAGGGAAAAAACTTCCAATCATTTCCAAGATCAAAACAATAGAGATAAGAGACTAAGAGGTAGAGGACAAGGATCTGGAAGAGGAGGCTTTCGTGGAAGATTTTTTCACTTTGGGGAAGAAGGGAATAGAGCATTTGAATGTACCCAGTGAGAAGGAAGGATAGATTGAAGAGCAGAAGGTTAGGAGAGAATTGCACATGTTGATGAAGATGCTAGATCCTCACATTTTGAAGATGTTGAAAAAGGAGAATTCCTAGTTAACAAAAGAGTTCTGTTGAGTGGTGAAAATGAACCTAATCAAAGAAGGAGTTTTTTTCAAACAAGGTGTAGATGGGAAGATAAGTGTTGTGATGTGATCATTCATGGTGGAAGTACTGAAAATCTGGTGTCAAAAATGATGGTCACCAAGTTGGAGCTGAAAATGCAAAAACACTTGCATCCATACCATATTGCTTGGGTGCAAGATGACCATAAGGTTATGGTCAATGAGCAATGCTCAATGAACTTCAAGATTGGGAGCTACCAAGATGAGGGACTATGTGATATCATACCTATGGACATATGTCATATGTTTTTGGGTAGGCTGTGATAGTTTGATAGGCATGCTACACATGATGGGTGAGAAAATACCTACACTCTAACTAAGGATGGAGTGAAACATAAAGTGAAGCCATTGAAAGATAAAGAAGAAAAGGTATGTAGTGTTGCAAGAATATGTTTTGTTGATGGAAAAGAGTTTCTTAAAGGTGTGAAACATGAGCATATGTGTTTTTCTATAATTCCTGAAGATAGTGAAGAAGAAGTAGATGAGGTACCTGCAGAAGTTGTGGATATGTTGGAAGAGTTTTCTAATATTGTATTAGATAATGTACCTGATCGATTACCCCTAGTGAGGAAGATTAGTCACCAAATGGATTTGGTTTCAAGAGCCAATTTTCCAAACAAGGCAATGCATGGCATGACACCAATAGAAAGTGAAGAGTTGAACATGCAAGTTAATTAGTTGTTGCAGAAGGGGTTGATTCGAGAGAGTTTGAGTCCATGTGTTGTACTAGTAGTGTTAGCACCAAAGAAGAATGGAGAATGGAGGATGTGCATAGATTATCATGCTATCAACAAGATCACCATCAAGTATATATTTCTTTTGTCTAGGATGGATGATATTATGAACTATTTCTTATGGAGCTCAATGTTTTAGAAAGATAGATCTAAAGAGTGGGTACCATCAAATTTGTATCAAAGGAGGTAACGAGTGGAAGACTACTTTCAAGACAATGGAATAACTATGTGAGTGGTTAGTCATGCCTTTTGGCCTAAAAAATGCACTGAAAACTTTCTTGAGGCTCATGAATGTGCTAATAAAGGAGTTTCTAGGTAAGTTTGTCATTGTTTACCTAGATGATATACCTAGGATTTGTAGTCTCAGGAGAAGGTCAAAAAATGGACCAAGAGGAAGTGAAGGCTATCCTTGAATGGCATACTCCAAGGAGTTCGATAGAGGTAAGATCTTTTCATGGACTCACTACATTTTACAAAAATTTCATAAGAAATTTTAGTAGTATTTGTCGACCCTTGACTAAAAAAAGAGAGGAGATAGGAAAGAGTTTAAGTGGACTATAGGACTAGATAAGAATTTCAATCTATTGAAAAAAAAAATTATTGAGCAACCTACTTGAGCACTTCCTAATTTTACCAAGGTGTTTCAAGTAGACTATGATGCTTGTGGTACTACAATAGGAGTTGTTTTGAGCCAAGAAGATAGACCTATTGCTTATTTCAGTGAGAAGTTGAATGATGCAAAAAGAAAATATTTCATTTATAATCACGAATTTTATGCCATAGTTCAAGCATTGAAGAAGTGGAGACACTATCTTCTTCCCTAGGATTTTTTTATGTATACTGATCATCAAGCTTTGCAATATTTGAATAGTCAAGGAAAATTGAACCAAAGGCATTTAAAGTGGGTTGATTTTTTAAAGAGTTATTCATTTGTTTTGAAAAACAAAAGTGTGAAGTCTAACAAAGTTGCAGATTCTCTTAGTAGAAGACAACTTTTGCTGGTAAAAATGCATATAGAGGTGGTTGGGTTCAACAAACTTAGTACATTATATCCAAATGATCCTAATTCTGGTGAAGCATGGAAGGCTTTTCTAGAACCTATTACACTTGATAAGACAAAGTGCTTTGATTTTATGATCAAAGATAATATGTTATTCAAAGCAAGCTAGTTGTGCATTCCAAGAAGTTCAATGAGAGAGAACCTCATCAAGGAGAAGCATAGTCAAGGATTAGCTAGACATTTTGGTAGAGATAAAACTATAGCCTTGGTTTCTGAAACATATTACTGGCCATAGTTACAGCAAGATGTGATGAAGTTTGTATAAATTTTTTGAGTATATTAGATGGTAAAAGGGGTGAAAAAGAATTCAGGGTTGTATCAACCATTACCTATATCAGCAAAGCCATGGGAGGAGGTCAACATGGATTTTGTTCTTGGATTATCAAGGACACAATGAGGACATGATTCTATTTTTGTGGTGGTTGACAAGTTTTCAAAGATGGCACATTCTATTCCTTGCAAGAAGACTAGTGATATTCTTCATGTAGAAGAGTTATTTTTCAGAGAAGTGGTGAGATTACATGGTTTGTCAAAGAGTATAGTTTTAGATAGAGATACCAATTTTTTTGTGTATTTCTGGCATATATTGTGGAAGATTTTGAAGATAGATTTGAAGTTCAATTCATCATATCATCCATAGGCTGATGGACACATAGAAGCTGTGAATCATCATTTATGAAACTTGCTGAGATGCTTGGTTGGAGATAAACCAAAAGGATGGAATATGATTTTACCACAAGTAGAATTTTCATATAATAATTTTGTCAATAGGAGTACTAGTAAATCACAACTCTAGATTGTATATGGCAGTACTCCTAGAAATTTTTCTGGATTGAGGAAGTTGGATAAGGGAGGTGGGGAAGCACATCATAAAGATGAATACACAGTATAAGGCTAAGGTAGACATAAAAAATTTATTTATCGAATTTCATATTCGAGATGAAGTCATCATTCATTTGAGAAAGGAGCATTTTCTAGTAGGTACATATAATAAGCTGAAGATGAAGAAGTTTGGATTGTGCAAGATAGTGAAGAGGCATGATTCTAGAAATGCATATGAAGTGGTGTTGCTTGCTGAATTCAATATTTCACCAGTATTTAATATTTCAAATTTGACTGAGTATTATGAGGGAGCTGATGAATATTAAGTTGCAAAAGCATAGTGGAGCATTCTAACAGCTAGTTCAACTACCAAGGAGATTAAGGAGATACTAGATAGTCGTATTGGAAAAGTACCAAAAACAAAACTTATGAGGAATATCTAGTCAAAAGGAAAGGGATACTAGTTTAGGATTCCTCATGGCTAGCAAAGGAGGAAGTCAACCATCATGGTTTTCCTCTAAACACCTTAGATGTGATGGGATCACTTCTCAAATTACCTTGGATGTCTGATGCACGAGCATCTTGGGTGTAAGGGAAATCTTGTGCCACCCAAAAATATTTTATTTTTGGCCTTTTCTATTTTAATAAGGACTAGTAGATAGGGTGGTTACTATTTATGGGAACTTACTATTTTTAGTAAGTTTTTCATACGAGCTCAAAATGTTCTCATTTTCCACAACAAGGTTCATTTTAGAGTTGTAAGCCTACCATAAAAAAAAATTGCTAAAAAAACTTCAGGCTCATTGTTTGAGGCCTTAGAGTGCCCGAATGAGGTCCAAAAACATAATAGAAGGGCACTAGCATGGTTTTAAGCTTGTAAATCAAGATCTAGCATTTTTGAAAAGTGGCTATAGTATTCAATCGAAGGAACGGTTCATGAGTTATGGCCTTTGGAAGTTGGACTACTGAAAATTTTAAAATAATTTGTCAAATATGTATTTTGCCAACTCTATGTGTATTGTTAGGGTTTGTTAGCCCTATGTATTATGTTTAAGCATCTAGAACCTTTCTGGGTAGCATAAAGCTACCTATCTAAGAAAGGCTTGAAGATTGTCTAAGATAGCTCTAGGTGATAGTTCACGGCACTATCTTGCAGATTACTATAATGAAGGTGCCCATTTGGGTTAGCATATTGTAATTGAGAATTATGTAATTCTACATTTGAGGCAATAACAAGAAGTTCATATTTTGTTCTCACATTTTTTCTTGTTCTTTATTTCTATTATGAGCTTATGTTACTAAGGGGAGTCCCTTGCATCAATTTCCAACATCCATCACCATGTATTATTCAACAAAACTCAAGTTTAATACAATCATGGAAGCCTTCAAAGTCATAGTTTTATATGCAAAATTGGGGGCATCCAATCCTCACATATGCTTCAACATGGTCCTTACCTGCAAGATGATTCTAGAATAAATATTAGATTTTTTATTTGGAAGACTCAACATAATGACCTGTTGCTTTCTAACTAGAAGGATTTTGCCTATTTTCTCTTAGATTGAGAAGTGGGAAATTGGACCTTTTAGTACAAAGGATTTTATGTAGCTATATGATTGTGCAATTAACCTAGATGAGAAATGTAGTTCTAATCTAATAATAGATAAAAAAAAATTAAGCTATATGATTGCATTTTAATCTATATGATATAAAATCTAAGTAATGAAAAGCCACGAAAATAGATAAGAAAATGAGTATGCAATTCAACAGAGATTTGATGCAATTCAAAATTTTCAACCTTTTTAATGAGGGATTAGAAGTCTCTTAAATAGAATTCTTGAAATCCATCAATCGTCAAGATTAATTGGGATGAATGATTGAGATTAGAAATGACATTCAATTAAGATGGAAAGTTTCCTTGAGAATAGGAAGTTAACTAATTTCTTTTGAGTGGAATAAGGAAATAACTCATTTGTTTCCTTTTTTTGTTTCAGTTAACTAAGATTTTTCATTTCTGAACTGAAGAGAGAATACTGGAGAAGATATTTGATTTAAAGAAATTAAATATCACCTTATAATTGAGATTCTAAATTGAATAATTAAATTCAAAAATTAGAATAAGAATATTTAATTAAATCAAATATATTTAATTCCTCATGTATAATAGGTAAAAGGGGTGAATTTAATTTAATTAAAGTACTAAGACTTATAATTAAATTAAACAAATTAAAAGGTTAATTTAGCCAATTCAACAAATAGGAATTTATTAAAGTAAGTGATTAATAAAAATGATTTTCTGCTTTTGACACTTAGGTTAAGTAGAGATTATTAGAATTAAGATTATATATTAACATAGGAATTTAGGGTTGATCAAATAGACTAGAATTGGTTGTCATGGCAATCAACCAATTTTGGGGTATTACATTTTTCCCCTCTTTGAATGAATGTGCAAGTAGTATGTTCAATTCAAAGAAAATTAAAAAGCATGATGCACCGATCAAGAAATGAGATTGATTCTACAATTTGATGATGTAGAAACCAATTGATAAACTTTTAAAGATTATCTCTAGAACGGAGCTTAACCTTAAGGGATCTAGATAGAATACCTCGATACCTAGATTGAATAAGCTTTTAAAGATTATCTCCAAAATAGAGCTTAACCTTAAGGAATCCAAATAGAATACCTAGATACCTAAGATTAGTTCCAAAATTGATGACATGGAGACCAATTGATAAGCTTTTAAATATTATCTCTAGAATGGAGCTTAATCTTAAGGGATCTAGATAGAACACCTAGATACCTAGATTGAATAATCTTTTAAAGATTATCACTAGAAAAAAGCTTAATCTTAAGGGATCTAGGTAGAACACCTAGATATCTAAGATGAATAGGCTTTTAATGATTATCTCTAGAATGAAGCTTAATCTTAAGGGATCTAGATAGAACACCTAAATACCAAGGCATAAAAGATAGCATGATCTTATCATGAGTTATAGAATCATCTCTAGAACAAGGCTTGATTCTCAAGAGTTAGAGTTTAGACTATCCAAGTGCCTATCCATTGAACTGTGATAAAGACTATTATATGACGTGATCAACTAACAAAAAGATAAGATAGATGACAAAGATGCCAGATAAGGGGAAACAAGATGCTTGGAGTGATGAGATGACCCTAGTGATGAGGATATAATATGGGAACAAGATGCCTTGAGTGATGAAGATTCAAATTGAGTCAAAATTCAAACTCAATGATGTAATCATTATACCCCCTTGGGAGTGAAATTAAAAGATGACACACTAGAAATATGATATAGAGTAGGGTAGTAAGATATACAAAAGAAATCATAGAGAGAAAAGAATATAGAAGAGGTCAAAATGATCAGAAGAAAATTTAAAGTCAATTTGGAGTGATTTTGAGGTCCAGAAGACCAAGTTTGACCAAAAGTTGACTAGATTTAACTATAGTTGACTTTTTCTAGATTTGTGATGCAATGTGAAGTAATTTTTGAGTTGAAAAGATTCCAAGATTCAGAAAGTATCAAAAAAATTAGATTGCCCAAGCATTCGATCGTGTCAGTCCCAAAAATTTAAAATGAGATTTGAGTTGCTTAAGTGTGTTAGATTTCAAATTAGATCCCAAAAATGGATTTAGAGTAATCAAACTAACCAGGTGGTGATTTTTGCAAAAATTGGAGCACTTTGAAAAACTAGGTCAAAATCTATATAATGGCCTAAATGGTCATTTTCGAATCATTTTCACTTTTGTCTTTAGTGAATAGGAGAGCTCTAAGGAAAAAATGGTGGTCCTCATGTCTTCTCATCATTTTGAGTGCTCCAAATGACACAACTGACCAGTAGACTATGGACCTCTAGTGAGTAGTTGATAAAATTTCCTTGCATTTGATTTTACATGTATTTTGATGCATTTTAGAATGTTTTTAAAGTGTTTTAAGTTTTTCTCTATTGGTCGTTGTGTGAGGATCTCGTTCTTCGCACTGGCTCAATCTTTCCTCATGCAAGGATCCATCAGTTTGGTGTTTCTTCGTGTACCCTAGTGAGGTTTCTCGCTTGGAAGATACCCATCTCTCACATGAGATGCATGAAATATTGGGTACATTTTTCTCAATGCTTTATCACTTCCCACTCGAAAACATGTTCCCTTGTGTGAAGATGTGAAATCTTGAGTGATGAAATGCATGCTCAAATGAAAAACTAGCATCCTTTGCAATGTTTAAGTTCAAAATTTTGATGTTCTATCTTAATTTTCAAGTGAGAACTAATTTTTTTCCTGTTGTCATTGGTCATGTGTGCAATTTATCTTCGATGAAATTGGATTTAGGCCCCACTACCTGCCATATGGAGCTCTATTGTAGAGTCTCAATGATGCTAGCATGGCTCATATAGACAAACTCGAGTTATCTCATCTATGTTAGATCCCAATAGTGCTAGTGAATCATGAATTATTAAATACATTAGTGGAGTATTTCCATCTGGAAATGAACACCTTACACCTACCCTAGGGAGAGATGTTTGTGACTCCTAAGGATATATATAGGATCCTACACATACCCTTCCACATGCCAAGCATAGTCTGTGATATAATACTGAGAGTAGGAATAGAGGCATTCAGTGACATCTTCCATTAGGATTTTATTATGGGTTGGGCCACTACATGAGATAAGCTTGTCCATACTTATGGCCCCACACACATATTAGCTTTAATTTTGGTGATCTTTATTAGTTGTTTCTTGGTGCCAGATAGAGGGCAGCATGGACTAGAGTGTGATTGGGGTCAGATGCTCTAGAGGATGCTAGATTCTCTAGAGATATTTGGGTGGGGTTAGTACATTCTTGCAAACATGTTTCACAAGATGCATGAGATCATATACCATGAGTGGAGGAGTATGGCCACCGGTGTATATATGTTATAGATTTGGGCATGGGAGAACTTGCTAGTTATGAGGCCCATTTTTTAGGATGAGTGACAACCCATAGAGTTGTATATCTATAGATATAGGGGCAAGCTTACCTAGATAGCTCTAGGGAAGACTGAGTAGTGGAGGTAATGTCTTAATGACCTAGTATCTATCATATGGTGGCCTTGGAGAGAGATTGAGGATTAGGATGATGTACCTCACGAGTTAAGTCATATGTTTGTGTCACTGCCACTAATAGGCCACTCCACATAGATCATAGAGAGGTTCCCTCTTATCCACATGTGGCATTAGTATGGGTAGCCATAGGATATATCACACGAGTACTACTCATATGCATGGTTGGCTAGATATTTTAGTCATGGATGGTTGCTGAGGTAGGATCTAGGGAGATCAATGATCAATGTGTGCAACTTGGTTGTGACATAGTGAGATTACCTACCAATAGTAACATATGCTTGGATGACACCTACCTATTAGGTATATTTTGTTAGCCATTCCTTTCCACAATTTATAGGTCTAGTACAGATGGAAACTTGTGGACCATAGGTACCCTAGCTAGTACAACCACCAAAGCTACCATAGGGACTAGCATAGGAACTAGAGCAAGGATCACAACAAGTTAGACACCAAGTCAAATAGCTATAGATTTCCCATTAGTAAATGGGGAGTGATCCAGGTTTAGGTGGTAGTGGGATAGATTAGGGTTGGTGGCAGAGACCCTACACAAAGGAGTAGTAGCTAGTGGAGTAGCTTGAGGAGGAGATGTAGGACCAACTGGCTACTAAGTCTCAGAATGCCTTGAGGAGAGCTAGAGAGTAGATACAAAAAGCCTCTTAGTAGTTAGGAGAGCTATAGATCTAGTTAGCTATGTGAGACACCTGTATAGCTAAGTGGAATCATGAGATTTGAGGGCTGCAAGAGAAGCTAGAGACATCTAAGAGGAGGGTAGAGTAGCTATAGGATGAGGTATGATTACAAGTAGCACAGGTGGCCTACTATTTTGTAGCCTACTCTATAGTTGTTCCAAATGAGGCTCAGCAGGTTCCTCGATTCTCATAGTATGCTCGAGAGTCAAGAGGTGCACGATTTCCTCCTAGGCTAAAGATGCCTCTGCCTCCTCCTCCTCTAGGAGGTGAGGGAGTTGGAGAGAGTTAGATTGAATTGTCTTTGAGTTTTTGATCTAGCTATGTACTAGCTAGTGTGCTAGCACCATCTTGTATCATTTTTGATTGACAATGCTAGACTAGTGTCCAATTTTTATACTTGTACACTCAAAAGTGTCCCACTCTAAACCCTTCTATCCAAATGATTCCATGAGTTTGGAATGTTTGGATGCTGGCTTAGAGCTCCCTATCCACAAAGTACAAGAGAGTATATTTCAAGTTCAAGGGCTCTCAGCTGAGCCTTAGGAATACTCTTCTTGCTAGTAAACTATGCAATGGAGGTTCCAAAGACAAGATGCAAAAATGCAAGTGTCTCAAGGAGTTCCTCAAGAATGCAATGCAAGTATGGAAACTAAGCTAAGATGAGAATGCAATATGCAGCTATGCTAAAACATGTATGAGAGTGTTACAATCCAAATATTAAGCTATGTGAGAGATTATTGAAAAATAAAGTTAAACTAACATGCAACATGAATCTAAGCTAAAATGCCATGGTATGAGAGAATGTAGACAAGAAATAGAAGTTCTCCACAAAGCTCCAAAGAAACCTATTAGAAAACCTGCAGCATAACAATACTCAAAAGATGGATTGATTGAGGGGGAAAGCTATCTCCCTTTTAAAGTCGTACAGACAATAGAAATCAAGATGAAGATGATGGATGATCAATGATGGAATTTAAAAAGAGGAGTGATCCATGTGCACACACAAGTTAACCAATAGAATATAAGTTGACTTGTCGCATAAGACAAAAGTCTCACAAGCCTTTTCTTTTAATTGTAAAATAGAAAGAGGACTTTATGTGTGCACTTTAAGTGGGTTAGAAGAATGGGGTCTTTTATTTAATTAAAAGGGGACATGTTCTTTTAATCAAATAATGAACATAGGATAGCATAGTCAAACTATAGGTTATAATCAAATAAATTGATTATTAGCAATTTGGTCTAGGTAAATGATTAAATTAAATTAATGAAAATGCTAAGAGGGGGGCTAATAGTCTAGATGACCATTTTTAGGTGATTGCATTTGCGCCTCTTTGAATAATGCATGATTGATCTGGGAACACATTATGTCAAAGAAAGTAGAAAGCCAAGTAGGCGGTGATAGATATAGATATCTAATTTTGAAGAACGAAATGTAGAAAAAGATAGCATGTCCTAAATGTATAGCTCGATAGTGGTAGTATTGAACACTAGGAAAAGATGATGTCAGAATTCAAGAAGAATGCTAACACTTAGCAAAGTAGATAGATTGAGAACAAGTGAGAAGATCAAACAAATGCTCCTAAGAAATAGATAGTTGTAGCAATCAGTGATAGAGTATTTCTGCCCCCTCAAAATCAAAATTGAAATGAGGTAAGGGGATACGAAAACTGGCTAGACATGAGAAAATTAGAATATAGCAATGTCCAAGATGACAGATAGATGATTAGAACCCAAGAATGACTATAAGAAACTGATAAAATGCCCCAATTTGACTAGAGTTGACCTTGAAGGATATAGCATAAAAATTAGGTCAAAATAAGTAGAAAGGTGATTTTAGACATGAAACAATGAATTGAAGTAGATATGAAGTATGTAAATGATGAAGACATGAAGAAATGAAGATGCCCCAGTGTTGATTCAGAGATTAGACCTCAAAAGGTCAGCTAACTGCTCAGAAGAAAGTAGAATTTTAAAAGACAATTTTGACCATCAAGATGAACTCGAATTTGGATTTTGATCCTGAAAATGAAACTAGGATGTTGAAATTATTTAAGAGGTCAAAAATTTATATAATGTGATGATAAGATAGAAAAGAGATGAAGTGAAAGATTAAGAAGGTGAAAAGACATGAACAAGAAGAAAGTAAAGAAATATATGAAAGGAGTTAGCTGATATGTCCCGAAAAAGATGAAGAGAGAGCTCTCCCCATATGCAAGAATATAGGATTAAGCTAGAAAATTAACCTAAAATGCAAGCTAATATGCAAAGTGGTTTACCAGCAAGAAGCGCATAACATTTAGACTCTTAATTTCATCATTGAGCATTTATTAGGGACATCATGAGATCATAAAACCATCACTAGTATAACTATGAGGATATGAATATGATCGATATCAGATAGGTATGTGGAAATCCAATCTAAGCATCAGAGACATGTAAGTCAAGATAACTACGTGATTAGATTCCCTAAGTTTAATTTAGCAAGATTACACCTATATCAAGGCATAAGCACCAAGATAAACCTTGAGTGCGGTCTTGCAAAATAGTCAAGGATGATACATTTGTAAGTCAAAATGTTGAATAGGTCAAGCATAAATGCTTACAACACTATAGACAAAAAAAGTATACCCACAAGCAGAAATCAAGAAAACATGCCCCATGCCCCTAGTCTTCTAGTCAATGACATCCTTGAAAGACTATTAGGGATGGAACATATAGTAAAGAAATTTTCATAGACATCACACAAAGTAGATAGAGATCAATATAGATCAGTCATTTAAGTATTAAAAGTGTGTGTGTGTAAGTCACTTGGCCATTTCTTTGAGACTTGATTCTGATAGTGAGAAATATTGCGACATTGAAAATCATAGATAAACTATTTGAAAAGTGTTTAAAAACACATGATGTCAAGGTGGGGGAAGTGTTGAGAAACACTATTTTGTGAGTTTTCAAAGAAACCCTAATGCACAAGAATACCTCAATAGGCTAAGCAATTGTTCCCCCAAGACGAGGACAAGAAACAATTCCAAGCTAGGAAATGTGTAGCAAAGTGGATGATTGAGACTAATAGACATAGGTGCAAGGGTTTCAAGTAGTGCCTGTTTCCAGGTTTTCACCACTTGAAAAAAAATTTTAGGACTTTTTTCAAAAAAAAATTTTGTATTTTTGAATTTTTTTGGTGATACATCAAAGCACCTATTGCTAGGTTTTCACTAAGATGATCATTTTTTCAAGACATTTTCTAATTTTTAGGATTTTTTTAGGATCATATATGTTTTTTTGGATTTTTAAGAATAATTTAGAGATCACTAGTTCTCAAGAAAGATCACATCATTTTCTCCCAATGTCTAGCAAGGTATAGGACATTATGGAGAAACAAGCCAATGGATAAGCAAAGATGCATAAGAAAGGAATGTGAAGCAAGTGAAAGTGATCCTCAAGAATTGGCTCCTCAAGAGTACCCAAGCTAGGGTAAGAGGTGAAATAGTCAAATGAAGTATGTTTTGGATAAGCAATGGAAGTAATGAGAAAGATAGCATGTAGGATAAGTGGTGAAGCCAACAAGTGCGATAGCATATAAGATAAGCAATGGAAGCCAATGAGTAAGATAGCATGAAAGTGTGCAATCCAAGAGAGTAGACATGTCAAGAGACCTAAGAACCATTTTTTATTTATCATGATCAAGACCAAGGGGTCAAATAGATAGTATAGCAATGGGATAGAGCAATAAGAATAAAGCTCAAGATAGAGGCTATGAGTGAATGGGAGAGCACAATAGAAAATCTAGTGGATAAAATAGCCAATATGCAAAGATAGCTCAACATTGTCAAGATCAAAGAGAGAAGAGGGGATAGATGGATGATGGAAGAATTATGCATGATGCTTGTTTGCCAGGTTTTCATCATGTTACTTATCCAAAGTGCCACAGGAAGTAGTTTTCACCATAGGATAAATTTATTTCTCTTTACTTTTACTACCAAGGAGCCACAAGAAGTGGTTTTCATCAAGGCACATTTTCATTTTTTTCATTTTTTTTGAATTTTTAATTTTTAGAAAGAGCTCAAGATTTGTCAATTTAGATAGTGCTACTTTAGGAAATATAAGTCATGATAAGCCAAGACCATAGAAAGGTATGCTCAAAGATGTTGATAGGGTGATGAAAGAGAAATGGTAGTAGGAAGAGTATATTGAGGATAATAGTTCATGTATAGAAAGTAAGTGTAAGCTTTAGAGGATTTCATGAGGGTAGTTGAAATATTGGACAAGATCAACATTGACACACACCTTGAAGGGTATTGGAATGATGGAGGAATCATGGATGAAGTAGCTTGAGGTTTAGATGTATGAGGTGGTAGAAGAGATTTGGAAAAAAGTGAAGTGGAAGGCTTTGGAATATTTTTAGAAAGATTTTTGGAAGAAGATGGAATGGGAGCCTTCAGAAGCTTGAATATCAACTTTGAAGTATTTTCAATATTCAAGTCTTCTAAAAGAGACTTGGGAATCCATATAGCTTTAGATTTTCCTTTGGATACTTCAAAACACATTTCTTCAATAATGGGTTTAGGAACCCATATTTTCTTTGATTTAGCTTTTTTAATAGTGGACCTTTGTAGTCTCTTTTGCACATTCTCCTTCTTAGCATTCACATGTCAATTAGATGGGACATAGTGATCTTTCTTTTTCAATGGATTCTTATGTTTATTCTCACTTCCAAAGGACTTAGGATTTGTGGATGAATAAGGCTGATATGACTAGTTTAGATGGATAGATGGGTGAAAAGTCATCAAGGATGAGTGTCTTTGTTGATCTTGAGGTATGATGGGAGAGCTAGGAGTGAATGTAGGAGATGGAGGAACATAAGGCCCCAATATGGATGGAAGGATAGAATTCTTTAGCTTAGATGGATAAGGAACATGGATAGAATTAGGATATGCAAATGGATAGTGAAAAGGGATATTAACATCTTTAGAGTGAGGAATATGGTCAAAGCTATCAATAGACTCATGAGTAGCTTTGATAGGAACAACACTTTTAATAGGAGCAATTGAAGCTTGAGCACAATTTTGAAGTTGATGTGGAGAAGTAGAACATGAGGGGATGCTTTGATCTTGACAAGTAGCTTTGGATAGCATAGGAAGAGAACTTTTCTCATAATTTTCAGTAAGCTCAAGGAAAATAGTGGAAGTGGTATCTTCATCATACTTAGGAGGTGGAAAAGATATATGATATGGAGGGGAAAAGTCTTGAAAGAGATGAAAGGGTGCTTGACCTTGATCTTTCTTGACATTTATAGCTTTTTCTTTTTGAGAGTCCTCTTGACATGGAGCCACTTCTAAGGACAAGGGAGAATGAAGAGTGAATGGAGTAGTGCTAGGATTAGGCATAGTAGTGCATGAAGGTTGAGGATATTTAGGATTAGTAGCATGGAAAAGGTTTGCAGCCAAGTGAAGGTTAGCTTGAGTTTCTTTTAGAGGTATCCCTTGAGGATACACGTAGTCAATGTGGAAAGCATTAGGTTCTTTATTTGATTGAGGCATGTTGGAAAGCTTTGAAGTGTTGGGAGATGCATGAGTGTTGGAAGAAGTGGACGTATCAAGGAAACCATCACTAGACATAGGTTCATTAATATGATCTTTCTCAAGAAAAGTATCCTCATAACATGAGTCATTAGAGGTATCAATAATTCCATTATCAATAAGATCTTGGATTTTATGTTTTAGCTCAATCCAATCTGAAGTACTATGCTTATTATGTTGATGATAAGCACAATATATATCCAAGAATGGGTTTCCATATGAGCTAGACTTAGGTAACATGATGATCTTATTGCCAAGAAGTTTTTGCAAAGTGTCATCATAAGAATCTTCCAAGGGAGAAAAAGTTTTATTAGAAGTATGTCTATAGTCCTTTTGTTGTTTTTCAAGTGAATGGTATGCATCCATGTCTTCATCATTGTCTTAGTCAAAGATAGGTCCATCATGATATCTTGGAATAGGCTCAAAGTAGGTATCACTTTCTTGTTCTCTAAAGAGGTCTTTAGATCTAGAATACATTTGATGTCTTGAAGTAGAGCATGTAGACCTAGAAGAAGAGGATGAACTCAAAGAGGGTGACTCACATGCATGTAAAGACCTTAAGGAAGATTCATGTAATGATGCAATCTTCTCCTCTAACCTTTTCTCAAGTTTAGACTTCATTTCTATCATGCGCTTAGAGAGATGAAGGTAAGAAAGATCATTTGTCTCTTTTGGTTCTTTGTATTGCACATATAGATCATGAAACTCTTTAGTGACATGGAGGATATCATTATCATCTAGATTTGGTTGAGGGTTGGTAGCACAAGCTTTGAATTCCATAGTTTTAGATGCAAAGACAAGCATAAAAGAGCCTAGAAGATAACTTGATGTTGAAACTATAGGAGGTAGAGTGTTCACTTGCTAAGATAGTAAAGATAGAGTAAAGTGACTTGTCAAATAATATGTCCAAGAAACTTACGACATGAATGACACAAGTCAATAGCTAGGCAAGAAGGCAAATATCCAAGTAGATAGAGCAAGTGGGGTAACAAGTGAACAACTTTCCCAACCCAAGAGTGTAGTCAAGAAATCAAGGTAACCATTTCAGCAAAAGGATAACCAGCAAGTGGACTTAGACCATGAAGACAAAAAGACCAAGAGCACTAAGACCAAAGAACCACTTTAAGCATGGTAAAGAACTAGAGACATACAAAATAAAAATCAATGATGAGACTCCCCTTAGCAAGCAACACAAGAAAAATGTTAAGACTTGACATTTTGACTTGGTTGACAAAGTTTGACAATAAAAGATAACATAGCAAATTTGATGTTCAAAATCAATTTCTTTCCAAGAAAGATAGTGACACATGTAGTAGTCTTCAAACAATCAATCAAGGGACAAAGAAACCTTGCATGATACAAGCATATCTGAGGTCTCAAAAGAAATTTCTAGAATTATCGTCATGTGTATGTTCAAAATATTTTCACAGGTCTAGCACATTTGAAAACATATCAAGAAATATCTACCTAAAGGATATGGTTCATTACTCAACAAGTTGGCCCATGCTTGATGCTCCTTCACCTCACACCAAGTGGTTGCCCACAAGAGATATTGGCTTTGTCATGGAAATTCCATAAGCATAACCAAGGTAACACATATGGTGAGTGTAAAATCTTGAGGTGATCTGGCTAGTCCACTAGGATCGATCCTTGCAACAAGAAGTTGAGTGGCTAAAACAGGTAGTTACTAACTTAGGGTGTTTAGATAGGACATTCATTCATAGTTTTCCTCTTGCTCCCAATTATGGGACACCTCATCTTGCGATGAGTAACCGATCTCACGACCACAAGAGTACCTTAAGCATTCTTGCCTAGTGATCTCCCTATGGTCAAAATCCCATAAGTTATCACACTAGGAAAAGATAAAAACTACATCTACCAAAGTTTTGTATCCTTGATAGCCTTGATTTTATAGTGGGTTGGAAGAGCCAGGTAATCTTCTTGTCCCCACTTGGGTCATTCCTCTCAGGTTGTCCGAGAGCAGGCCCTCTAAAGGATTCTAACTACACAAAGATTGGATCAACTTTTGGAAGTCAAGATTTCTAATTCACCACAAGGGTGAAGAGCATAATCTCCTATTCGAATCATTTTATCCCAAAAACACTAGGAAGATTCAGTTACCCCTTGCTTTTGAAACCAAATGGCAAATCAAGATTTTTGATTCACCACAAGGGTGAAGAGCATACTCTCCTATTACAAAAAGACTCCAATCACAAGTTTTATGTGCCTATGAAAAATAATGAAATGTACCATTTCTGATTTTACATGATATTTCAAGCCTCTAATTAGATCTTTAAGATCAAACAACCAATCTTTCAAAGATCTACCAATTTCTCAATAAACCCCAAATCAAGTATGCCAGAAATAGTGCCAAAAGCTTCACAACTTCACATATTATTAGTAAATCTGAAAGTGGACATTTTTGCAGAAATTTGAGCAGAATAAAAGCCTATAAAATGATATTTTAAGATCTTATAACATGCACACAATAGCTCCCAAATGGAGGACAAAAACAATGCTCATCGGGCTCTTGAAAATAGCACAAAATAACCCGGAATCACCACAAAAACTTAGTAATCTATCAAAGAATTATAATCATATCTAAATAAATATATTCAGATCTATTTTAATATTTAAAAGTCTGATATACAGGAGCAACCCAAACTGATATGAAATACTCAACCGGAAACACCAAACTCTTACAAAAAATACAATCGAAAACTCGCAAATCTGCACTGTTCAGCACAAAGGCAAAATATGCATGAGCATGCATATGGAATGGCTTAAAAATCCCATCCTTAGCCTTCCTAAAAACCTGCAAACTCCCATTCTTGGGTCTCCTTCTTCACAGGTTTGGCAGCCTCTAAAGAACAACAAAGCAATGTGCAAAAATCAAGTTCTGGAATGAGGCCAAAATGCCTCCAAATCCCTTAAAAGAGGGCATGACCCTAACTCATGTCCAAGAGGGGTTAATAAAACATATTTTAATAATAATTTTTATTTATTAGTCCATGGGTTTCCAAAGATTAGCCCCTTTTGCCGAAACTTCACCTTTTTGGGCCTGCTTGCCTTAGCAAAGATTATTATTTTTAATTATTTGAAAAGGGGACATGACAAGTCCTCCCCTTCCAAATATTTCTTGTCTTCAAGCAATGGCTAAAAAATAAACCAATCAATCCACCTGGATCCCAAATGTATTCATGAACTATACTATTGTCAATTAACACAGGCTCTTGCAATATAACCAAGAGGAATCCATAATGAAACTAACAATTACTGCTCAACCAAACTCCAAAGTCACAACTTCCACAGTCAAAAACCCACAAGACACAAACTCTTAGAACATCAAAACCCAAGTAAAGTGGACAAATCAAACTACCGACATAGTAAATACCATCAACGCATCGTACTGGCTTATACGGAATGTACAATCCAACTCTGCAATAATGGTGAACACTCCTGAATGAAACTATACCAAGTATGGAGAATCCACGCACTGTAAGACTCCTAGAGTCAACACAACTTTGCAGATCACTGGCCACTATCTCATAACCATAACTCCCATGCACCCCTGATGGTGAAAAGCCATCACAAGATAAATAACAAGAAATGGAACCCAAACCAAATTTTCCTGCCATCAACTCCTCAACACAAGGACCAAATGCTAACTGATGTACATACCCTACAATATAATGTTGATAAAAAAAACCAACCTCAGTCAATAGCTCACCATGAACAAGTGATACAACCCACTATGACTGATCACCAGCTAAGTCAAGAGATGTCATAGCCAAAGGAGTAGAATCAATAACAACACCCGTTGAAGCATCGCTCCAAAACTCCTACTCTAAGTCATGTATTATCAAGCTGTCAACTGCAGAACCTATTGCCATGTTGTGCCCATCACAACTCTCATCCTGAGGCATCAAACTATCTTGTAACTGATGATAAGCACTAGGAACCAAAGTACATCTCTATATCATCATCTCATCAACATGGTCATCAAAGGTAAATTGATGAGCATACCTCACAGTGTAATGCCGATAGAATCCACCAATCTCAGTTAGTGGCTCAGATTGTAATCCAGATGTAACTAACTGCAAATTATCACTAACCAAGTTGGAACTGACTACTACCTCTGAAGACATTGCCAAGGGAGTAGTATTACTAGTAGGAACCATGCCAACTATCAGCTCACCACATCACACATGATCTTTGATACAACATCTCTAATTTTTGTGCCATTAGTACTAGAGGTCACCACCATGTCAAGCATAACACAACAATCTGCTGTAGCACCCAACTCAACTGAACCTAACTTTAGTTGGGATGAACATGATATGCCAATGTTAGTATCAAGGATGGATGCATCCCCATCTCCACTATCTTTGAAAATCTTGACCATGGACATCCTTAGATCACCAGACACCATAGCTTGTGACTATACAAAATTTGGTAAAGACTGTAGTTTCTCTAACTCCATGGTCACCTTAGCCAAATAAAACTGTGACTCCTTGAAAGCCAACTATGTATTCTCAAGAATCTCAGAAGTCACCTTGAGCTACTGAGTAAGATCACTCACCTCATCTTCCTTGGCCAATAATGCATCGTATGTTGTACTCCCCCACTTCATAAGATAATCTCTATCAGCTACCAACTACATATAATCCTATCTTAGAATTCGGATAGCCTTGCATAAAGAGTGGAACTCTATCAAGGAAAGATAACTGCCTCCCTGCTCATCACTAGTAGGAGAAACACATCCATAAACTGCTAATAATTAACAAATAGCATTGAAATATTGGCAAGCAACACCAATGTCTTGCTCACTAACTCTCAATTGACTAGACACATGATGGCACTGGCTAGACTTTATCCTACAAACCTCCTCTGATGCACTATCTAAAGGAGTATCCTCAAAGTTACTAGTCTCTAGAGTATTACCATCCATATCCTGTGAATCAACTCTAAAGCTCATATCAATATATGGAGAATCAAAAACTGTAGCACTGCTGTCCAACTCCTTTGTACCAAAAGAAACTGCAAAGTAAACTAAGTCTTCAGTACTACCCATTGCATCCTCCTGGATGTCATCAATGCCAATATGATCTTGGGACTTATCTGTACACACTGCCAAATATGAAAGATCATCAACACATTCTAGCAAGTATGGTTGACTGGATATATGAACAAAGCCCAACATCGATGTATAAAAACTAATACCAACATCAAACAAGCTGCTAGCACAAGAAAAGACAACACCATGCAATCTGCTAATCAAATCCATGATAGCACCCAAACAAACACTGCTACCAAAAAGTGTTAGAGATCTCCAATCAACTAAATCCCAAACGCCAATATAACAATCTTGAGTCCATATCCATAAACTACAATTAGCTGGTAACTTAAGAAAACTCCTCACCTGAGTAATATGACCAATACCAACTAACTCCACATGCCTGTCATGATGAGATAATGAAGTCACAATACTATCTTTGTTCACTTTCAGCTAGCTGGACAAATCATGTGAAGTACTACCAGCCTCAACCTCATGTGACAAAGCATCTAACTATGCCTGGTACTCTTTCTCAGCAAAGTCATGAATGCTCAATGTCTGCTCATCTCTACCAGGTATCTCACCATCATGTACAAAAACATCCTCGTAATCATCATCTAAACCCACTACGCTATAGTCATTGCCTATTGTAACTATACCATCCTGAATACCTGTGACATCACCCTTTGACAACTTGTATATAATTGTTTCAATTTGAGTATCAAGTTGACCATTATTATCAATCTGCATAATATCCTTTCTCACTACCTCCTGTCGCAGAGTAGAATCTGAGACCTCTACCTGGCTATAAGCTAGTTTCTCAAACTCCTCATGCAAGTTCTTGGTAATTGTGTCATTTTCCCTATGAGAAAATTTGCCAAATAGAAATCCAGTCAACTTATCCACCTTATCAGGGTTGGAGAACATGTCATTCAGTATACGGTGGTGCTCAACCAACTGTTCAAACATGTCATGGCTTATTTTCCTAAGTTTAGCTTGAATGTCTAAATAACCATCCTTTCTACTGTTCTGACTTTGGATATCAATTTTCCAAGATCGTGTCCTCTGAGACTCTATACTATACTTGTCCATTCTAGATAAAGTAGAGTGTAACCCCAATAGGTTATAATTTCTTCAAACACGAAGAACTAACATGCAATTGATTAGAAGTAGCATGCAACCATAGATTTTGACATGCAGCTAATTAGAAGCAACATGCAACCACCAAATTCACTAGGAACTAACATGCAAATGATTAAAAGTAGCATGAAACCATAGATTTTGACATGCAGCTGATTAGAAGCAACATGCAACCACCAAATTCACCAAGAACTAACATGCAAATGATTAGAAGTAGAATGCAACCATAAATTTTGACATGCAAGATTTGGGTAGTTGTCAAAACTGACATGCAAACTTCTACAAAACCTCAGGCTAGCAGGATCATAGCTCTGATACCATTGAAATGTTCCTTTTCTTATTTTACATGATATTTCAAGCCTCTAATCAGATCTTTAAGATCAAATAACCAATCTTTCAAAGATCCACCAATTTCTCAATAAACCCCAAATCGGGTATGCCAGAAATAGTGCCAAAAGCTTCATAGCTTCACATATTATTAGTAAATCTGAAAGTAGAAATTTTTAGAGAAATTTGAGTAGCATAACAGCCTATAAAATGAAATTTTCATATTTTTATAACATGCACACAATAGCTCCCAAATGGAGGACAAAAACAATGCTCATCGGGCTCCCAAAAATAACACAAAATAGCCCAAAATCACCACAAAAACTTAGTAATCTATCACAGAAGTATAATCATATCCAAATACATATATTTATCTCTATTTTGACATTTAAAAGTCTAATATACAACAACAACCCAAACTGATATGAAATACTCAACTGGAAACACCAAACTCTTACAAAAAATATAGTCGAAAACTCACAAATCTGCACTGTTTAGCACAAAGGTAAACTCTGCATGAGCATGCACATGGAATGGCTTCAAACTCCCATCCTTAGCCTTCCTAGAAACCTGAAAACTCCCATTCTTGGGTCTCCTTCTTAACAAGTTTGGCAGCCTCTGAAGAACAACAAAGCAATGCGCAAAAATCGAGTTCTGGAATGAGCCCAGAATGCCTCCAAACCCCTTAAAAGCATAACCCTAACTCACATCCAAGAGGGGTTAATAAAATATATTTTAATAATAATTTTTATTTATTAGTCCATGGGTTTCCAAAGATTAGCCCCTTTTGTCGAAACTTCACCTTTTTGGGCCTGCTTGCCTTAGCAAAGATTATTATTTTTAATTATTTGAAAAGGGGACATGACAAATGAACAATTAGTCAATGCTGCACATGAAAATGAAAAAGCAATAAAGTTTGAGTTTTTATGCTTTGGGCAGCCCTACAAACAATGTTAGTAGCCCTTGCACATTTGAAGCTTTGACATGCGTTCTTTTTATGCAATGTTTCAATTTTTTCACAAGGATGGCAACCTGAAATCACAACTTGTTAGCACCAAAATTTCATGTGAAATAATATAAAAATTGCAATAAAAAGTGGTTAGTTGCCTCAAAAAGCCAATTTATCTTCCAACCAAGTGCATGCAAAGAAAGTGGAAGTTAATCACAAATGCTCTCATTTTTACTCTTTTCTTTTGAGCTAGTGAACAATATTAAACTTTTTTACTATGATTTCGGATCCCAAAATAGAAATGAAAAGAAGAGACCCCAAATAAAAATCAAAGAGCTTTCCAAAAATGTAAGAAATTCAAAAAACTCTCTTCATTTGTGCCCTAGGGACCCATTTTGTCAAAACAGGCCAGATTTATCAAATCATATTTTTCATCCCTAATACGACTTCACAAGTCAAAACACAAAGAAATTACCCCTCTTAGAATTAAATTGTTTTTTTGAAAATGTAAGTTTTTCCAAAAAATACACTGATTTGTGATCAGAAATGACTTTTTATGAAAAATAAAGAAAAAATCATAACTTCTACAAATCACAACAAAATTCTCTGCAAACTAGACTAAGACATATTGGATAGATACCCAACTTACAAAAAAAATTTCAAAACCAAAATCAAAGCAGCTTAAAAGATATGATCAAATATTTAAACAAACTAGATTTTTGGCCTTCAAACCAATCTACATATGGGTTGGTCTTAAAACCAAAATGATAATTCTACAAAAGCACTTGATTAGATCCAATATGCTGCTATAAAAAATTAGAGATAAAAAATAAAAGCAAATGGAGCTAGAAACTTGGTTCAAGCCCCACGGTGGGCACCAAAAATGTACACTCAAAATTGTCCCACTCTAAACTCTTCTATCCAAACGATTCCATGAGTTTGGAATGTTTGGATGCCAGCTTAGAGCTCCCTATCCACAGAGTGCAAGAGAGTATATTTCAAGTTCAAGGGCTCTCAGTTGAGCCTTAGGAATACTCTTCTTGCTAGTAAACCATGCAATGGGAGGTTCCAAAGACAAGATGCAAGAATGCAAATGTCTCAAGGAGTTCCTCAAGAATGCAATTCAAGTATGGAAACTAAGCTAAGATGGGAATGCAAAATGCAACTATGCTAAAACATGTATGAGAGTTTTACAATCCAAATATTAAGCTATGTGAGAGATTATTGCAAAATAGAAGTTAAACTAACATGCAACATGAATCTAAGCTAAAATGCCATGGAATGAGAGAATGTAGACAAGAAATAGAAGGTCTCCATAAAGCTCCAAAGAAACCTATTAGAAAACTTGCAGCATAACAATACTCAAAAGATGGATTGATTGAGGGGGAAATCTCTCTCCCTTTTAAAGTCGTACAAATGGTAGAGATCAAGATGAAGATGATGGATGATCAAGAGAGGAATTTGAAAAGAGGAGTGATCCATGTGCACACACAAGTCAACCAATAGAATATAAGTTGACTTGTCACATAAGACAAAAGTCTCACAAGCCTTTTCTTTTAATTGTAAAATAAAAAAAGGACTTTATGTGTGCACTTTAAGTGGGTTAGAAGAATGGGGTCTTTTATTTAATTAAAAGGGGATATGTTCTTTTAATCAAATAATGAACTTAGGATAGCATAGTCAAACTATAGGTTATAATCAAATAAATTGATTATTAGCAATTTGGTCTAGGTAAATGATTAAATTAAATTAACCAAAATGCTGAGAGGGGGGCTAATAGTCGAGATGACCATTTTTAGGTGATTATAATACTGATGTATTCTTTTGATACTAATATATATATACAAGATTTTGAGTCAAGTATCATTGTCATTATCATTGGCATTGCCTGTCTTTTTAACTTGATGTACATGAGATATTTTATGCAATGATTACAAGATTTAGATGTGATAGATGAATGAAAATTTGATTTGATCTATGAAAGTGGTGTAGATGAGATGGATTATGAAATGATGTATAAAATGCAAATGTGTTTGAACTAACAGCTCATGTAGTGTTTCATGTTTCTGTTAACAGTGAGAGGTATTCCATTGAGGAGTGAGAGCATGAAGCAAAGAACCAAACACTTGTGCAACCATGAAGAAACCTGATAGTTTGAAGAGACTAAAAATCCCTCATCAAAAGATATAAGTGAATTAACCATCAAACCATGCATTTATGCAATGCAACCCTATGATAGATGCAACACTAGGTCTAGTTACCAAGCTTCTTCAATTTTCATCACTTAGCATGTAGCAAATCCCATATGTCATATAGTTCCCACAAACATTGCAATCACAAAAATATGAATTAGACATCTATCCTAGTTTTGTTGGGATTAAATGTAGGCATCTGAGGCACAAGAAGCTAGAATTACCAAAACATTTGTCCCTCTTAATATAGCAAGTTAAGATAAACATCAGAGCATAAATGCTAGGATGACTAGAATGTTTCTTACGTGTAGACACACTAGACACACAAGAGATCCTTCTTATGCAAAGTTATTAATATGTAATTATTTCTACAATGACTCTTGCATTTGTAACCTGAGACAGAAGTGTTCTATATATACTCACAGTGACCTATACACTCACTTAGTAGGATGAGTACTAATATTTACTATAGCACAAAGAGTTCACTCCAACAAGTAAGTAGAAGAACCATACTCATTGATGTATCCATGTAAAAGGGGTTGAGGTACACTTGGCCATACAATATGAGATTAAGGCTCTTATTGTGGACACTCCTCTTATATGGATGCTTCAAATTAGTTTAATCTAAACCACAAATAGAAAGCAAAGAAAAGATCATGCCCCTAGTCCTTGCTTCTCTAGTCAAAAAATGACATCATCGAGTTGCTTGAGGAGACGTTGGAAAACAAAAGTAGAGGAAACAAAGAAAATCTCAATACATCGAAACAAATTCACCATTTTTGGGTTTAGTTTTTTTTGTGTTATATGATTGAAGTCAAAGAGGAATCTTTAGTGTGAAAAATCCAAGTAGGACTAAGAAATAGTAGATAGACATAGTCAGGATGACTGGTGACTAATGCAAGAGAGATCTCCCACTAGGGGAATCTCAGTTATGATGTGAGTGATAGTAGCTAGATGTTGTTAGAACAACTAGTGACCAATGTAAGAGAGATCCCCCACAAGGGGAATCTTAGCTATAGTGAAAGTGACAGTAGGTAGACATAGTTAGAAAAACTAGTGACTATCACAAAAGAGACTCTAAGAGAAGAATCTCAAAAAAGAGACACTAGCGATAATAGCCAACTACAATTGGAACAACTGGTGATTGTCACATAAGAGATTCTATAAGGAGAATCTCAAAAAGGAGTGACAATAGTGATAGTAGGAAGATGGAGTTCAAACAACTGGTGACTATCATGAAAGAGATTCTATGAGGAGAATCTTGTAAAGAAGTGACACTAGAAATAGCAGGAAAACACAGTTGGAACAACTGGTGACTATCACAAAAGAGGTTCTATGAGGAGAATCTCCACAAAGAGAAACACTAGTGGTAGTAGGGAGATAAAGTTACAACAACTAGTGACTATCACAAAAGAGATTCTATGACACTATAGGGTAGTGTACTTGAGTTTTGGCAAGAGTTAATCCATGGATACACGAGTGAAAAAGGAACAAAGCAAAGAAGAAAAGTAACTATACATGGGCTAGAACATGCACTGTAAGATGTAGCATGGAAACAAGAGGTGCTTGTTTACCAAGTTTTCACCTTCTTGGTAGATATTTTATTTTTCTATTTTTTTATTTTTTTTGTTACCATGATGTCTATTTCTAGGTTTTCACCAATGACACTTTTTTTTGTTTTCATTTTTTTCTATATTTTTGTATTTTTTTTTCTAGTACTACCAAGGCCCCTGTTGCTAGGTTTTCACTAGGGTAATGATTTCTTTTCATGACTTTTTGCAATTTTTAGAATTTTTTTAGGACTTTTAAGTATAGATAAAGAGCTTCTAAGATAAGATCAATTGTAGAACTACTTCAGGTGGAGAGTGTTGATGGGCTTCATGAGCACCTCTCCCTTGTTTGTAGAAAGTTAGTTTGCACTAGATTCAAACATTGCAATGACTATGTAAGGACCAAGCCAATTTGGTTTAAACTTCCCTTTTTGGACCTGTTGTTGCTCATTCTTAGGGTTCTCTCTTAGGAGGAGATCACCCAGTTGGAAATCACATGGCTTAACTTTCTTATTATATCTTCTGGACATATGCTACTGATAAGCTCAAAGATTATTGTACACCAATTGCTCAAGTTCATCTAACAATACTAGCTCTTAAAGATAAGACATTCAATATTCATCATGAGTAATGATGCCCTTCATAGAGATTCTTAAAGTAGGAATCTCAACTTTGATTGGCAGCACATCTACTCCATAGACCAAATCAAAGGGTGTTGTACTAATTGGAGATCTAACACTTGATCTCTATTCCCATAAAGCTGGATTAATCTAAAGTTGCTAGTCCCTTCTAGACATACTAATTGTGCAATGCAAGATCTTGAGGATTGCCTTGTTGGATGCCTTTTCTTGGCCATTACCCTAGGGGTAATAGATAGTAGACTAGTGTTCTGTAATTCTAAAAAAATTTCATAACTCCTTGAGGTCTTTGATTTTAAACTATCCTCCATTGTCAATAATAATGGAATATGGTACACCATACCTACATATGATGTAGTTTGTGATAAATAAAGCTATAGTTTTTCCATTTTCTATTGTGAGATGTTCTACCTCTACCCACTTTGTGAAGTAGTCTATATCCGTAATAATGAACTTATGTCCATGAGAAGAAGATGGGTGAATTTGACCCACAAGATCAAAGGCCCATTTCTGAAATTTTTATAGTGTGGTAGATAGAATCAAACTCCTTGGCTGGGGCATGAATCAGATTCCCATGGAGCTGGCACTATTATTAGCACTTAGTGTACTTGATTTCCTTTTGCTCCATATTTGGCCAATAGTAATGAGTTGTAATAAGTTTATGAGCTAGTGTCAATTGGTGTGCATTTGGACTCTTTAGATTCTAGCCACCTAAGGAGTCTTCCATTAATACTTCACCTAAACAAGTCACCAGCAATAATTACATACCATAAATAATTACAAATAAGGTGACATTTTTCATTCTAGGTTAGACCACCTAGAATAGTTTAGTCATGTAGATAGGAGTAGATTTGGTGGTAGCAAGATGAATCTTGTCCTACAATAGAATAGATCATCCTAGATTTAGGGCTATCATAGGTACGATATAGTAATTTTTCCACCAGGAACTCATGTCAAATATCATTCTTTGACATTTGTAGCAAAGACGCTAGAGTAGGCATGGCATCAACTACTTTGTTTTCTACTTGAGGAATTTACTAAAAAGTGATATGAGAAAATTATTTCTTCATATCATCAAAAATGCATTTGTAAGGGATTAATTTCTCATCCTTTGTCTGATACACATCATTAAAATGGTTGATTATGAGCTGAGAGTCCCCAAAGATGTTCAACTGATCCACTCTCCATTTAGCCACAATCTTCATGCCATTAATCAAAGCCTCATATTCTACAATATTATTTGTACAAGGAAACAAAATCTTGTATGCCTTGGGGAGTGAATACGTCTATGGTGTTATGAATAGTAATCTAGCACTAGATGCTTGTTGTGTGAAGGAACCATTGAAGAACATCACCCATGTTTAGTGTGTGAGTGTCATAATTGATTCATCAGGAAAATCAATGTTTATGGGGAGAAGACTCTACATAGGTGCATCTACTAGTGGATCTACAATCACTTATCCCTTGATAACTTTTCGTTCAAAATATAGAATGCCAAATTCACTTAGTATCATGACCCACTTAGCAAATCTTCTTATCAAAGCTTCCTCACTGAGTAGGTACTTTAGTGGATTAATTTTAGCCACCAATTGTATAGTGTGAGTGAGCATGTAGTGCCTCAACTTTTGGGAAGCAAAGACAACTACCAATAAATCTTTCTTGATGATATTGTAATTCACCTCATAAGAGATCAACATGTGACTCAGATAGTAAATAGCTCTTTCCTTGTTATCACTGTCTTCTTAACCGATTAAGATACCTAAAAAAAATTATGTGGTAGAGATGTACAAAATTAGTGGCTTCCCATAAATAGGAGGCATCAAGATTGGTGGATTAGCAAGATATTTTTTTATTTGTGTCAAGCTTTTCTCACAATCCTAACTCTAGTTATATTTCACACCTTTATGTAGAGTCTTGGTGAAAGGTTGTGATCCATCTGCCAATTGTGAGATGAATCTATGAATAGGTTGAAGTCTTCCTTGTAAGCCTCTCATCTAACTGATATTATGGGGTGGAGGCATATCCATAATTGATTGAATTTTCCCTAGATCCACCTTGATTCCTTTTATAGATACAATATATCCTAGTAGTTTTCTTGATGTGATGCCAAATGCACATTTCTTAGGATTAAGCCTAAGACTGAATTTTACCATGTGATCTAGGCTAGGTCCCAATCTTTTCACAAGTATTGCATTTTGCACTTTTGGCCAAGGTATCATCCACATAGTCTTCAATGGTCTTATGCATCATGTTATGAAAAATTTTAGTGACTGCTCTCTAATATGTAGCACTAACATTTTTCAAATGAAATGGCATCAAGTTCCAAATAAAGGTCCCCCATGCACAAGTAAATGCCATATTTTCCTAATCTTCTAGTGCAATTTTGATATGATTATGACCAGAAAATCCATCCATGATGAGTACATCTCATATCCTACCATCATGTCCACTGTCATATCAATTTTAGGCAATGGAAAATCATCCTTAGGACATGCTAAATTGAGATCATGGAAGTTAATAAAAAATCTAATAGATTTTTTGTGCTTGGATATTGGAACAATATTTGATATCCATTCACCATAATCAATAGTGTGGATGAAAGAAACTTTCAAAAGTTTCACCAATTTAGCTTTGATGAGAAATGCAACATAAGGATGTATTTTTTGAAGTTTTTATTTAACTAGTTTAATGCATGTGCAATAGACAAGTGATGGCTAATAAGATTAGGATCTAATCCTGGCATATCAAAATATGTCCACGCAGAGTTTATCTTCTTCTCTTGGAAGAAGGTAATGAAATCCTCTTTTTCTTCTCCAGATAATGACTATGGAAAATGTATCATGTGCGGATGTTCTTTTGTGCCCAAGTTGGTTGGCTATGTTAGCTCTATCAACATTGATGATCTTTCCTAAAAATGACTAGGAAGTGCATCAAATATCTCATTCATGGGTAGCTTAGAGAGGTTTTCACCCTTGGATACATCTTTTATTTTTACTCTTTTAGTTTCCAAAGCTACCACAATGTGGTTTTCACCATCAGACCTTCTATTTTTATTCTTTTTGATTGTATGACTAAGATATTTGACCTCAGCTTTAGTCATGTTGACACTTTTTTCACTAGTGGAAGACGTTACTAGTTTGACGATGCTTAAGTAGCAAGCAAGAGCATAGTCATTCTAGAATGTAGGGACTTCACTAGATGTATTGAAATTCTATTCTATAAGCTCATGATATGTGAGTGAAAGAGTAGTGGTGAATTCAATTATGTTCATGGTATAATCATTAAATGCTTGGACCAGAAATTCCAAACCTAGAGTGGCATTGTCCACAAGTGTGTTCAAATGTCTTTGAGTACTAACATCATCAACTGAAGACTCAAGGAAACTAGTTTGATTAGACCTATATGACCTAACCCTAGATGCTTCACCTACTTTGAGTTGGTTTCCATAGACATGAACCTGATTGATGTCTTTATTTTTAGTTACTTCTGAAAGGGAGTCAAAATCATATTTCTTAAAATTAGTGCTATATGGTGACAGACAGTAGAATTCCCCGACAGTGATAGGGACATACTCTCCTTCATCATCTAGATTTTTGCACAGGTACTCAATGTGTAACACCTAACTAGACTCTCCCTATTTTGAATGGGCATGGTGTGAATTAGTTTTGTCCTTAGAAGAATCACTAGTACCATCCCTAGTGTTGACATCTGACACAAAGTCATCAAGTTCAGCAAAGAATTTAGCAAGATTGTGAGGAATAGGATAAGGATAAGGATCCTCATCATTATTATTATCTTCTTGAACATCAAGCTCAACTTGTGACTCATTCTCAAATAAACTCTTAGGTTCTAATATGAATTTGTTAATCCCTAAATAGAAGGGAACCTTCTTAAAGCCTAGACCAGATGTATATCTATTTCTTCAAGCTATTTCTTAACATGATCAATAAGACTATTGTTGTTGCATCTAATAGGATGAGTTATCTTATAGCCAAAGAATTTCATGAGTCTAAGAAAAGGGCCATATTTCTTAGGAATGATCTCATGAGCTTGTTCAGTGAGATCAATTAGAGTCTCCTCTTTGTAAAGCCACACAGTAATGGCTCTTTTCTCACTTTCATCCTCTAAGGAGACTATAGCTTTGAAAAAACTACCATTATACTTGGTTTGAGGTGTCAACACAAATGGATTCTTTGATTTAAATGGTCTCCCATAATGATGATGAGACTCAAGAAGAGATGTCAATGACATCACTGGTTCTATGTGATACTCGCCCATTCCAATTTCTTTCAGTCCAAGTGGCTATCTAATTTGCTTCAATTTGTCATCATGATAGTTAGAAGATTCCCTATTAGTAGGTAGAAAGTTTTTAATAGCTTTCAACATGTTATAGGTATAGCTAGTACTTACAAGGATAGTAACTTTGGAGCCATGAAATGGGAATTTGATGCATTGATGATAAGTGGATGGTACAACATGCATCTCATGTATCCATGATGTTCTTAGAAGAATATTATATGCCAAGGGAATATCAAGGACCTGACAAGTGACATCCATTTCCATAGGACCAACATGGAGGGGAAAATCCACAAGATCTAGAGAATTTCGCTCGAATTCATCATATGCTTAGATAGTAATCTTGTAGTGAGGATCAATAGACTACTTAGAAAGGTCTAATTGTTTAAGTAGAGTAGTAAATACAATGTTCAACCTAACTCTATTATCGATAAGTACCCAATGGACACATGTGCAATGTATCATGACCTCAATGTGTAGAGGTTGATTGTGTGGGTGACTCAATAAATTATCTTCCTCCTTAGAGAAGGACATATAGTAAGGTGAGGTCAGATGACCTATCATAGATTGGAATCACTCAAGATCAAGATCTTAAAGGACATTTACCTCAGTGAAGGCTTTGTCAAGAATCTACCTATGGGTAGGGGAGATTTTAAGTAGCTCAAAGATTGTGATTTGAGCATTAGTTATTTTTAACTAATCAAGAACACTATAGGTGGCAACTACTAAATTTGTTGTATGTTTTGTACCTCTTCCAAATGGACCAGCAAGGGTTTTATCTTTGTGTTGTTCAAGATTAGGAGTAGAAGGTGCAGGACCTTTGAGTACCAACTTGGGATGAGAACGTCTAATAACATTGGCACAGAATTGCAAAGATTCATTATTAGGTGTGTGGGAAGTAGGGCCCCTGAAGACAAATGGTGTCTTGGGTTTATTGTTATCTTGCTTTCCCTTGATGGTAGTAACATCATAATACTCAAAATGCATAGGTTCAACCATTTTGATCACATTGTTATCATTAGAGTATGTATAGTTGACCTTGTTGTTAGGTTGAGGTCTCTCCTTTCTTGTAAAATGGGAAGGGCTCCCTGAAAGCCTTGTGATCCAAGTTCTTGTTATGTCCACTCACCACAATACCACCATCATTAATCATGTCTTCAACTTTTTGATGCAATTATATACAGTTGCTTGTTTTGCATCCCTTATTTTGGTGGTATTCATAGAATGTTGTTTTATTCCACCATGTTGGGCGTGGTTGCGGTTCATAAGGGAGAGAGTTTTCCAATGATGAAATGAGCTTGTTTTGTAGCAATGTCTTGTAAACCATGTCTAAAAGTTCACCAAGAGGTGTATACTCTTGTTTAGGGTGTGTAGTCCATGAGTTCCTTGATTTATTTTTGGATGTCTTGTTGTCAAGAAGTGGTTTCTCAACATTCTTGTCTATGTTGAGTCTATTTATGAGATTGAAGGCTACCTTAGCAAGTTTAGGAGTGATGTTGTCAACAATCTCATCATGTAAAATTTCTTAGTTCTTGTTGACATACTTGGGCTTGTCCTTGTTAGAGGTGGATCCTTGTTTTGTGTCCTTCTAAAGGGTAAGTTTAGCCTTCTTGACCATGAATTCCTCTATGTATATAGCTTGTGTGACCATGTCCTCAAAGGTGCATGGACTCTAAAGTTGGACTTTATACCCAAAATTAGGTAGGAGATTATTAGTGAAGATGTCAATCTTTTCTATTTTAGCAATCTTGCATGAATATTTAGTATAAATTTGTCTCCATCTTTGAAGGAATGTGAGGAAATGTTCCCCAACCCTCTACTTAAGATTACACAAATCTTGGATCTTAATAGGATGTTGAATGTTGTGAGAATATTTTTGGAATTTCATCAAACATTTTGATACCTGGAGGTAAGTGTGAAAACCATACCATAGCCTAACCACCCAAACTTCTTGGGAATAGACACATGATATATGTCTAATTATGCATAAATTTCATAGAAAAGACCCCAAATTCTCACAAATGATCTTGGGGATCAGTACTTTCAAATTATTTTTCATATTTAGGTAACTCTACTCTTGGAAAACGAGGCATGGCTATACTCTTTTCAAATGAGAATAGACAAAGAGCCTCTAAGGTGTATGTTTTTACGAGCATGTCTTTATCATGCATCATTCGGGCTAGTTGATCTTGAATGACTTTTAGTTATTTTCAGAGTGTGGAAGTCTCAATTTCCTCTACAGGTGTGATGATAGTTTTGACATTGAAATGATGGGGTAGCTTAGGTCCCTCTTGGGCAATTTTGAGAAAGTATTTTGCTTTCTCTTTGTTGACCAAGATTTCCATGACCTTTTGAAAGTTTTTTTCTTTATGACATGTTGCTATGTGTTCAAGAAGTATTTCTACCTCTTCCTCCTCTTCATCAATGTAATAGTGTTTTTCTTTGTCATTCCTGGGTTGGTCTTAGTTTTTGCTATGGTCATCATGTTCAAGTTCATAATCAACCATTGTAGGAACATGTTTAGTTTCAATATGTTGTGATTGGAAAGGCCCTTTGAAAAATAATTTAGATGTGTTGTTTGGAGATGTGGATCCTTTTCTAGTTTTAGGATTCTCTGAATATAAGGGGTTCCTAGTTTGTTGTAAGTTTATAGATAACATTCTTTGGACTTGAGGTGATCTGAGAGGTGAAGGAAATCGTGAAGATTCCTCAATGGATGAACTAGACACAGATTGTGTATAAAATGGAAGGCAACCTCTACTATGATTATGACTCCTAGCTCAACCTTACCTAAGTCTAAGGGGATAAAATATGTTTCCACTTGTTGTTATGAGAGTCATAGACAAGAACAAGAAGCAAAGAGAAAGACAAGGATCACACTAAAATGTAGTCTCAAAAAGTGAGAAAAGAGTGTTGTATATTAAGGAATGAGTAGTCTAAGTTAAGGCTAGAACAACCAAAGATTATGAATATCATGATACAGAGTATAACAAGCACTAGAGGACAAAAAAATGATAACTAAAAGATGAGACTAGTTGAAGTGTAGATCATAGGTCATCAGCCAAGTAGGATGCTGCTATTTGGGACATTTTGTAGATAGAAAAGAGGTAACTAGTTGCAGGAACATACCAAAATTAAAGCACCAATAGTTCTAATAGACTAGTTTTGATAGTTTTGACTCAAGATTCTATGTGAAGATTCTCTGAGAACTGTATGAGAATGTGTATAGAATTAGGCAAAGATTTGAAACAACAATTCAAGCTCACATGAGAAATAGACTAGCCTACACGAAGAAGTGCTAATACTGGCAAGTGAAATAGAATGTTAACAATAAGATCATTTGCAAGATCTTGTGTGAACACTCGCATAGGATCACATTAGAATCTAGACATGACTGTGGGAAGAAATGATGACTGAAAAGGTACTTGCATGAAGTTTTTAAAATAATGCATGAAAATGGAGACCAAATTGACAATTGTAAAGTAGATTTTGAAAATTTTAGATTGTTGTGGATAGATTGTTGGACAATTTTGGTAGATTTTAGACAAATAGCAGGGTTGGTTTTTAGGTTGTTAATAACATTTGATGTTTAAACAAGACAAGTGTTTTTGAAGAGACACAAGAAGTAAGTAATAATCGAATAAAATCGAACTGGGTACAAAGAAACTGAGAGGGATGGGGGAGTCTTGACCTTCAATTTGTTTAGATAAGTTTTTCCATGTTTAAGACTCGATAAGAAACATGCTTTATACCCAAAACAAAAAAAAAAGTAGAGAATGTGAAATCTTTGTCCCAGAACTTATGCACATGCGTGCACCTCACATAGCCATGTCACCCCACTAGAGGGCACTTATATTTTTGGTGTATTTAAAGGGCTCAATAACATATACACTAAATGAACACCCTTGTGGCAGGGGTCAAGTGCATATACCACCTTCCAATGCCCAGTAGCATGCCTATGATGAGTTCAACGGGAGAGATTCCTCCCCCTCCTTGCACAAAGATATGCTTCCTTTCAAAGGTGAATAGGGTAGAAACTAACTAAAATTTTTTACTTGGCTTCTGTTCATATTAATCCTTTGTGGTTCCACAAGTGGAGTTGAGACCAACAACCCATTTAGCATTTGAAAGTGCACACACTTGACTAGCAATACTGGGGTTGGTGCTAGCCAGTGCAATAGACAGAGCCTCTTCTTGATATGTGATATCAAGAATGAAGAAGATGAAATTAATATGGCTTTGGAGTCTTTCACTCTACAAAGCTTCTTTATTATAGTGATTCAAAATCTTTGGCAAAAGGAGTGTGCTCACTTGGGTCATTCCTAAAGGTTGGATCACTCTAGGAGGACCTTTAAGGGTTGACTTAGACTAGTGGTTTAGATCTAAGGGTCCAAGCTTCTAATTTCCCTCAAGGGGAAAGAGCATACTCCCCTACCTTATTTCCTTGCCCAAACATTCAAGACAGTTTAATCATCGAGTTATCTTAATCGATCCCACCTTGGCCTATTCCAAGACTTTTATCCCCTAAAAGGAATCATCATCTCTTCATTAAAGGCTTTTTTTGGAAGAACCATTGACTTGCTTGCCTCCCTCGGATGCCATCTTTCAGAGCCTTCTAGATTTCTAATTTACTCTTAGTCATGACCTCTAAGTGGTAAAGAGCATACTCCCCTATTCCCCTATCTTGCACCCTACAAAGTTAACAAGCCCTAATTATACTAGTGTGGAAAGTAGGAAAAATACACAACATTTTATGTGGGTTTGAAATTGATCTTCGACATTTGTATCTTTGATAGCATATTGCAAACACATAGTCAGTTCATATTTGATATATTTTTATACAAGGTATCTTCATCAATCATCCTACAAACCATGGTTATTCTATAGAAAAATCAAAAAGTTGAAATAAAGTGCTTTAGAGAAAACATGTTAATCAAATCAAATGATGAAATAAATTTTGAAAATTTTGTATTTTGAATATGTTTTTTCAAGATTTCACATGAAATCTTGCACATGCCCACATGAGAAAATGAGGTGTTGCATGAGAAATCATGTTATGGAGCACTTTTTTTGCATGAGAAGGTGCAATGAAACAAGCAAAATCCTTAAATCTTTGTATGAAAATCTAGAAGTCTATATGTACAAGTGTGGTGAAATCATTCAAATATTAGAAGATAAAGTAGATGAGGCTAGAAAATTTGATATTTTCTGCCCCATAGTGGGTGCCTGAAATGTATATACAAAATTGGGCACCTCTAATCCTCACATACACTTCAACATGGTCCTTACCTACAAGATCATTCTAAAAAAAACATTAGATTGTTTATCTAAAAGAGTCAATAGAATGACTTGTTGACTTCTCACTAGAAGGAATTTTTCTATTTTCTCTCAAATCTAGAAGTAGGCAACTAGACCTTTTAGTACAAACGATTTTATACAACTATATGATCATGTGATTAACCTAGATCAGAAATGTAGTTCTAATCTAATAACAAATAAAACAAATTAAGCTATATGATATAAAAGCTAAGCAATGAAAAGCTATGAAAATAGAGAAGCAAATGATTCATGCATTTTGACAAAGATTTGATGTAATTCAAAAATTTTAACCTTTTTAATGAGGGATTAGAAGTCTCTTAAATAGAATTCCCAAAATCCATCAATGGTCAAGATTAATTAGGATGAACAGTTGAGATTAGAAATGGAATTTAGTTAAGATGGAAAGTTTCCTTAAGAAAAGGAAGTTAATTGATTTCTTTTGACTGGAATAAGGAATTAACTAATTTGTTTCCTTTTTTGATTTTAGTCAACTAAGAGTTTCCATTTTTGAACTGAAGAGAGAATATCAGAGAAGATATTTGATTTAAAGAAATTAAATATGATGTCATAAATGAGTATTCTAAATTGAATAATTAATTTAACAATTAGAATAAGAATATTTAATTCTTCATGTATATTAGCTAAAAGGGGTCAATTTAATTAAATTAAATTGCTAAGACTTATAGTTAAATTAATCCAATTAAAAGGTTAATTTAGCCAATTTAATGAATATTCAAGAATTTAAAAAATTATATGATTAATATGAATTAATGATTTTTTGCATTTCACACTTAGGTTGACTAGAGATTATCAGAATTAGGATTGCCTAGTAACATCAGACTTTAGGGTTGATCAAATAGACCATAATTGGTTGTCATGGCAATGAACCAATTTTGGGGTATTTCAATAGCCACAACTAAAAAATCCATGTGAACAAGCATGAATCCACATGTCCCATTCTATGCTTCCAGCCCTCCTAAATGTTGGCTTTGCTAACCTACTACACCTTGTCTTTCTTAGCTTTCCCTTTTTGTCTTTTTCCCTTACCTCTCAAACTACCCTTGTGATGCTCTTATCATACTAAGAACCCAAAAACCCACCAAGTGGTATTATATAACTATGTAAAAAAAAATCCCTATTGACCAACATTCAATTTTGGACATTAAATACATACATCAAATATTATCTCAATGCTAAAATAAATTTTAGAAGGAATATTCCATGGGAATATCTCCATGTTGCATGCCCATCTAAGTGCTCTTGGCTGCAACATTGTATAGTAAATTAAAATAAATTAATATAAAAATATTATTATATGTGTGCAACACCCATAATCTCAAGAATCTATTACTTGTATACATTACATAGGGTCAATCCATAGCAACATAAACAAATAAGGAAATCGTCCCTCAAAGAACATCCACCATCATGGATCAAAGTGCACTATGTACTCTATCCTAGTACTTGCAACAAAATTAATGTATCAATCATCTCAAATATGGGTGATACTACCTCCTTTTATGTGACTACCACAAGACACACAAACAAACCATCCAAAAAGAAATCCATCTAACCTATCACATAAGAATCATAAAATCATGTACCAATTGAAATTCCAAGCATGAAGACCTAATACAAGGATAAGCATATGCATCATTAGTTTTCAAAATATATAGTTGAAATAGAACCCACATTAAGTTCCAACCCATCCAAGTATACTTACCTCCACAGTTATAACAAGTAAATCCTAAATCATCAACATATCCTATTTACAACCTGCAATCAAAAGACCAAGAGGAATACCACCCACATATACATTGATAAGTTCCCCTTACAAATGATAGTTTCAAATCTATAATGAATCCACTCATAACATCTTCTCAAATTGAATCCATTTAGTTTGAAGGACATCCGTAATGCATAAACTAATATCCTACAAGAGAAATAATCATAAAATGTCTCAAAAATTCTCCCAAGTTCACCAAAAATAACAAAGAAAAATGATAAAGTAACAACCTTTCCATATCTCACATGACATACATGAACATATATGAGAGATCACAACATCTAACAAATCTCAAATATAATTACAATAAATTGAACATCAAGGAAGATAAACAAGATCAAAAGAAACCATGCAAATGGTAACATGTATCATGTCCTTCTACACACACCTCTATATGTAGATTGTGCCAAGTAAGATCTCTAAAAAATTCCAACCAAGAAGCCACAATAATACCCAAACTATACCATAAAACTCATCATTGATTTAAGCCTCTTATCAGAATATCAAACTCATTAACCATTTTTTAATTGAGGAATAATCATTCTTAAATCAAGGAATATGACCAACATAAAACATCTCCCAAACTCAATTAGTATAAAAACAACATATGCACATGGAGATATGCAATATTAAACCATCTCTCAAATAAATTCTCTAGAAAAAACTTATGTACCATAGTTCAAGATCCATATCAATGAAATATAGGTATAAACACAATGCACTTGAGAGGAATAAAGGACCCTACCTCACAAGTAGTAAAATTTTGAGTAGACTAAAAGTGAGGAATGATAATTCTCATAAAGATATCCAAGTCTCCAAGCAAGACTTGTCTAAGAGAAATCTCCTCTCAAGTCTATTGAGGTAAATTCCCCTTGGACTTTCCATTGAAACCATCAACTGTCTAAACAAATACATCTAATTCAAGACAAATCAATGTCACCATCATCTCTAAGTATACATGACCACCTATAACTATTAATTCCATGCTAACTCCAAATGAAACATATAAATATCATGAAGTATCCATAAAATGATCAATATATTCAATACTAATAAACTAAACCAAGATAAATGCCAATGTTCCATCAATGGCCTTGGGATCATAAAAATGACAATATAATCTAAACCATCTCAACCAAAGAGATAAAATTCTATATATAAACATACCATAAAATGAAAAAAATCTAAACATGTATCAAGATTTTACCATGAAATAATAATGAAACTATCCTAGAACCAAGCATAACATGTTAAATAAAAGTATAAAATAAACCTCTACACCACATGAGTTCTCAAAATGAAACCATCTCCACACACCATGATGATAACAAGTGCACCATAAAAATGTCAAATATGATACTAAATAAACAATATCTAATAAATCCTCTAACATCTTTATACACTCAATAATATATCAGCGCCAGCAACTCCCACTCAACAATGGTACTAAGAAACCCATGCCATCATAAAATCCATATCCTACAAGAAGATCCTATAGGTCTAGACATGCACAAAAGAATTGTTAGTACTAAGTAAAATCAAGATCTCCCAACCAAGGAGTACAAACCAAACTAGTAACTAGTCTTGTACATTCACATAATCACTTTCACAAGCTTCTACTAAACTGTGTATCTAAGGTATCCATGATAACTTGATAAAAAACTAGCCTCTATCCATGAAAATAAACCAAGGCATTAAACCATCATAGAAATAAAAGTGCACATTATAAGATCCTCAAAAGAAATAGAATAAACATGATCCTCAACGACCATGGAAGAATCAAGAATCCAAACCAATTATTCAAAAATACAAGATACCATTATCACAACCATGAAATGAACAACTAACTCTCAAAGCATCCAACCTAATAGCATAAAATAGTCAACCATAATCCTCAACCATGAGTGTGCTAGCCCTGACTAATATTTCAAGGTGTTGATCCTATTAATGTATGTAAAAGAGTCATATCAATAGTTATAGTGTCATTGATGTGGAATTCTTAATTGACTAGACATTATGCTAACTAAAAAGAGTACCATATAATTTCATTAATGAAGAGGATATAAAGAAAGTGTGACAAAGATAGAGTTCATTTATAAGGTGTTCAATGGGTACTAAAGTAATTGGATAATGATCATGTAATATTAATTTTATTGTTTTACAATCATATATTGTTGCAATGTATTAATGTATTGTTAATGAAGAGAGATTGTATGCACCAAGTGACTACACTATTGCTTAAAAAATTGCAAAGAAGAAGGTAAAACATAGTGTTTTCTTAGAAAGTTATATTTACCAAGTTATATATTGCCCAAGAAAATGTAGTTTTGATTAAGTGACAACCAGATGATCAAGTTTGAGAAATTGGAATTTGGGGCCAAATTTTGATGCAGATTTTGAAAGTTTAAGGAGGTATATTGGAAAACCTAAACTTTTTTGAAAGATCAAGAATGATGAAAAATCAAGAAACATTCGGTGAAGGAAATTTATGAAGGTTAATGATGGCCACAAAGTTCTACGTAAAGTTATATTTCCTACACGTTTAAATTCAATGTATAAATAAATTTAGTTGCAATCCTAAGATCAATATTTTTTCTTAAGAAATAAAAGATGGAGATAATTTGATGTTACTATCAGGATGATGATTATGTTGGAATATTAATAATTGATGTGGAAGAAAAATTTTCTGAAGGTAAACAAGAAAGAGTTGAGATAAGTGACCCAAGAATGGAAGAGAAAAGAGAAATGCATTTGTGGAAGACATAATTAGTTGAGTGAGTAAAAATATAAAGAAAGTGCAAGAATTAAGATCTGATCATGAAAAGGTAGTTGTGATTCTTAATAACCACTTTAGATTATTACTATTTAACCATTGTAGCAAAAAATATTAGAAGTACCAAGTGGACCTAACAAGTCTGTGAAATACTATATGGTAAGAATTTGACCTAGGGACCATTGTAAAATTAGGGCCAAATAAATAGTTAATAGTCCAAACACCTTTCCTAGTAAATACAATAAAAGAAAAAAAGAAATATCAACACCAAGAAGAGGAAAAGAAACAATATCTTTACTAATTCATCAAAATAATAGAAAAACATGTCTAGCTATGAGGCCTTCTATGTTATAGCCAATTAAAAAGGCTTACAAATTGCAAGTTAAAGATCCACTATCTTTTTGAATTCTGATTCTAAGCTCTCTCCTCTATTATCATTCATATTTTCTTGAAACTCTCTAACCACTTACTTGACATAAGCACATGAAGGAACTCAACCATTGTAGGACTCAACCAAAGAGGGAAATCAACCAACATAGGGAACTTAGCCATTAATGCAACTCAACAATAACTACCCTCAACCAATATAGGAACTTGACAATAACTACAATTGGACAATGACTGACAAAATGCAAAAAGATGAGTTGGATAGAAAGACAACCCAAGATGCTTCTATATCAAACAACTTATCTTGAAAGAAATGATTCTTTTGAATCATTAAAATGTCACAACCTAAGCTAAATTCAACTCATATTGAGAGATCCATGTAGCATCTTCAACTAGTCTATTCATTTCATTCACCAAATATTTATAGCAATATTTTCTTCTTGTTCTCATACAAACTCTTTGATCAAATATTTACTCAACCTCTTAAATCTCCTTCTTAGGATAATAATTTGGTAGAAAAAAATCATCATCAGATTCATGATATTTATACAAATTGACAATATTGAACAAATAAGATATATCCATGTCATTAGAAAACTCAACCTCATCAGTATTACCATTGTCAAACTTCCTCAAGATTTTGCAAGGACAGAACTTCTACATTTTGAACTAATGCAAGAGCATCTTTGGTTTCCTCACTATCATATTCATCTTTTTTTCATTTTTCTTGTTAGAGTTGAGTCTGAGTGGATTCTAAGCTATAGTTTCTACCAATTTAGTGTTTGCAAAGTTCCTCAGTGTTGGCCATGTTGTTTAGTGTTGGCTAAGTTGTCTAGTTTTGGCTAAGTGCTTTGGCAGATGGGTGTTTCTTCATGTATTGAGTGAACCTGATGTTTTTTGATACTTGGTTCCTTCTTTGACTAACTTGTTTCTATAATTTCTTCATAGTATGATCCCACTTATGTATTTAATTCAGATTTTGAATTTAATTTAAGGATCTTGTCTTGGGATGTGTGCACATCATCTTGAGGTTGACCTATTTTGTAAATATCTAGAGTCTTTTGTTAGCCATTTTGGCAAGTATAAATATGAGATTTTAGGTTAGGTTATCTATTCTTAGAGGGAAAGTGTGAAGTTGAAGGGTTTGGAAGTTTGAATTAAGGATTTGTGAATATTATATATTAGAAATTTCATAAACCTTGTTTGTCCTAACCTAGAAGGCCTCACAACTAGGCATGTATGCAGAAAATTTAATGAATTAATATATTATTTTTCATCCCTTCTCACCTTATTTTTGTTCTATTTTTATTTTTCATTCATTATTTTTACCTAGAGAGGTGCTTGGATAGTTAGGTGTGCCTCTAGCCCTAGCTTTTCAATGCTCCTTGCATCATCAACTTACTATTTATTCCAAAAAGAAACCTGCATTTCTTAAATGAACCATCACCTCATCATTAACTTCAAAAAAATGATTTCTTCTAGACCTATCTACATTCTCCTTATACTTATGATTACTTATTTTCAACCTTAATTTCACTTCCTCATGCAAAGACTTGATAAAATTAGAAAATACTACACCTTCAACACTATTGATAATTAGATAATGAGGATATGTAATTATTTTCATTTATGGAAAAAAATGATGTAGATTCTTGTAGAAAACCTAGAAAATAAAGATACTTAACTTTCAATACCCAAAAAATTGTCTAAGTATGAAAATGGTTCACAACAATGTATTGTTTTGTATGTAACTTGTTACTTGTGCCATATTATGACTAGAAAAGTTAGATAGAGATATCATACATGTTGATGATGATGTGTATAACCTTAGACATCAATGAAAATTGTACAAAAATGAAATATGGACATTTTACTAGTGAACAAAGTAACGGAATATAGGTAAGGGAATTATTTTATTTACAAACTAATTATTTGACCAATTAGGGTTGACATCGTAGATGTTTACTCTAAGTTAGAAAAGTATATTATGGTCTTAGTTGACCTAGAAAAAAATTGTAGAAAGGAGTGGTATTTATGCAAAGGAAATCTTGTTAATTTATGTGTATCTGAGTGTGAAATTGTATTGTGATAAGTGATATGCAAACTTCTTATGAAGTGATATATGTGAAGTTTTTGAGAACTTGATTTTGTGATCCAAGATCTAGCTAAGGTTAGAGATCAATCAAGAAGGAATTTAAAACACCTATATACCTAAGAACTAATTACTTGTTTGGGAATTGAGCTCTTCTTGTAATTAGAAGTGCATGTTTGGGAAGTGGGCTCATCTTGCATTTACTATACTACAAATCCTAACAGGGAGTCTCTATACTAAATTTTCTCATTGACTCCTAATAGGATCATTCATCTAACAAGGAGCTTATATATATTAGTATATTATCTAGTCAGTATCATCCCCGCCAAGGTTTTCCCTTGGCTAGGGTTTCCTTAGTTAACAAAATATGGTGTTATGGGTTATCTTTCTACATGGTTACTATTACTATTCAACTTTACTTGTTTACTTTCTTATGTATGGTTAAAAGTAATAAATAATATTTAGTTGGTGATTAAAGTTTTTAAATTACTTATTCACCTCCTCCCTCTGAGTAATTCTTATTTCTAAAAATTAGTATCACTACATAGTTACTCAAAAGAGGCTTAATAGCTTGAGTAAGATCCCTATGGACATGGAATAGTTGATGAAGAACCTTGAAGATGCACTTGAACAAATCGATCCCCTTAATGAAGAAAGAGATAAGTTGAAAGATATATATGAAGACTCCAAAGTATATATTAGACAATTGAAGGACAATATTAAACATCTCAAATCCAAGCTTGAATCTCCTGAATCTAAAACCAGTGATGATGACTATTCAAAATTAGAGAAAAAGTGCAAGATCTAGAAGCATGATTTGAAGATTACCAGTATAAAGTTGACTTTGAGGAATGATTCTAGAAAAGTTGAATCTAATTTAAAGACTGAAAGTAGAGGTCTTAGAGAGAGTCTGGTGAAGAAGACATCTTAATTTGAAAGATTGAAAAAATATTATGAAGAACTTCATAAGTATGACACTATTGTAAAGGTGAATTAACTCATTGCAAGCAACATTCTAGTAGAGAAAATATTAATGATTCTGTGTTAGTATAGAGACCTATCTATGATAATAAAGGTCATAGTTATCTTTTTAACATTTCTACAAAGAAACTAAAATATATTAGATCCCAAAGAAAAAGATAAATCTAATGATAATATTGAATACAGTCAAAATTTTGATAAACCTAAAGAAGTTGGATAAGACTAGGAAACTATGAAATTGGATGAACCTATGCAAGTGGGTTATCCTAAAGAAACCATGTATGAATTTAGAGGTAAGTGTTTTTCATATAATGAAATAGGTCATATGAAAAGAGATTGTACAAATAAATCATTTGATCATGATACATATTTTTATTGTCAAAATTTTCATGGCATGGGTTATAAATAAGTTGATTGTAGGAAACCTAAATATGATAATGATAGAAGGAATAGTATATTTGTTTGGAAATAATAATGCTAAAGATAGAAGATCTAATGAGAGGAAATTGAGAGAAGGAAGACCTTATGAAGACAAAAGATAGATCATGTGTTATAAGTGTAACAACTTTGGACACATAGCCCAAAATTATCATGCACTTGTTGACCAGCAGAATCCTAGAAGTATAACTCTAGTATGTCAATTATGCAACAACTTTAGAGATAGAAGGAACAATGGGATAAAAAAATTTAATAGAAGGAATGATGGAAGAAAAGTTAGGAATGATAGAAGGAACCATGAAAGAAACTCTAGAACTAAGAAAGACAATGATAAACATAGAAATGTAGTCAGTGAACTTTGAGAAGGACTCAATGAGGCATCCATAAAAGGATTAGACATCTAACAAGAGAAGTTAGAAGATGATGAGATAGGAAGATTGAAGTTAGTGATTGACTAGTTTGATTTAATGAAGTTTAATTAAGGTTGTTCACAACACAAAAATTTGAAACTTCATTTAGAGATCAAACTATGGGTAGTGAATTTGGGAAAAGGTCTATCAAGATAAGTTTAGATTGTAGCTAAACTCACTTGTAATTTGGAGCTTATTGAAATTTTTTACAAAGGAATAAAGAGTTACTATTATTACAGAGAAAGTTAATTCTATAGAAGAAGATGAAAAATATGTTTTTATAGAAAATTTCATGGAGCAAAGATTCTTGGAGGATTATCATGATGCAAGGAAGCTATGATAAACTTTGGGTAGAATTTCAAGATCAAACAAAGATTTCAACCAAATATTTGATTTTAGAATGTAATTGATAGCTTTTTTGTGTATGCAAAGTCTACAGTTAATTTACATTTTAATTGGATGAATAAAATGGAGTACATACTAGATTACCACTTCATTGTGATTACATGAGGATCATAGAGCACTCAGAAGCAACTTGACAAGGTGATTTCAAGCTAAATTCTATTTTTAGAAAGAGCTATTTTGTTGTTTCTCTAGAAAATTTCTTTGATAAAGTTTATATTTGATAGAATCATGTATATGTCAGTAGTTTATAATGTTGAGAATGAGAAGAGACCAAAATTGATGGCTATTTCTATGAAACTCATAGAAGGGAAACCTAATTTAGCATTATCTTTTACTCTACACAATGTAGTTAATTTGGAAGATGTTGGAAGCTATCTTAATAGCAAGCTTGAAACTATTGGGAGGGAGTTTATCAATACAGATATGGAAATTGTCATTAAGCGTGATATATTAATAAAGATCAAATTTGAACATTTGATAGAACTAGACCTATTCAAATATCACTTCTATCAAGAATTGGACAACAAAGAATGGACTTAGATCATACTAAGTAGAATTCATGATGGAAAATTGTGGATGGAAGACAATGTAGTTAACATTTCAGCCAACCTTATTCATGAGGCAATTGGTCTTAGCAAACAAGGTAGTCTACCAATAGGTGAGAAAATAGTTGAGAAGAAGGTTAAGAGCTACATAAAGGGAGTTTATAATGGGAAGCCCATGGTGATCATCACCATTAAACAAGATGATTTAATATTTATAAGTATAATCATTACCTATTCTATTTGTGCAAGTTCTAAGATTGATGAATTGTTAGTAGGATTCATCTATGTAGCTTATAAGATTTGTGTTGAGAAATAACAAGTTAACCTAAGTGAAATTCTGAGAATGCAACTTCTTCAAAACTTAGATAAAATCAAGAGGACCAAGAATGGTGTGTTTAGAATTTAGTCATCAATCAATCATATATTTTTCCATGTACTTAAGTGATTTTCATACTTATCAATCATAGAGATTATAAGTAGTGAGAGATGTACCATGGAGAAGATTACAAATGTATGTAGAAGATGTTGGTGTTTTGAAATGGTACATCTTTCAAATTACCCGATGAGAACAAGATACATCTATGGGCAACTACTTCCCATCCTTAACATATCATTTCAGACACCAACCCAACTATAAGGCTAAACCTTTCTTCTACTTCAAGTTTTGCAAATCCTTGGTAGTTTGACCTCAAATTCAATCTATATGGTAGTAGTGCTAAAAATATTCTTGAATCTATTAATACAAAATTTAACCCTTATTTCTCCTAATGACTCATGAGATAACATATATTTGTAATAGCTAAGTGCAAGATAATGAAATTCATAAGTTGAGTGAGGGCATTCTATTTTAGCTCATCAACATGAAATATAAAGATGATTTGAATTTAATTTGATTTTATGTGGGTGGGGAAAGTGGATGAAAATCAAGTATATACAACAAGCTAATGATCCTATAGCTGATCAATGCCTCATCAATTGGGCAATTCACAAATCTCCCTCATGCATTTTGGATATATAAAACACATATGCTATGCCAAGACTCTAGATATATCCATTTACCTTATAAATTGGATATCAATGTTCAATCTAAATCTCATTCTTACTAGATATCCTCCTCAAATAAACCTACAACCCTATTTATTTCCATGAAGGATTTACATAACTCATTGAATTATGAGTAAAACTGAAACAACATATAGCCTTAAGGGACTGCTACTACCTAGACTCTTTGTTCAAAGATCATAAAACATTGCAAATCACTAATAAAGGAGACAAGATCTAAAATGAAACTTAATGCTTGCTATTCTTTATATTGATTCTCTTGCAATAATACATGAAAATGCATGAAATTGACTCACAAGATACCTAATGAACTAGACTGTGCAATAAACATATGTTGTCATACAAGAGAGAAAATGGTGGGAATGAGAAACTAATGGGATGGGAAGGGGGTATCATAGCCAAATCATAGCTTCATGGTTTGGAACAAACACATCCTAGATCTTTCCATTCAGATTTCATCAATTCCAAAGCCAATTCTACTTCAATTTAGAAAGAGAGAAACTACATATACAGGATGAAAGAATTCAGTCCTAACCTAGAGATATTTTTATTTTCCCTTTCACTTCACAAAAGATCTGATTCTTCAATCATGATTCCAACTTCAATCCCAAAATCATTCCAACTAGAAAAAATTCCATCATAACTAAAAATTGGATCCAAATTATACTAGAATGGCATAATATTCTCAAAATTAATCCAATAGGCCTTTTACCATGCTTTCTTACCTATGCTTGTAACTGCATTTTCAAAATTTTGCCAATTTCACTAAGGCCCAAAATTTACATTTTTTGTCTATAACTTCAAATAGTGACTTCTTTTGTGAAAAAAAACTCCATAGTTGGAAAGTTTGTCTTCTCCTGGTTCCAGCAATATATAAAATGTCTATATTAGCTTATGAGGAACTTCTAGAATCTTAATTTGAAAAATTAGCTCCTACTAGGCTTCATACAACATATTTGCAGAAATTTGACAATTTCTAAAGTTTGAACTATATTATAAATTCAAAATTTATTTAAATCTTGACCCTATACGTGATTTTTAAAGAAGAATTGAAAACTATTTTTTATGCAATTTTTTGAATTTCCCTCTATTTTTCATCTAGGTCAAACCTAGTTTGACCATGTTGACATATGTCATGCCCTGATTGGCTTACTATTGCTTTGTCATCTGACCCTTGCCACGTGGTATCATCTCATTGGCTACTTTATTTACCACCATGTCATGTCATCAGTCGCTATGTCACTAACCTAGTCAACATTCTACCACATTATCAGTGACATAACAACCTTGTGAAATGTGTCATTTTCTACAATGTTTGCACCTCAGGAAGCATGCCACATTTGAAGCCTCCATCACGTGTCAATTTTTAACTTTTCCACCTTGCCACTAGCTCATTTCTACATGTCAATTTCTAATTGAGTTGCCATGTCATTGTGTTAACGATCGAGCAACTTTGATTTTCTAACATAGAAACCATTGTTTGATCTGCCATGTGTCGCCATCATGTGCATTAGTGAGATTTTCTTTCCACATCATTCCCATGTATTGCAACTTGTCAGATTTTGGTTCATCATCACCATTGTAGTCAGGTCCCACATCCTTCTTGCCAGATTTCAATATTTTTTGGTAGGTTACCATGTCACTTGCTAGAAAACCTTACTATTTTCTAGTGGCAACATACTGACCACCAGATTCTTTAGCTTTTCTAACAACCTTTTCTATCAATATATTTGTTCAAAAATACCTCGATCATTGCACTAGCTATCTATCTCTAGGCTCCACCATGCATTGCATGCCTTACAAAAGGTTGTTATCATTTGGACACTTGTTTATTATGTCAAGTAGTATTTAAAAACCTTTGTGCACATGTGTACAAGCAATGTGGGATAAATTGTTTGGAACTGTTTCTTTCTTTATTCATAGTGGCTTCATTATTTCCTACAGCTTGATTGGATTATTTTTAAATCCTTTGCACTTGTGGACTTAATAGCTTTCAAATAGTCAATATTTCCAAAAACCTCTAACCTCTCATGAACACCAACATTGAGGTGCTACATTGTGTGGTTGTCATTATCCATTCTCATAGTCTATTTGTTAAATGAGTGGATTAGAGACCTATCTATGCATCATGCAAATCACCAAATTCATTGTGAAGCTATGGAAAAGTGTTGCCCCATTTTTCACCTTGTACCTATTATGCAAAGTGGAAAATGATCTTGTGTCTCAATTAGGTTTAGGCATGTCTGAATCTATTTATTTTCCCCCAAGTGAAAAGTCTCTCCATCAAGTTTTTCATCTTCCTTCTTCTCCCACATTACATAACCGGGTGGGTTTTCCTTGTTATCATGACTTTTTTTGGTAGTCTAGGATCCTTTTTGATGGAGATTCTTGGGTCATATTATGATTTTCACAAAATCATTTCCAAGAATGAACTTTCTTGTGACTCATTATAGTTTACATATAAAGAAAATGAAGTCTACAAAAAACCTAGCATTAGCTTCTGCTTGGCAGAGTTTTGAACTGTGAAGGGGATTTCCCGTAGAGGTTGACAAATGAGATTTGCAAACTAAAATAAGGAAGAAAAGTTATTTTGTGGATAGATCTTCCTTACACTGCAATATTCCACCTTAGAGTCATTAAGAATTTATTATAATGATCATAATAGCATCTGGCAGAAAACTCTGAAGTAACTTCTCCATGGTAGATTTTCAACCCAGGGAGTCAGTTTTCCAACAAAGGCACTCGTGAAAAATAAAAGCAAGTGAGTGAGTTCCTTTTTCAGTTTCATAGCCCCTTTTGGATTTTCTAAAGCCTAAAAGCATTTTTATTAAAGAGTAAAGTGAAACTAAAGCATAGGCAAAAAAATAGAAGTTGCCTTCTCCTCGGCGAGTTTCCAACCCTGGAAAATGAATTTTTGCATCTAGTGAAGGATCACTTTTGCAAGCATGTTGGGATCATAGATCAATCACAAGATGCTTAAAAAGGATAATGGAAGCTAGTTAATTTCATTTGGGAAGGTATCTTGAGAAAAATTTCATGGAGAAGATTTTTCCCAATGGAGTACTCTATTCTTAATTTTTTGCAACTTGGTGAAAAATGGGAAAGTCAATCTGTAATAAAGGAAAGTTACCATTGGGCTAATGAGAACATTGAAAAGACATGGAAAAATGTATTAGAAACCCTTGCATTTACTAATACAATGGATTTATCCTTTAATTCACTCATGTGGCATCGATCTTGAAGACTAATGTGTGGATTGGGATTTCTATATAAAGATGAACATAATGGATTTTCAAACTACTGCTTTTTTATTTGAACTATTATGCTATTGAATTGAATAGTAATTTTAGAACTATCATAGTTACAAAGCTCTACTCTCTATGATATTTTTAGTTTTAAGATTTTTAATTCATCTCTATCTCAAATAAGATGACAACAAGATTCGCTGGATTTGATGGACTAAATGGGATTAAATAAACATTGCAAAATGTTATAGATACCTTAGTCAATTTCCTCGACATGCAAAATTTCCAAAGAGGGTTGAGGATGGAGCCAAACCACACAATAATAGAGAATCTTTGAGAAAGTAGGCTAGTGAAAGCAACTAGGTTTCTAGTGGCAATTCAAGCTCCTAAACTAGTTGTTGAATGTATTAACCATTAAGATCAACACTAAAAAAATTTTGTTGCTAGATCATACAATTTTTATCTCAATTGACTGGCAAACTATAGTCAATCGCCTATGGATTCTAGAACGAGAATTTTTTTTTGAATTGACAATAGGAGGAGCCATATCCGAGTTCTCCATGAAGAAGATGGTTTGGCAGAAGGAAATTATGAGGTCCTAATTCAAAAAGCCACAAGGAGCTAAGAGTAAGGTTCCTAAGATAGTTTTTTGCACCGATCTCAAGCCCAAAAATATGGACATTTTGGTTCTTTTGCATTGGTTGAAAGGTGAGGTGGAAGCACTCAATTTCATAGAACAATATTTCTTTTTAGTGAAAATCATCTATTTAGACACACATTATGTTGATTGAGCATATGAGGTAAGTGAACATCTGTCTAGAGTTCTTAGCACTACAAAGTTCTACAATACCTTCTACATGTCCTCTTTCCTAATTTATATGTTGGCTTCTCTACAATTGTGGTCGGGCCTTCCCAGAATAGAGGATTTTCCTATTGATGTAATAAATTATGAATTTTATCCATGCTTTCAGTTACAAAATAGCCACACAGTGTATGTTAGATTAATGACTCTTTTACAATGAGGATTTGTAGGGAACTACAAGGATTCCCAGAGAGAATGTTTAGCCTAGAAATGATGGTGGACATAAGTTAATTCAGTAGCTACTTTATTCAATTCTCATTCATCTTGTATTTTTGTCTTGCATCTTTCAAAACATTTCCTCTAAAGCTGCCTAAATACCCAAGCAACATGATCATGCTCATAGAGATCATGAGACAAGCTATCCAAGTGAATGTGCTAAGTGCTAGTTTAAGGAAGATGGGGTATGAGTTCCTCATGAAGGTTGGGGCTTACCATTGTAATTTTCAATCTAATGCTAAAAACATGCTCAAGGCATTCAAGAATAAGTACAAATTAGAGGAATATGAGGTTGTGAGGCCCATGTTTGACCCAAATGGATATGCAAGAGAGGTTCTTCAAATCGCAAGTGTGATCAAGCATGTCACCACTTTGGAGAATTATTGGGTAGATTGCAAGGATGAGTTAGAAAGTAGAGATCCTACTTTCACTAGACTCATCGTGGAACAAATAAAGACATGTGGCATTTATCTTAATGTACAAGGATTGGAGGATAATGGTCAAAATATGTATAGCAATACATACTTGACTAAATTAAGGGGGATTCCTATCAGTTCCAAGCCATATGTGGATGTGGAAGAGAATCTTGATATCATGATGTCTAGGATAATGAAGAGAACTAGGAAATTGGTAGAGTGGACAACTAAAAAGAGTTGTAGTAAGGGTGCAGCCACTCAAGCTTCTCCAGAAGCTACACCGCCTACTTCATCTCAAAGTGCTATAGTGGGAGTAACTATAGCTTCCACCCAAGGACCAACTCAACCTATGGATAGACGTGATCAACCCCTAGAAAAGAATATTCCTATAGCCCAAACATGTCATAATGGTTCCTTACCAGTTATAGGAACCCAAACTAGTACAAAAGAGAAGAAAGAAGAAGAACCCAAGGATAGTGCCCCTACTCCAATACCTTCCCCACATACTACTCCCATTCCATCTCCTCACAGTACCTCTTTCCTTCTCCACATACTAGTCCAATCCCATCTCCTCATCATAGCCCCATGCCATCAACAAGTGCTTCACTTTTAAAGCCAGGTGGTTCCCCTATATAGATAGTAGCTCTAGGGGATGGAAAAAGTAGCAACAGTAAGTCTACTGAATCCAATGAAGAGATGAAGAAGAATTTAGAGATGGAGAAGGGTTAGGTTTCTTCCAAACTCATCTCTAAGGACTCAAAAAATCCTTTCTCTTCAATTGTTGTAACCATGACTCCAATGAAGAAGAACATGTTCAACATTAAATCACTTGGAACAGCTTCCAAAGTGATCAGAAATGATTCTTGGTTGGAAGATACTTTGGAAAGGAAAAGAAAAAGAAATTATGAAAGTGTTTCTATGAAAGACACTATATCCCTCATAGTTCATTTTGAGACTGCATTGTCAAAGGTCAAGAAGTAGAAGACTTTGTCAATACTTGGGCAAGATCTAGAAATAGGGCACTTGATATTGGAAATGACTAAGCCAAACAAAGGAGGGTGGATTGAGGATATGACACTTGATGATTTTAGTCTAAATTTGATCGATCTTGGAGAAGCTAGGCATGATACAAAGGTTATCTTGTGGAGATCGCGTAGTGAGGTGATGGAAGGACAATTGGAGAGTCTCAAATTGTCAAATATTAAGATGAAAGCAGAGATAGAAGAATTGAAAAAATTTATTAGGCAACTAGTCACTCCACTAGCAACTATTTCTAGTATGTTTGTGACTTAGACTCCTAGTATAGCCAAAGTGTAAGCTCTCATTTCCTAGCTCCAAGAAGATAGGCATTATGGCCAAATTGGTAGAGAATGGATTGACAAACTTAAATTAGAAGGAGTTTCTCTCATAGACCAAGTTGGAAATGTTATCCTCAGATTGGAGATAGAAAAGGATAATATATTGTCCAATAGTAATACTCTACCCAAAGAAAGGGTCAGATGTGATGACTGTATCTACCTTTTACAGATGATCATCTAGATGAAAGAAAAGGAGGTAGTTGAAGCAAGGATTTTGAATAAAGGGAATGAACCTTTGCTTGAATGGCTCCAAAGTATGCAGTTCAAGTTAGAAATGATATAGATGACTAAGAAGGGACTCAAAGAAATAGAGAGTAAAGTAAAGAAGAATCAAGATAGGGGATTTGAGATTATGAGAGGGCTACACATTGATTCTCACACTAGTGGTCAAGGAAAGGATCTCATTAGGGTGGAAGGAATGTAAAGTAACTTGTCTACCTTTTTAGATAATCTATCCATAATAGCTTCTAGTAGCCAAAAAAAAACCACATAACTCTAGACACTTAGTGGATGGATACACGTGGTCGTAGAGGATTTGCTAGATTAGTTGAATGTTATAGAGGTGTTGGCAAGGGAACATGCAAAATGGCTTTTGAGATTCACTAATACACATGTGTCCAACCATGAAGAGCTAATCCCAAAAATGGTTGTACTAAGGCATATAGGGAAAAAATTTAAAAGGGGAAGAAGTCTAAGTGATTCATATTATGCCCCCTTTTTGTTTTCTTTTGTAATTTTGTAATATGAAAAATTGGTGCCTTGCCATTTTTCACCCTCAGAAGATGAACCGATTAAACTTCCATTGTAAGAATCATCTAAAAAACACTACATGTATAAATTGAAAATATTAAAGTAAGGTAGAAATTTTTTTGGTGTGAAGTACTTTTTGTTGCAAAGACAATCGAATGGTATTTTATGTCAATCATTTTCTATTCCAATTAGTATTGCGTTTATTTCATGGTTTCTCTTTGGTTTGAATTGGAACAAGGGAATAACAGAGTTTTACCTCCCCTATTTTGATGTAATGGATGAATGTGATAAGTATTGTTATAGTTCATTCAAAGATGAAATCCTTTCAACATTTCTAGTTTATTAGTCATAGTTTAGATTTGAATTACCTGAATTTGGCATTAGTTAATTATGTGAATGAAATTTATTGATTCATAAGATGTGTTAATGCATAAATCAGTTTTAGTGTTGAGAAACTTCTATCTACTTGAGTTGGATTTTTTTTAGGTCTAGCTCAATTATCCCTCTACTATTCTCAAGTTAAAAACATACCCCAAAATAATTTAGGAAGTAAACAAAATTCATTACAAATCTATTTTAGGGAGTTGTACCTACCAATTTAGAGGAAACACAAATAATCTACAAGTAAGCTTTCCTATTGCTTGTGATAAGATATTGTTCTAAATTGGGCATTTTAGAGTTACAATCTAAAAGAACAAATCTATTTACCAATAGATTTTTGGAAAATCTTTTGGGGAAACAAATAGTTTCTTGACTAAAAGCCTATGTCATGAGGGAAGATAATACTACCTCATGAAAACATTATTCCATTACTCCAACCTAATCTTGGTTTCCAAGATGATCAAGAAGACATAATTTCATCCATTAACACATTCATTTGGAGACATAGAAGGAACATTGAACATTATAGGAATGCTTGCTAGGTGTTAGAAGAAGTAGAAAGAAGAGTTGATGCCTTAGAGAGAGTTGTTCAAAGGAGAGATATCTAGAGAGTAGAAAGACAATTGAGACAAGAAGCTTAGAGATAAACTAGACCCAACATCCTGGAACAATTTATGTTCCTTAGAAGTACCAAGGAATAGGGTGGGCAAGACCCTATCTTTGATAAGCTTACAAAGCTCAATTTTCCTATCTTAGACACTTCAAAGTAGAAAAGTGAAAATAAAAGCTAGAGTAGGTTGCCTTCCCCTGTTAGAAATCAAGACACCAACAGTTCACATTCCACTTGTCAGGTGTTAGCACTCCATGGAGTTACTACCCATCCAGTTGTTAATTTTTGACCATATACTACCAGGACAATCATGGATGTCCCATGGGCCATGGAAATAGGACCATTAGCATTAAATGACTATCATCCACTCCTGGCTAGTTCAAGGAATAATTTTCCAAAATTCTCAGGCAATGGAAAAGTCACTACAGATAAACACATTAAAGCTTTCTTTATAGCCACTCATATCTTCGGAGTTGGACATGAAGATGTTGTTGTGAGATTGTTCATAGAAACCCTCACAAATGATGTAGTAGATTGGTTTTATCATCTAGCTGATGGCTTAATAACTGATTGGGATACATTAAGAACAACCTTTCAGACAAGGTTCAAAATTGTGAAAGATGAACATGCCTTGCTAACATAGTTGACTTCAATTAAGAAGCAACCCACTGTGAGTATGAGAGATTTCATTGCCAAGTTTAATAAAATTATCACTAGAATTCTAGCCACTGATATACCCACACCTAGTAATTTGAAAACATTTTTTATTAGAGTGATGCCTCTAGATGTCAATTATGATTTGAGGAGAGCACATCCTATGGATCTAGCTGATGCAGAAAAGAAAGTGATTGAGTGTGAGGATGATTTGATTTTTATATGAAAATGGAAACAAGAACTTTAAACTAAGGGAAGTTCCAGTAATACCACATCATCTAAGGAAATGATTCAAAAAATTTCAAATGAGCTAGTAGCAATGAAGAAGAAGTTACTCAGATTCAATAGTCCTTATCAACAAAATTATCAAATTTCACTAGGAAGAAACTATTGGTGTTTTAACTATTGAATCAACAAAATGCTCAATACCAAAATGATATCATCCACACAATCTAAGGATTAGCCAATTCCTATTAACAATTATATGTGCAAACCAGCTAGACCCAACTTCAACAAAACCCAGGGTAGTTTTCTACTCTTTAGGCTGTACAAAACTAGGGTGGGTATACACAGGGATGACTCAAGACTGGGAAAAATTGTATGAGAATTATTTTAGTTTCATTTTGATTCTCATCTCAAATCCTCAAATACATCCATAATTATTGACAATTTGATAAACACATCCCATGTAATAGATCTAGCCAAAATTATTCTATAGATTTGCACGTGTTCTCAACAATAGTGGCTAATTGAAGCTAAAACATTCCACACAAACAAGTACCAACCAAATTTGAAGATCTTTAGGAAATAAAAGTAAAATTGATTATAATTCTGCATTTGAAAACCATTTATGATGTATTTCTCTTCCAAGTAAATCAATTTGACCAGTGCCTAATCCATTGGGGTTCAGAGTCTACTACAAATCCATTGATCTAATTTGTTGCCTTACAACAAATATTATCAGCAATTCTTATCAAAATTCATCATTCAAAAATCCTTCCTACTATTGTAACAACCTTATCAAATTCATCAAAGTTTTTACTTAATCCATTAAACTAATAGCAGTAGTGAACAGATATACAACCTAACTAGATTGCATTTAATTGCACAAGCATTTACTCATACAATATCAAGATGACCAAGTAACTAAAAGGAGACAAAATTCAGAAAGAACTGATATGCAAACATCTCATAACTTTGTATTCATTTTCTTTGAAAATTGTATACATTTGCAATAAACTTAGAATGACTTTAGGAAAAACACAGAGATCATTCCATATTAATGTATTCTCAGGAACTAATAGAGATAATAAATCATAAAACTTGCTCCAAAAACATTGGACCAAAAATAAACTAAGTATATCACTTAAGAATTAGAAAATCAGACCATCCTCTAGCCCTAGAATGTCACTTATATAGTGTGAGATGCAACAAGCTTTAGGGTAAGAGAAAATGATAGGTGTCCTTTACAAGAAATATTTACATATACCTATTACAAAATGACCAAATGTGAGTAACAGAAAAACTTATACATCAAACATTTCTTTTGTGGGTCCCTTTCTGTTACATCCTTTGGAATCAGCAGAGTACAATGATTTGATTCTTCTATCAATCTAATTCCTCAGAATAAGTGACCATGAGGCTTGAAAGTGATGTGTCCTCTTCAATTACCTACAAGTTTACTTTAACTTGAGGATTTTATCTCTCTTCATCATCAACTATTAAAGTAATAATTACACTTGCATCATCTTCTGCCTCATCATCTTCTAACATCTGCTCTATAGACATGAATTTATCTTTCCACTCATTATAAGTAGTGTCATCTGGCCAATCAAAATTTAGAACTTCCCTTTGTATAGTTATCAGAAAAGTTCCAATTACTTCTATATCAACCAATTATTTTCTGATGGAGTTGTAGAATATTTGCACTTTAACCAACTCCTCATTTGTCATTGCCCATAACAAATAGCATGTTTCATTTATAACCTTATTTATTCTTTCACAAAAGACTTCATCTAGCTCCCTCTTCCATTCTTCCTTTTCCTTCACTTTATCAATGGTCTTTAAAGCATAAGAAAATAAATCAAACTTTAGAATCTTGTTTGTCATCAAAACCTTGCAATTTATTAAGCAAATCAAAGATTTGTTCTATTTGATGACATGGCAGTTGAATGATGGATATACATGTAATAGTGATATCTTTATTTCTTTCTATCGATTTCAGGATGAGGGGTCTGAATGTAGCTTCATTTTTCTTCAATTCATCCCTGATGGTTGCAATCCCTCATAAAAAATCAAAAAATGATGGCCACTCAATCTTATCTACTAAATACATTATACCCTACCTTATTTTCTCCTCAAACTGATTATTTAGTTCTACATTTAGTGCATACAATTTATTCTTTTCTTCCTCAAACTCCTCTGCAGTGTAGAATGATGGCCTTTCTAGGGTGTTTGGCACTTCAACAATTGGAGTGGACTTGAAAGGTTCAATAGGTGGCCTAGGAGGGTATACAATCTAGGGTCTACTAGATTCTTCTACTTTTCTTTTTCCCAGTACCTTCTCCATTTGAGATACTTTGTTTTCCAATGATTGTATTTGCATACCCCTTTCCTCATATGCTTTCAAAACTTCTTCAAACCTAGCATTGAGTTGGGAAAATCAATCTTCTTCCTAGCCAAATATAACACAATGAAATTTTAACATTTCTGAGGCCATTCCTATTATCTTCTTACTGCCTATCTCACCAGCCCTGAAAGCTATCAACGCGCCATTATGTTGTGTAGTAGAGATTTCCTACATTCTGGTCTTGTCTCTTTTTTCAATTGGCCAAATAACAAGGGCTTGGTGGTCATCACTAAACTTGACTCCCCTATGATCCTATAATATATCTTCCTAAGTCTTAAGTTAGACATCCTTTTGTTTCCTTACTAAATCAAAAACTATAGCATTCACTATATCCCATTCAGGCAAAATAAGGACTCTTGACTGTCTAATTACTTGCCTCTCAACCTCAAGTGTAAACTGAACAAAATCATTCAGAAACTTATATTTTACCTCTTCTTTAATAATAGAGTCTAATTTATCAGGTTTCTCTACCTTTATCTTTTAACAAGTCTTCTCAAAATTTTCTATATTTAGCCTCCAAAAAAATTGTGCAAATGCTCTAGACTTCACAAAATTCTCATCATTAATAAACCTCTCAGAGGCTTGGGCAACTATAGGGTCAATTTCCTTACCTTGGTAATCAACAATAGTTAAATCCAAGGAAGGTGTAGGAGGTTCTTGAGGTTCTCCAATCTCCAAGTCTGTAGAAGTAACAATTATATCCCCTTCTGTACCCATTTGTCTAATCTGCTCTCGTAAAGATGCTTCATCATTGATTTGGATTGGGGATTGGCTTGGGGAGTATTGTTCTACTTGAGAAGAAGAAGATCCCTACTCCAATTTTTGCCTTTTTGGAGCACTGGCTGCTGATGGACTTTTTGGTCTTGGCCTCTAATGAAGAGGTGCCTGTTGCCCACTTTGAACCATCACGTAACTTGTCCTTCTTTGCAAAGTATACTGTCTAGGGGCCACCATATTTATACTATTTATTCTCCTCTACACAGAGACAACCTTTTTTGGATAAGCCTTGGTATATGCATCCTTCTTCTCATTCATGGCTTGTATTATCACAACAAAATTATTCATCAATGCATGCATCTTGGCTCCCTAGTATTTCTTTTCTTTCAATGGATCATAATGGAGGTCAAAAACATTAATGAACTCTAGGGTTTTGCTAAATATTATCCATTTCTCCTTTCTCAATTCTTGTTCTTGCAAAGTAGAAACATTTCTAATCACATCCTCTGGATAGTAAACTTGTTGCACCATGCAGGAAGCTTTTATTCTCTCTTAAGAGGTCATACAATCCTTTAGGATCAATAAACCTAGCATGAGATTTTGCCATGTTATATCTATCTAAGAACAAATTCAAATGCTTCCACCCTTTCCTTACAAAAACAAAATCATGTGCCATAGTAACAATTGGAAAAAATGTACCCTTCTTAGGCAACTCCCTCTCATCTATAGTGCCTATTTTCCATAACAACTCAGCTATTCCTATCTTCAAAGGCACATGAAATGGTAGCACATGAGGCTTTCCTAGGAAGCCATATACTCTTATCACTATTGAAAAATTATAGGGAATGATATCCCCCCAATTATGACTAACCAATAGTCCTTTTGCATGGTCCTTGGGTCTGACCAATTCTAACAGTGCTTGTGGAATTCTAGGGCTATCTTCTCTCAAAAGAAATCTAAACTTTGATGCAAAATATCTGTCAAACCTCACATAACTAGAATCTATAACTGGAATCTATGGCTTCTAAGGTCATATCCACACTCCACAACTATACTAGATTCCTCTCTCTATTTCTTGTTGTTTCCAACTCCATACCCTTAGATAAGAAGGCAAGTCCCTTATACAAAAATACATACATAAGAAATGAATACCAACATAAAGGTTTATCCACTTTTCCCCTTACTATCCCCACCAAACCATTGTGAATCTCGTTTGTAAGAAAAGTAGCAAAATCTAGAATAGTGCTCATCCAAAATTGAAGAGTTTGAGCCATTATGAGGACAATTGAGCCTGGAATCTACTCAACTTCATCCATTCCAAAAATCTTACAAAGAGAAATATAAAATGCCTGAGCCCTAGGGTTAAAATGTCTTTATAGTATAATGGCTCGAGTGTGCTAGCAGTAATCACAGACAAGGTTCCAACTTTAGCAACATGCTCCTGCAATGGCCCTATCCTCAGGTATATTCTTTGTGCATCATATCTTTCTTGCAAATCATCCATATCAATGATCTCATTCACAATATGGTTAGGGTTGAGATTAAAAACTTCAATAAGTAGCTTAGGGAAAACCCTAAAAAAATTCACTCTAGAATGATTCTTCACCCACCCCATAATAGGATCATATTTCTTAGCTAGGTCAGTCAATAGATCACTATCAAAGAAAATTGTAGGGACTGTTTATCTTCCAATGTCGAATTCCTAGACATTGCTCATGGGGGTATCTAAATTCCTTTCTACAAACCATTGCTTGAACAATTACAAACCTCCCATAGATACTTGGGCATCTCTTACCCAGTTTTCCCTGTCATAGAAACCCTTAGTGACAACTACCCTAGGGTTCTTATGAATGAGTTCCCTTTCTTTAGTTATTTCATTTACTGATAAGGGAAATTGTTCTAGGAAATTTTCATGCACAACCCTCTTTAAGTAATCAGTTTTCCTAGAAAACTCCTTTTGTGGAGGCATCTTTTAAAAGTTATAAACTCTTACAACAGAAAATTCTGGATTTCTTATGGTTAGAGGTTACTTACCCACTAAATTTTCCCTTCTTTCTCTGCAATTTTGCTGAAACTACTATGAAATTTTGTGCCCTAGCTCTGGAAATCCTTTTGCTCTAAGAAAATCTAAAACTTTGTGATTCAGTAATGGAAAATTTTAATGTTATACCCATGCATTAAGGTCGCACGAAGGAACTCTAAATCATATTAACTCATGTAGCCATTATTTTCGTGTTTACGCTTCAATTTTGAATTTGACCCATTTATCCTATGATGATCGGATGGCTTTATTTGAAAACACAAAAAACTTTAAAAATTTGAGAGCCCCCAGCCATGTATCAAAAGGGTGCATGCCTGCATTACTTAAAATTCCTACAACTTTTTATCGCAGGCATGCATTCTCTATCGATCTTTCCCAGATCAACGGTGGGCCAAAGTCCTTTTCTTTGATAGCCCACTTAGCTAATTTAACCAATAAAATATCATCCTTTTACCAATGTGCTTTGACAGATTTGACTATGGCATTTAAAGTTTTAGTGCCCATGACATTACCCTTTCGACTTAGCATACCTGTTGTATTCCACCAATAAGCACACTTTACTTCATTTGACCTTTCCAGCATGGCATGACTCATCATTCCCTTTAAGTCTTGGCCCCACTATGCCCACTTGCCACATTAATTAAATGTTGAGCAAGTCCATATTGCAGGTAAGCACTAACCCTTGATCTTATTTAGATCGATAAAAATAAAAAATCTTCTGTGACTATAATATCTAGTCAGCTAGTCAAACCAATGAAATGCTTTCTCTATACTCCAACTCATCTGAAGAGTACCACATAAGACAAGTTGTTATTACCTTTTAAGAAAGGTGGGCCCATGATGTCACACTATGCCATGCATCGCATTGGTGCTTCCCCGCAATGTATAACATTCGTGCACTTTATTATTGTGGGCATGCACTAGCCCTTGATTGTTTGCAAGATCAACAATCATAAACTCTAAACTATAAAATAATACCTTCATTAAAGAATGAGCCAATGATATTATAGGAATTTCAAAACATGCATGAGAACACTAAAAACTCTACAAGAAGGTTTGACTAGCTTTGACAACCACAAACCTTTTGTGATGCACTAAGGCTAGAACATTAGGAAGGGCTACATGTCATCATAACACATGCTCACATTGTTTAAAAGCCCTGCATCTTCTTATTGTGGGAATGCGATGGTCATTGATCAGATCAAGATCAATGGTCACACATAATTTTTGTTACATAGGACCTTTTCGAATAAAATAATGCAATTAAGGTAAACTTTATAAGGTTTATCAAAAGATTAAAAGCTCATTCTTATGTAAATAAACTTATTTATTTGAAATAATACTTTCTAAAGTTTTCAAAGGCTAGGGCCAGACAAGGCAAGGCATAAGGTTATTTGGTGAATTTTTTTACTTAGGGTTTTTTTGACTAAATTTCAAATTACTTGGAGTGCACATTTAGAATTTTTCACTACTGAATACAATAAAACAAGGGTAGTGAAAAACCATGCCAATAGAAATAAAAAAAGTAGATTTATGGAGCTTATAGGATCACAACCTAGGTTGCAAATTGAGGCAACACCAAAAAAGGAAATATGTGTCTTTCATTTGACCATAGATTATGACAATGAGAGTTGTCCAGAGGCTGCCCGCATGATGTAGCTCTTATCTACTAATGAGTTGAATACTACAACTCCTTGTTTAGAGCCCATGTTGGTGTTTGAAAATGCTGGAGGGTTTTCAATTATCCCACTGAGAAAGTGACATATCTAGGGGTAGTTAACTTCCATTTTCAACATGCCATTTCAGAAAACAGGCCAACTATAAGGCATGACTCTTCTTCTACTTTAGGCTCTGCTAGACCTAGGAGGGTAGACCTCAGATTCAAATGATACTATACTAGTACAAAACATATCCCTGAATCTATTAAGAAGATTGAAATCCCTTATATCTCGTAATGAATCCTGAAATAACATCAATCTATAGTAGCTAAATGCATATCTATGAATCTCATAAGTTGAGTGAGGGTATTATATTATAGATCTTCAACATGAAAGGGTAAAGATCATTTGATTAATAATGTTGATTTCAACAAAACCCCTAGTATGTAGCAGCAAGAACTAAGTGATCCTATAAACTGATCAGTGCCTTAACCATTGGGAAAATCCATGAATCAAATGCATGCATATGGATATTTGATACTTATGTATATATTCAAATATACGATCTCTCTATTTATATTGTAAATAAACATCTGTGCTCAATCCAAACCTCATTCTTACATGATATCCTTCTCAACAAACTTGTAACCCTATTGATTTACTGAAGCAGTTACTGTGGCTCTGTTTGGGGATGCATGTCCCTTGTAGGCATGGCAAGGATTTAGATCTTTGGGAGAAGTAGACCACACACCCAAACTTCAAAAACTTCTCCCAAACAGCTTTATTGAAAACCTCATGCTCATTATAAGAAAACAAGTCAACATGCTCATAAGTACACTGACTACACTAAGAATCAAAATCCAAAAATAATTCATGCATGCTGATTGGAAACACAGAAACTTCATAATCTACATCATTGACCAAGTTGCAAACACCAAAAACTTGTACCTCACCTTGTGTCTCTAGATGCAAAGAGTATTTGGAATCCGATTGTTGCCTACTTGTAGTCATATCATTCACTAAATCAGATTCATCTTTCACTGAAACCTCTTCACATTCTTGAACCAACTAATTAGTTACCAAGCATGAAAACTCATTCTAAAAGTGCTGATCTAAACTATGTTGATCACTATCATCTTCTTCATCTAACTAAAAGTTAGAATACACCTTGAACTTATCTTCACAAGACTTATTAGTGCATGAAGAAAATCTATAACCTGATTAAGAATATTCACTAGTTTCCTCTTCATCATATGAAAGATCAAAACAATGTTCAGCAAGATCAACATAAAAAGAATCTAAAATAGCATTAAACTTCCCCTCATTAACATTCTCTACATCTAGTAAATTTTCATGTGCAAAAATGTTTGAGGTTCTGTTATATACACCTCCAAAGTCTAACAAAGATTGTTCAGATTTTACATCTTTTTCCACATCAAACTTTGGGGAATCGATTTGACTGAATGAGAAAGTATTATGAAAGAAAATATGAAGATCCTTAGAAATACTTACGTGCTTTCAAACTCACAAGCCAATAATTTTGAGATTTCATTGGAGCTCAAGAAGATTGTCTCACAAATCTTCTCCCAGCTATGGTTATCATTTGGATAACATGAAGAACTTGCAATAGCAGAATCCTTAGTGTAACAATATGGAAAATAAAAATTATTACAACATTCTTTCTTATCATGGCAATCACTAGATCTACTGTTACAACTTTCTTCAACTTCATATGTACTGTAGCAAAATTTATCTTCTCTTTTATATACATCTTTTTCATGCTGATTGCTATTACCTGACTAATTAAAATTTGAATCCACCTCTTCACATTTGAAAGATAGATTATCTTGCTCTACGGGCTCATTGTATTCATTACTACGTTGGCTTTCAGCACACTCATTACCATTAGGAGATATAACATGAAATCTACAATCATCGCTTTCCATCTCCTCAATAAATTTTTCAATTTGCAAAAACCCTTGTAATCTTATAGGTGCTGGCCAATTTACTAAATCGGGTACTAGAACATCAAGGAAAGCAGTGGGCAGAGAAGATTCCTCAGGTCTACAATGAAAAGGAATCTTACTAATTATTGACTTAAGCCTTAAATAACATTGTTTGACATTTAAACTTTGAGTACTTCCTACCTCAATTCTAATAAGATTGACAATCCTTTACTAGTCTATTCAACATAGCAATGTTATTATTCACAATTTTCAAACTCTTAGAATTTGGAAAACTAATCTCAGATCTGAGATCTAACTCCATCATATAGTAAAACTTATACCTCTTCCTTCTAGTGCTGAAAATCACTGAATAGAGGCAACCACTTTTAACAACTTTTGACTTCCATGAAAAGAAAACATGAAAACCAAAATACCTCAAGTGATGATGCTGAACCTCAATCTACTAATTTGGCATAGGTTCAAGACTAAAAATCCTTTACACCACTAATCAAACTTTGTAGAGTCACCATCTCCTTTCAAGAGGATAAATAGATCACAACTGTGATCTACTTTTACACTTAAATTACTTATAACAGCAGATTGCAAACAACACCTTAAAACTTATCAAGAACTTAAAACTTCCTTTACAAGAAACTACCAAAAACTTCAAATCTACCTATACAATTGAAAGTCCTTCAAAATTTTGCAATGAGATCAACTAGGAACAAACTAGTATAGAGATTTGAGAGTTACCACTCACGCTTTGTGAGAAATAAAACATAATTTGTCACTTGACAAATCTGAACCAAACCTTCAATGTAGGAGAAACTTGTAGATCATTAACACCTTGAAAATAATTTACACTTTATAAATGAATTCTTGACTCTGAACTTTATCAACAGCACTTGGAAAGACTAAAATGATTGAAGATAGACCTATAACAGTCATAGCACACAATTTTCATCCAATTTTACAACATACTACTGATTATAAATAAAGCTTAACTGGGGAACATGAAACTTCAGCAAGGAAAATAAGAAATGCCTCTTGCTATATATAAGCTATATTCAATCTATTTCATGCTAGAGATTTTGGTTCTTTCTAAATACAACTCCCCAGTAGAGTCACCATTTTTTTGGTGACTCAGATGGGAAAAACCCCAACTGAAAATAGGACAAAATTTTTCAATGAACACCAGAGACTCTTGTCCTTTCAGCAAAATGAATTGCCATCTTATTTCCCTAGCAGAGTCACCATTTTTTTGGTATTTGAAAACACTGGAAAGTTTTCAATTATCCCACCAAGAAAGTGGCATATCTAGGAGTCACTAACCCCCATTTTCAACATGCCATTTTAGACAACAGGCCAACTATAAGGCATGACCCTTCTTCTACTTTAGGCTCTGCTAGACCTAGGTGGGTAGACCTCAGATTCAAATGATACCGTACCAATGCAAAACATATCCCTGAATCTATTAAGTAGATTGAAACCCCTCATATCTCCTAATGACTCCTAAAATAACATCAATCTATAGTAGTTAAATGTAGATCTATGAATCTCAGAAGCTAAGTGAGGGTATTATTATAGCTCTTCAACATGAAAGGGTAAAGATCGTTTGATTAATAATGTTGATTTCAACAAAACCCCTAGTATGTAGTAGCAAGAACTAAGTGATCCTGTATACTGATTAGTGCCTTAACCATTGGGAAAATCCATGAATCAAATGCATCCATATGGATATCTGATACTTAAGTATATATTCAGATATACGATCTATCTATTTACATTGTAAATAAACATCTGTGTTCAATCCAAACATCATTCTTACATGATATCCCTCTCAACAAACCTGCAACCCTGTTGATTTACTAAAGCATTTACATAACTTCTTGAGTCATAAGCAACAATAAAATAACATACAACCCTAAGGGACTGCAACTATGACCTAGGCTCTTTGTTGAAAGGTCATAAAACATTACAACTCATTGAAACTGGAGACGAGAATCAAAATGAAACTAATGAAATTCTTCCACTCTTTGTATTAATTTCCTTAAAACAATACAACCAAATGCACAAAATGAAAACATGAAAACACCTAACAGATATGAATTTTCTATATTTATCTTCCTACTATTGTTCATACAAGAGAAATTGTTGAAAAATGTGGTCATAGTCATGGGAATGCATCAAGAATTGGATCCAAAACCTTGGTATCACAGTAATGTGCCAATTTTCTCCAAAGAACTGGAATCCTTACAAGGAATGAAAGATAGAAAGATATAGAAGAGAAAGAATTCTTGGATCTGATATGCAACTGCCACCTATCCACTTAGAATTCAATCTTTCTTAGCTGAAAAAAATCTCTCTTCTTTCTTCCCATTTTGATCTGATCTTGTTTCATTATTTTCTGAAACAAACTTGCAAAATATCCTTTTCTAAATGATGAAAATTGATGTGAGTCACCAAAATATCTTAACTTCCTTATGAGAATGATAGTGAAATTTAGTTTTTATTGAGTGAATATGATCAAAATTTGACCTAAACTATACTTTCACTGCCCTTAAACTATATTTAGGTCATCACAATGCTAGGAAACAATTTTGAATATTCATACCTGAATACAATTGAAATTTTGGTACCTGAGAGAAAACCTCATGTAATTCAAACAAATGGCTTCTTGTGTAAAAATTGACTTCGAAATCAAAAAATTTAGATACCCACAATTTCGGCGGTATATAATAAGGCATACTTCGCTTTCCAAAAACCCACTGAACGCCAATTTGAAAACTACTCCTCTAACAGGGAACTTAGTCTGTAGCTTTGATATTTTGAATTTTCAAAAATTTAAAAACCTTCTAAATTTTTAACTTTAGATTTAAGCCCTTTTAAATTTAAAATGATGTGAGCCCTATTTAATTTGAAATAAAATTGAACATGCAGTCCTTTTAGGAAATAATAAAAAAATTATTATTTTTTTATCACTTTCAATTGTTTCATTGCCTTTTGAATCTGAGGTCAAACCTAGTTTGACCAGGTGCCATGTGGCGTCTTCTAATTGGATTGGACCTATGCATCGTCTGCCATGTCATCAAACATAGGACCCATTTCCATGTGTCATCACCTCATCAACCCTCGCTATGTCACTATTTGAGTCAACAACTGCGATGTCATTAGCGACATAGCGACAGAATGACACATGTCATCCTCTGCCATACCATCACCTAGGAAAACATGCCACATGTCAATTTTTACTAGTTCTAACTTTTCAACCTGTGCCACATGGCATTTCGCAATTTGCTACTCGACCTACATAGTCACTGCTTTATCATCACCTGCTCCAAGCCCAATGACACATGTTGGCACCACCTCCACTTTTGCTACATCACCACAGTTACTAGCAAGCACTTCTAGTTGGTGAGTTAGTGATACTCCCTTGATCAAGACACGTGTCATCATCTGGGCTTATCTAAGCTTTGGGCACCATATCATTGCTCAAACGTTTTGTTTCAAAATTATGCTCTTCTCATGCTGACATCATTCCAATGAGTGGCCATGGGTCTCGTTTTACAACTCACATCCTTCAAAAGTAGCACCTTTTGAAAACATCTATAAAGTAGCTGTTGGAGTGTTTAAAAGTCTTAAAAAGCCTTCCCCTTGCAAATGTGGGATAATGGGTTATACAACCCTACTCCAGTGGCTTCCAGAATGTGGGCACTACTTCCTTCATTTAAAACTGTGGCTTCAACCTGAATTTGCACTGTTTGTTCTTTAAATCTGCAAGTTTGATGGCTTGCACTCCTTTGTGCTTGGCATTAGCTTTTATGCTACATCCTTCCTTGCACTAATCTGCTCAAAGCATGAATTTTTGTTAATACATTTTTGTTTGGAGGGCCAGTTATTCTTTTACCCAACATGAGTTAAGGTGGATTCTCCGCAATGAGAAGGCCATTCTTTGTTTGCAAGAGGTATCAGTTTTGTCTTAACTAGCTATGTTTCCCTCCTATTTCTAGGCGTTACTTTTGCTATGTCTAGCATATGCTTTAAATTGCATTGACTACATTTTTCATGCAAGATCTCATCCTTATTTTGCATAGGGCTTTGGTGTTTTCTTTGTGTTGACTGGCTTGACTGTTGTGAACTTTGCCTATTTTGCGTGGAGATCTCCCCAATTCTCCTACGACTTCCTTTTATCTTGGCATGACTTGTTCCTTCAAATGCATGGAGTGCTATTTATGTTTTCTATTGTTTTTTATCTAACATGGACCCTCACCCAAAACGTGGATGCTTTATTGAGTTTCATAATTCAAAAGATGCCTCCCTCATTCTGCTTAAGATTGCAGTGGTTACTTCTAACTAGTTAGTGACTTCACTATTTAAAATAGACTCCTCGTTTCAAGAAGTGGCTCGTCTTCTCTTTGGGATGGTATCATTAATGTGGATGATCGAAGATGTATCTAAAACAAAATACAAACTTGTTAAAGACAAATTCGAAACCTGCAACCATCGCCATCATTCTGCTTGCTTGTTGGTTAGCTTCCATAGAGGTTGTGAATAAACTCTATCTTTCTCCACATAACAACATCCTCTTCACTATCAATTAGCTCATCCATAAATAAAATTACTCATTTTTTCTTATGACTTAGGTGATCCTGATATTTGAGGTAAGTACAATGTTGATATTTTCTCACCAAATCTTATCCATTGAATGTCTAAGCCATTATTTGCTTGACTCACTTTGTGAGTTACTACTTGGATCTTCGCTCCGGTGCCATTATGTACAATGTATCAAGAGACTCTATAATGGATGTCCCAAGGCCTCCAAAGTTATTCACCCTAGAAATTCATTGTGTGCACATGCTAAAACATCTTTTGCAACAACTTCAAATTTGGATAACCGATATCAGAATTTGACTTTGAAGTGTGACTATTTGAATCTTGGATTTCATCACACCTTGTGTAGTTTATCTCTTAAAATATTTTTCCACATTTGATAGAGAATCTTCTTAGTTTTCTTCATCTCCCAATCTTCTTTGCAATATCAACCAATCAAAGTATTGTAAACATAAACAGTTGGTCTGATACCTTGCTTCATCATCTCACAGAACAATAGAGATGTATCAACCAATTACCCTAACTTGAGATATATAATTGTCATTGTTGAGTAGATATTGAAATTCATAAATGTATCTATTGTTAAATTTAGTTCACATGCTTTGACTCATTCTGCCTAATGGAATCAGTCCGGCCCTAAAGTGGGTCCATCTCAAAAAAAATTTCATTCTTGAACAACTGAATCTCAAACTGATCCATTTACCACCTTAAAATGATTACAATCAAATTTAATCACCAACTGACTATTAAAAAACTCAATTTATCACTTTTTGCTAACTGTCAAATTTGTGCCAGGAGCTCCTTTGACTGGCCTTAAAAACTAACTCGAACCTCTGACCAAGCTCTGAAAACTAGCACACTAACTCTTTGTTCCACACTCTTGCACCCTTCCGAATCTCATCTCATGATGAATTCGGGGTCAAAAGATATTCGCTGTCAAATTTGACCTTTCAGAATTACTTGGAAATAAATATGTCAGAAAATTTGAAAGTGTGTATGGATTTGGCTTGGAAAACTAGGCAAATGGGCACATAGGGAAATAAAAATTGGGGCGTTGGTTCTCTATCATGAGGACATTATAAATCTGCGATTTGGGCTCATGAAAAATAATAGGGCAACTTTGGCAGAGGTGCAAATTTGGCCACCTGGATTTGCAAGAGAGTGAACACTAGTAAAATATCATTTTTTGGGAATGGAATGACCCTAGTAAAGTGTGAAGACGAATTCATCAAGGCTTGGAAACTGACACACTTGTAGTATTTTTAGTATAAAACATAGGGGAACCAACCATTCGATCCTACCAATCACAAATCTCAAGTTATAATGTCATAAATAGGGGTTCCAATCAATCTGCAGTTACTAACACTAGTAAAAAGATAGAAATTGTGTTTGGAATCATGTTTGAAAATTGATCAAACAGATTCGTCAAGAGCTGAAACTTGAAACATAATAATTCTTTGACATTTACAATGGAACACAAAAGGAATTTTAGCATTCAGGTTAACTAGTCAAAAGTTATAACATGTCAAACAAGGCTTTGCAAAAATGTGTGCAATATGCAAATGTGTGAAAATAGTAACTGACCAACTTTGAGGGATTCAAAACCTAATCAAACAGATTCAAAATGACTCACAATATGAATCATAGGTTGTCGGATATGGAAACTAGACACTCCCAAAGTGGTGAATCACAAAACATTTCTAGCTGTTAGATATTCAATCACAAACATAGCCTCCTGTCGTTGTTTAACACTCAGGGTAAAATGCAAATTTGATGGATGCTCAAAACGGGACTTCACAAAATGGCTCAAAATGTCAATTTATCATTATGAAATGCTTAGGCTTTTTGAATGAAAGGTTCTAGAAGCATTGAACACCTCTTAGGCCTCAAATGGGTAGCCAGGTACAAATGCACTTTAAAAGCATTTAAGGGCTTGATTTTTTAATAGTGCTCCAAATTAGGCCTTCAATTTTGAGCGCCAACAGCCTAATTCCTATTCAATTAGTGAATCTAGAAATTTATTTTTAGAATATGAGTTAGATTCTAAATCAAAAGGTGAATGTTATGCAACCATCGATGGAACATCATACACAGTACTTAAATAAGACCAAAGGTTCAAGAATCAATCCTCTAGTCACACAAACAAAAATGACTCCAGTCCTTGACGAGTAATGCACATGCTGATCTAGGAGCATCTACTTCAAAAATGGGTAAGGATAAAGTATCTTTTGATTTCATTCAATTTTGTGAGGAATCAAAAGTTCAAATTTTCACTATTGATTATTTAAAGTCACACCCTTTTGAGTTAAAAAAACTAGTAGATAAGTGTAAAGGAAATACATCAAATGTGAATTGTAATGTAATGGTTGAGAAAGAAGATGAAACCTTGACATCTGGTTTGTTTAATCAAGAAGATTCTATAGTCTTAGCAACATTTCCCACATAAAACCTGAGCCTTTTTATATCTCATTTTATATTAATGGATGTAAACTTAGTAATTGTATAATAGATTCAAGTGCATTAGATAATGCTATGCCTCATTCCATAGCCAAAGCCTTGAGTCTCAATCTCACTAGAGTACATGGAAGATGCTACTCAATGAATGCTAAACAAGTTCCCTTACTTGGGAAGATTAAAGGTGCTCTGGTAGCCTTAGCTTCACATCTAGAAAATAAGCTCTTATTGACTATTTTGGTACCTAACATTCTTGTGAGCTATGGAATTCTTTTAAGAAAAGTTTTTGTTGACACTTAAGAGGAGAAATAAGGATAGATTGGTCCCATGTAGTGATATCTATTAGGAATAAAAAAGTCAAATTAGAACTTTAAGAAAAGGAAAAGTTCACAATCTTGAAGTTAGATGATCCTAAAGCCCAAATTTTATACCTAGAGCTGGAATTCAATAGCTATATGATGTTTATTGAAGAAATTTTGGATGGATAGATAGATGAGAATCAAACCAAGAAAGTTTTTAATGAAAATGAAGATGCATCAGGCATATGGACACATGAATTTGATAGAAGTTGTGCCTCTTTAAGATCTAGAGTAGGTGTAGTATTGATATCCCCAAAAGGAGAACCTGAACCTATGGCTTTCAAATTGGAATTTGGGAATACAAATAACACTACAGAATATGAGGCCTTACTACTAGGAATAATAATAGAAAAAGAAAGAGGAATAAAGATCCTAAAAGCTCAAGGTGACGTAGAGCTTATTAATAGGTGAAAGGGCAATATTTGGTTAAAAATCACAAGCTAAAGAATTATAGAAACAAGGTTTGGGATGAGATAGAAGGCCTTGATGCCTTCTTTATTGAAGTGGTTTTGAAAGAGATGAATACCAAAGCTAATTCCCTAGTAGTCTCCACTTCCCTATTACTTCCCCACCCAGATTTCAAAGACAAAAAGTATTAGATCAAAATTGTGTATTGATCTATTGTTCTAGATAACACAAAATCATGGCAAGTCTTCAAAGATGATAAGAGTTTGCAGATGTTCCTTGAAAATAACAAGTCTAGTTTGGAGTATGAATCTAGTGGAAGTGATCATGAAAGCTCTAGTGCAAATGAGAAACATAATCAAAATGGAGAAGTTTAGCTAAAAGGTAACATTATTCCTCCATATTTTGTGGCTTTGGAAAAACTATTTAATAGACACAATGCTTACATAAAGAAAAAGAGAGCAGAAAAAAGACCTACTATAGGCGAGTATGAGGAAATAAACATGGGAGATATCCATAATCCCAAAATGATTAATATTGGGAAGTGTTGTTCACCTAAAGAAAAAGAAGCCATAAAAAATCTACTTGTGGAATATAGAGATGTTTTTTCTTGGAGTTATGAAGACTTCAAAAGTTATAGAGATGGGAAGGTAAAACACCTTTTTGGGAAAAAAAAAAAAGGAATTACAATCCTAAAGTAATAGATGCCATCTTCCAAGAGGTAGATAAGATGTTAAAGGTGAGAATCATTTATCCCATTCATCATTCCACCTAGATAGCCAATATAGTACCTGTCAGAAAGAAGAACCGAGAAATAAGAGTTTGTGTCAATTTCCACAACTTGAATCAAGCATCTCTTATAGATCATTTTTCTCTTCCTAACATGGATTACCTATTGTGAATAGTGGAAAGATATGAAATGATGTCTATGCTCAATGGTTTCTCAGGTTATAACTAGGTCAAAGTAGAGGAGAAACATCAACATAAGGTGGTGTTCACCACTCCTTGTGGTACATTTGCATATCATAGAATGCCCTTTGGAATTATTAATGCTACCACTACATTCAAAAGATGTATAAGACATTCACTAATCTGAAGGATTGAATCATAGTCATATACTTGGATGACCTCACCATGTTCTCGAGAAAGAGGAAAGATCATATGAAAGATTTGAGAAAGGTTTTACAGAGATGCCGAGAGCATGGGATCTCTCTCAATCCCAAGAAGTCAGTTTTCTAAGTAATAGAAGGGAAACTCCTAGGTCATTTAGTGTCCTAGGAAGGCATTAGAATTGATCCTAAATGGGTAGAAGCCATTCAAATATTAAGCTTTCCTTTGAATGAAATAGGAGTTAAATCTTTCTTTGGGCAAGTGAATTTTCTTAGAAGATTTGTGCCTAACTTCACGGAAACAACTAAGCATATAGTAGATATGATGAAAGGAAATTCAAATTCCAAATGGAATGAGGCAGGAAAGTGAGCCTTTCAAGATATAAAGACTACTATTGCTAATGCCCTAAATTTATGTCATCCAAATTATAAACGAGATTTCATTATTTATTGTTATGCTTTCAAACATACTCTCTTAGCGATACTTATGCAAGAAAATGATGAAGGGGTACAAGCCCCAATAGATTTCATGAGCATACCTTTGAATAACCATGAACTAAAATATTCATAGATTGAAAAGCATTCTTTTGTAGTGGTTAAAGCCATGAAGAATTTTTTATTTTATATCTTGCATTCATATTCTATAGTCGTTGTCCTTGATGTGGTAGTGAAGAGTGTATTCACACAATATGATGGGGACACAACCCAAGAACAGAATGGACACAACAGAAAAGGGAAAATTATATTAACTGAGAAAATAAGCTAGTACAAATAGTGTAGGAAAATAAACTTCAAAACATGCCCTAAGGGCTTACAATAGCATAAATCTGGAGATAATTTCTCCTTTTAGTACCTCCTCTCGAACTCCACTCCGAACTGCCTTTTACAATGCCAAATTTTTTTTAAAATAGACCCCAGAGGGTTAAGGACTAGGAGTACATTCTAGAAAGTGCTAGTAGGCATCCACCAACCAAATAGAAGGTTCCAAAAGCTGCATTAGAAGTTGGTGCAAATCTAGAAGAATCCAGAAATGGTAACTGAACTTTTGGGAGGCATAACTTTTGAACCATAGCTCCAATTGATGAACCATTTACATTTTTGGAAAGCTCTCAAAGTGCTCTATAGCCCGATGGAGGAGCTTTTCTCATCCCCCATTTTTTAGCTCTTTTTGAGGTCATTTAATGCCCCTAACTTGACTTTGAAGCATTCTTAGGAGGTCTCCAAAACCCAAAAAATTGCTATAACTTTCAAACCATGGGGCCTTTTGATCTAATTCTTTTTTTGGAATGCTCTAAATCACAATTACATTCATCTGGATGATTCACACCTTCTAGGTCACCGAAATGAAGGCCAAATTGCATGCTCCTATTTTTTCAAGATTTTCTAGCACACTGATAGTTGAACTGTGAGAGTTGGAACCTTTATTTGACTCAAATGGGTGTCCAAAAATAAAAACACATGAAACAGAAACTAAATCTAAGTACATTTTTTTTGGGTGACATAGGATTTCCCTTATACCTCTGGATGCTCCTGCATCACAATAGGATGTGGGTTGTAATGTTAGAGGAGCATGGGTGGGAAAAATATAGGAGTATGATATAGAAATAAAACCTACCAAGCTGGTAAGGGGAAATGCTCTGTGTAAGGTGATTATAGAAAATAAGATAACTAAAGGATTAGAAGAATTGAGAGAAAAGAAGTTAGTGTTAGCTGTAGGCCTCTATGATTCATGGTTTGAAAATATTTCTTATCTACTGACATATGGTGAATATCTAGAGGGCCTAAACACAAGAAAAAGAAGAGATTTCAAACTAAACGTAGCTAAGTATGTGATTTGGCATGGTAAGCTATTCAAAAAAGCCATTGATGGCACTTTTCTTAAGTGTGTAGACAAATGATAGTAGGGAAAGAAGGTGAGAACATTTCATGATGAAGCTTGTAGAGGAAATGTCTCATCTTCAATCAAACCTTTTAAAATACTAAGGTAGTGTTATTACTGGCCTGGGATGTTTAAAGATGCATATACTTGGGTAGCAAAATGTGAGAAGTGCAAGATGTTCTCTGGACGCACTCAACTAGCTACTCTACCATTGAGACTTGTTATCATCGAAGGACCTTTTCAACAATGGGGCCTTAGCTTCATTGGTCTGATTAATCATACATCTAGTGCTGGTCATCAATATGTGATAACTGTGACTAACTACTTCACCAATTGGGTAGATGCTAAAGCTACTAAGAAAGCTACTTCCAAAGTGGTGTGTGAATTCATAAGGGAGAACATATTGGTCAAGTTTGGTGTCCCTATTAAACTGGTGATGGATAATGCATTTTATTTTTCTTCAATAGAAATTACTAATTTTTGTTTTGAGTATGGGATCACTATGGGTCATTCATTTGATTATTTCCCTCAAGGAAATGATTAAACTGAGTCAAGTAATAAAAATTTGATGAATATTGTTAAGAAATTGGTTTTAGATAATTAGAAGACTTGGCACAAAAAGATTCATGAGGTGCTTTGGGAAAATAAAGTGACACCTAAAAGGGAAATTGACATATCTCCTTTCAAATTAGTTTATAGAACTGAAGCTAACCTCCACTTACCTCTAGAATTAGCTACAAATAAACTAAGAACATTGATCAAAGATGATGTTTTAAAGATGGTTTAGAAAAGAGGATCCTATACTTGAGAAAACTTGAAGAAGAAAGGGAGGAAATCATAGATCACATCACACAATATCAAATGTGAGTGAAGGATCTATTTGACAAGAAAACAAGACCCCACAAATTCATGGTAGGAGACAGTGTACTACTTTGGGATAAGCAAAGTACTCTAAAAGGAATGCATAAGAAATTTGATACTTTATGGAAAGGACCATTCAAAATTCATTAGCCATTTGAAAAAAATTCTTTCAAGTTGGCATAAAAAGATGGTGAAATACTACCCTTGGCCTATAATGGCCAGGATCTAAAGCTTTATCAAATTGCTAATTGAGAATAGGCAACCCTTGTATTCTATTATAGTTAGGTGTAGTTTCTTCTTGTGTTTCCTAGTTTGTCTTTTTCCTTTGGTTTCATTTTCCTATTCTTTGTCTCAGTGTGTTTTTTTGTGTTGCTGCCTTTTTACCATCTTTTGCAAAACTAAAGATTTTGAGATCCTTGCTTGGGTATACTCAACCCAAGTCCCCAAATAGAGCCAGTTGTTGCCCCACTTTTCACCTTGTACCCATTATGCAAAGTGGAAAATGATATTATGTCTCAATTAGGTTTAGGAATGTTTGAGTCTACTTTCTTTCCCCCAAGTAAAAAGTCTTTCCATCGAGTTTTCATCTTCCTTCATCTCTCGCATTACATAGTTGGGTGGGTTTTCCTTGTTGTCATGAGTTTTGTGGGTAGTCTAGGATCCTTTTCGATGGAGATTCTTGGGTCATATTACGATTTTCCAAAACTCATTTCCAAGAATGAACTTTCTTGTGACTCATTATAGTTTTCATATAAAGAAAATGAAGTCTTGAGAAAACCTAGCATTGCCTTCTTCTTGGTGGAGTTTCAAACTATGAAGGTGATTTCCCACAGAGGTTGAAAAATGAGATTTACAGGCTAAAACAAGGATGAAATGAGTTGTTTTGTGGATAGATCTTCCTTACGTTGCAATATTCCACCTTGCAGTCACTCAGAATTTATTATAATGATTAGAATAGCATCTGATAGAAAACTCTGAAGTAAATTCTCCATGGCAGATTTTCAACTGACGAAGTTAGTTTTCTGACAAAGGCACTTGTGAAAAATAAAAACAAGTGAGTGAGTTCCTTTTTCATTTTATTAGACCTTTCTAGATTTTCTAATGCCTAAAAGCACATTTATTAAAGAGTAAAGAAAAAATAAAAGCATAGGTAAAAAAATAGAAGTTGCCTTGTCCTCAACAGGTTTTCAACCCTAAAAAGCAATTTTCTACGTCTAGTGAAGGATCACTTATGCAAGCATGTTTGGCTCAGAGATCAATCATAGGATTCTTAAAAAGGATAATGGAATCTAGTTAACCAAATTTGCGAAGGTATCTGGAGCAAAATCTCATTGAGTGTATTTTTCCCCACAAAGGACTCCGTTCTTAATTTTCTACAACTTGGTGAAAAATGGGAAAGTCAGTCTATAATAAAAGAAAGTTACTGTTGGGCTAATGCGAATAGTGAAAAGACATGGAAAAATCCATTAGAAACCCCCACATTTACTAATCAAAATTTTCCTTTAATTCACTCGTGTGGCATGAATATTGAATATTAATGGGTGGATTGGGATTTCTATATAGAGATGAACATAATGGATTTTAAAACTACCACTTTCTTATTTGAACTGTTATGATTTTGAGTTGAATAGTGATTTTAGAATTCTCATAGTTTCAAAGCTTGACTCTTTATGCTATTTTTAGTTTTAAGAGTTTCAATTCATCTCTATCTCAGATAAGATGGTAACAAGATTCCCTAGATTTGGTGGAATGAATGGGATTAAGTGAATATTGAAAAATGTTATAGATACCTCACTACATTTCTTTGACATGCAAGATTTCCAAATAAGGTTGAGGATGGAGCCAATCCACCCAATAATAGAGAAACTCCAAGGAAGTAGGCTAGTGGAAGTAGCTGGGTTTTTAGTGGTAACTCAAGCCCCAAAACTAATCATTGAATGTATTAACCATTATAATCTAAAAACTAAACTAATTTTGTTGACAGATCATACAATTTTGATCCCAATTGACCAGCAAACTCTAGTCAATTTCCTCTAGATTTTAGAGCGAGAAGAATTTTCCAAATTGATAATAGGAGAAGCCATGTCTAAGTTTTCCTTGAAGAAGATGGTTTGGCGGAAGGAAATTATGAGGTCCTAGTTCCAAAAGCCAAAAGGAGCTAAGAGTAAGGTTCCTAAGACACTTTTTAGCACTAATCTCAAGCCTAAAATCATGGACATTTTGGTTCTTTGGCATCGGTTGAAAGGAGAGGTAGAAGCACTCAATTTCATAGAACAATATTTCTTTTTAGTGTAAATCATCTATTCTAACACACATTATGTTGATTGGGTGTATGAGGTAAGTGAACATCTATCCAGAGCTCTCAATGTTGCAAAGTTCTACAATACCTTCTACATGTCCTCTTTCCTAATTTATATGTTGGCTTCTCTACAATTGTGGCCGGGTCTTCCTAGAATAGAGGATTTTCTTGATGATGTATGATGAATTTTAGCCATGCTTGCAATTAAAGAATAGCTATGTAGAGTATGTCAAAGGTAATGAATCTTTTACAATGAGGATTTGTAGGGAACTACAAGGATGTCCAGAGAGGAGGTTTATCCTAGAAGAAATGGTGGCCACCAATCAATTTGGTACCTACTTTATTCAATTCTCATCCTTCTTGTATTTGTGTCTTGTAGCTTTCAAAAAATTTCCTCTGAAGCTACCTAGATACCCAAGTGACATGATCATGCTCATAGAGATCATGAGATAAGCTATCCAAGTGAATGTTTTGAGTGCTAGTTTATGGAAGAAGGGGTATGAGTTCCCCATGAAGGTTGAGGCATAGAGTTGTGATTCTTAGTTTAATGCCAAAAACATGCTCAAGGCATTCCAAAATAAGTACAAATTGGAGGAATATGAGGTTGTGAGGGCCATGTTCAACCCAAATGGATATGCAAGAGAGGTGCTTCAAATTGAGAGTGTGATCAAGCATGTCACCACTCTAGAGGGTTATTGGGTAGATTGCAAGGATGAGTTAAAAAGCCATGATCACAGTTTTTCCAAACCCACAATGGAACAAATAAAGACATATGGCATTGATCTCAATATAGAAGGATTGGAAGATGATGGTCAAAATATGTATAGCAATACATATTTGACTAAGTCAAGGGGAATTCCTATTAGTTTCAAACCATATGTGGATGTGAAAGAGAATCTCGATATTGTGATGACTAGGATAATCAATAGAACTAGTAAATGGGTTGAGTGGACAACCAGAAAGAGCTAGAGTAAGGGTGCAACCACTCAAGCTTCTCTAGTAGCTACAATACCTACTTCATTTAAGAGTGCTATAGTAGGAGTGACCATAGCTTCCACCCAAAGACCAACTCAACCTATAGCTAGAGGTGATCAAGCCACATATATGAATGTTCCTATATCCCAAACATGTCATGATGGTTCCCTACCAATTATAGGAACCTAGACTAGCACTAAAGAGAAGAAATTGGAAGAACCAAAGGACAATACCCCTACTCCAATACCTTCCCCACTTACTACTCCCATTCCATATCCTCACACTACCCCTATTCCTTCTCCACATACCACTCCAATCCCATCTCCTCATCATAACCCGATCCCATCAGCAAGTGCTTCACTTTTGAAGCAAGGTGGTTCCCCTATACAAATAGTAAATCTAGGGGATGGAAAAAGTTGCAACAATGAGTCTACTAAATTAGATGAAGAGATGAAGAAGAATTTAGAGATGGAGAAGGGCTAGGCTTCTTCCAAACTCATCTCTATGGACTGAAAGTATCCTTTCTCTTTAACTACTATAACCATGACTCCAGTAAAGAAGAAAATGTTCAGCATTGAATCAGTTGAAAAAACTTCCAAAGTGATAGGAACTGATTCTTGGTTAGAAGATACTTTGGAAAGGAAAAGAAAAAGAAAGGAAGAAAGTGTTTTTTTGATAGACATTGTACCCCTCATGGTTTGTTTTTGGACTGAATTGGCAAAGATCAAGAAGCAAAAGACTTTGTCAATACTTGGGCAAGATCTAAAAACAGGGCACTTGACAATGGAAATAGCTAAGCCAAACAAAGGAGGGAGAATTGAGGATGATTTTACTCTGCATTCCATCAATCTTGGTGAAGCTAGCCATGATACAAAGGTTTTCTTGTGGAGATCAAGTAATGAGGTGATAGAAGGACAATTAGGGAGTCTCAAATTTTCAAATATCAAGATGAAAGTAGAGATAGAAGAATTGAACAAATTTATTAGGCAGCTAGTCACTCCACTAAAAAATATTTTTGGTATGTCTATGACTCAGACTCCTAGTGTAGCCTAAGTGCAAGCTCTCATTTCCTAGCTCTAAGAAGATAGGCATTATGGCTAGATTGGTAGAGAATGGATTGAGAAACTTAAATCAAAAGGAGTTTCACTCATACACCATGTTGGAAATGCTATCCTCATATTGGAGATAGAAAAGGATAATATATTGTCCAATAGTAATACTCTAGCCAAAGATAGGTTTAGATGTGATGACTACATCTCCCTTTGAAGATGATCATCCAAATGAAAGCAAAGGAGGCAGTTGAAGCAAAGATTCTAAAGAAATGGAATGAACCTTTTCTCGAATGGCTCCAAAGTATGTAGTTCAAGTTAGAAAATTATCTTGGTGGCTAAGAAGGGACTCAAGGAAATAGAGAGTAAAGTAAAGAAGACTCAAGATAGGGGATTTGATCTTATGAGAGGGCTACACACTAATTCTCAAACCAATGGTCAAGGAAATGATCTCATTAGGGTGTAAGTAATGAAAAATAACTTCTCTACATTTTTGGATAATCTATTCATAGTGGCTTCTAGTAGCCAGAACATAACCACATAACTTTAGATGCTTAGTGGATGGATACATGTATCCATGGAGGAGTTGCTAGATTAGTTGAATGCTATAAAGGAGTTGGCAAGGGAACATGAAAAATGGCTTTTGAGATTCACTAATATACACATGCCCAACCATGAAGAGATAATTCTAATAATTGTTGTTGCTAAGGCATATAGGGCACAAACTAAAAAGTGGAAGTAGTCTAAGTGATTCATATTATGCCCCCTTTTTGTTTTCTTTTGTAATTTTGTAATATGATAAACTGGCACCTTGCAATTTGACATCCATTTTAACAGTCATCTCAAAAACTCTATATGTATGAATTGAAAAGATTAATGAAAGCTCAACAAATTTTTGGTGTGAAATAATTTTTATTGTAGAGAAAATTGAATGGTATTTTATGTCAATCATTTTTTGTTCTAGTTAGTATTACATTTAGTTCATGCTTTCTCTTTTGTTATAGTATTGTTATAGTTCATTTGAAGAGGAAATCCTTTTAGGATTTATAGTTTATTAGTCATAGTTCATAGTTGAATTAACTTAGTTCTACATTAGTTATTTATGTGGATGAAATTTATGGATTCATAAGATGTGTGAATGCATAAATCAATTTTAGTGTTGAGAAACTTCTATCTGCCTGAGTACGATTTTATTTAAGTCTAACTCAGTTATCCCTCTACTATTCTTAGGTTAAGAACATACCCCAAAATAATTTAGAAAGAAAACAAAATTAATTGTAAATCTATTTTAGTGAGCTATACCTACCAATTTAGAGGAAAGCCAAATAATCTGCAAGTAAGCTTTTGAGCTATTTGTGATCAAATATTTTTTTGAACTAGGCATTTAAGAGTTATAATCTAAAAGAACAAATATGTTTACCAACAAAAACCTTTTGCAAAGTTGTAGCCTCCTTCTTATGTCTTCTTTGTTGAAAATTTTATAATCAAATTTTAAACTTTGTGATGCTACTCTATCTGTTAATCGACTTTCTCCCTTTTAATGGCTTCCTTTGCCTTGGCATGGATTGTTTTGCTGATGGATCTAGTCTGAGATTCTCCCAACCATGGGATGTTTGCATAGGATGCTACCTTAATTTTAAAATAAAAAATGTGGTGCTGGGTGGATCGCCTTGGATATAAGTGCCCCCTCTTTTAACATGGGTTGCCTTGTGTAGACACATCATACTCTCTGTTGTGGGCTTCCTTGTTCTTCTTCTTGTGTGGTCTCAAAGTTCAACATATAGCTCTATTTTCCTTTAGAATTTGTGGATCTCCCCTACATTTAGGGTGAACTTCCTTTTTCCTCCATGTGTTCACCCACTTCACCCCCTTCAAGGGCTTCAATCTATTTGGAGTTCCCATTGGATATACTTGTGGGTACTTTGGATTTCTTCACCCAAACATCACAATCCACCCTAGAAACATCTTCTCTACTAGAAGAATGCTTCTTATATCTGCCAACTCCATTTATCCTCACATGGCCACCCATAACCTTGCCTAAGCTGAAAGCCTTGTTGCAAAACCTACAAACATGGAGCTAGCTACTAGTATTGATGACATGGCTACTATTCTTTGTAACCACTGTGAAATTCCTATCCTTAAAAACAATCTTAGAAGTGATAGTAGAGTTGGAAACAACCATTAAATTTTCCCTAACAACCTCACAATCACTTTCCCCAATTATTGACTCCTTTAGAGATTGGGACTAGATTTTTCCAAGATTCTCCATGAGATTGTAACTGGGGTTATTCCCATTAGTGATCTCCATGCATTCCCTTGCATGCTTAGAATTGGGTGTTCCTTGCCTCCAATGCATCTTCCATAGATTCAATCTATGTGGTGCTACAGGCATCTTCCTATGGATTTCGGCTTCCTCTATATTTTCTTAGTCTTTGTCCCAAGAAAAAAAGTAGATGTCACAATAAAAATCACTACTTGATGCTTTCCTTCGGATGTGGTATGGAACATTTAGACTGTTAGAATTTTGAGAGTCAATCCTAGAACATCATTTCGAATGCATATCAAATATGGTGAAAATATTAGGTGATAAATGTGAACCCTTTTAGTTGATCTTTGTAATGTATATTGGATCAAATTCCTCTACTTGGTCTTTGTAATGGTCTCATGAATGAGAGTGTGTGATAATTATATGAATTCATATAATTATATAATTATGAAATCACCATTATACCTTTCTTTTAACATCATTACTTCTCACAATACCTTATTGATCTAATAACATTTAATCAGGCCGCAAAGTAGGTCCAGCTAAATTTTTTTTGATTCCAAACAACTAAACTACAAAACTAACTCATTCACCCCCTATCACTAACTGGAAACAAATTTGACAATTGGAAGCAATTTTACAACTCATTTTACATCTTTCTATAGAGTGTCAAATTTGTGCCAAGAGGTCCTTTGACCGGCTTTAAAAATTGACCAAAACACCTAATAAGGCTCCTGAATTGAACACACTGATTCTCTACTCCACATACTCTTGCCTTGTTAAATCTCATCTCATGAAGAATTCTCAATCAAAAGATATTATTTTTTTAAGTTGCCCTCTGAGAATTGCTTGCAAGAAAACATGTTAAAAAATAATAAATCATGTTTGGATTTGGCTTTAAAAAATTGGTAAAATAACACTTGGGGAAATGAAAGCTAGGGCATTGGTTTACTATCATGAGAAGAATATAAATCTAACATTAAAGCTCACGATGAATAACTGGGTGCAAATGATGAGCGGTCAAAGTAGGCTACTCAAATTTGTAGACTAAAAGCATTGGCAGAAAAGTATTTTTTGCAAACTGAATGGACTTGGGAAAATGTGCAAATGGATTGTTTAGGATTTGTAAACTAGCACACTTAAATTGTTTTTAGAGTAAAAAATAGTGGTACAATCCATTTGATCTCACCTATCATGAATTTCAAATTATGACATCACAAATAGGCGTGCTGACAAATCTTCACTTCTTGACACTAGTAAAAATTTACAAAATACATTTGGAATCACATTTGAAAACAAATCAAATGGATCTTTCATAAGCTCAAAATTGAAACATAGCAAGTTCTAACCTCCAAAATGTAACAAAAAAAGATTTTTTTCATTTCAATCAACTAGGTCAAAGTTATAAAAAGTCAAATAAGGCTTCCCAAAATTCAAAACAATTCATATCAGCATGATATCAATAAACAACCAACTTTGAGAGATTCAAAACCTAGTCAAATTGATTTGAAATGACTCAAAATCTGAAATATAGGCTCTCTTGTATGGACACTAGACATTCCCAAAGTGGAAAATCATGAGAAATTACTAGGTGCAAGATACTCAATTACAAACATAGCTTCCTGTTGCTATTTGACATAGGCAAAAATGTAGAATCAGACATTGCTCAAAATGGGACTTCACGAAATATCTCAGAATGGTAGTTTATTGTCATTGGATGCATAGATGTACTAAATGTATGGTGTTAGAAACATTAAACACCTGATGGACCTCAAATGAATGGTTGGGTACATATGCATCAAAAAGTGTTTAAGGGCTTGATTTTTTCAATAGTACTCAAAATTAGGGCTTGGATTTTGAGTCTTAACAGAAGACATCTAGTAGACAAAATCTTGGATAACAAAAATTTGATGATGAAAGAATTTTAGAATGGGATGAGACAAAGATTCAAAATTATGCCTGCAATTATAGAAATATTCAAAAATGATATATGCATTATGGTTGATATAGATTTAACTCATATTCAAGCATTATAACCTTAGGAAATATTCCTTGAACCCTTAGGATATGGTTTAAGTTATGATGTATCAATTGGATACATTGATCTATTATTAAACTCTGAGAAGGACCAGGCTAACTATAGATTTGGGTCATATGAAGAGATTACCCAATCAACTCATCAAACATCCATAGAGAAAGCATCTTAGAAGAAGATTGAGACAATAATGAATAAAGTTCTAAGGCCAATATGACAAAAATTATGTCACAAGTAGTTGGACAGATAATGAAACAAGGAATACTGTATGTGCAACCATTATCAGTGTTTATTACAAAAATATCTTCAAAATACAACATTGAATATGTTTTAGTATCAGATGAACAACCATGCGAGGCAAAGAGAAAATCTAAGAGATTAGTAGAAGTTATGAGGACCAAAACTAAAAGAGTCAATCAAGAAGATTTTGGACCAAGAAAAAGATAGAAGTCATTTTTGACAATTATGGAATCTAGTGAAGAAGAAGAAGGAGAACAAGAGACAAAATAGGCAGAAAAAGTTACTATTTCTAAATAGATAGCAGGAAAAGCAAGGCAACCTTAGAAGCCAAATATTGAGAAGATAAAATCAGCCATTGAAAATGAAGGGAACTTTTTTCAAATGAATAAAATTTATGATTTATATAATGATATTAAGAAAGATTAGATTGATATCTCTACTATGAGATATATGATTGCTAATAATCTCAAAATTAGGGATATTGAAGGCACAATAAATTAGAAACTTATGACAGACTTATAGAGAAGAAAGCACCAGCTTGAGAAGAGGATAGTAAACTTTGGAAGTCCATGATAAGGACAATATGAAAAAAATATGATGAGGAAGAAGTCAAGAATTTATTAAATAGGTTGGAACCCTACTTAAGGAACAAGTTGAGACTATTTCTATTTATTGTGGGTGAGAAGGATACAATAAGGAATGAAACAACTAAAATTATAAGTCAGATGGTGACAGAGTCAAAGGAAACACCTAAAACTTTAGAAGTGTAAATAAGTGGTGACACTATGCAAATTGACTAGACCAATGTTACTATTAACATTGATGACATAAACCCTTTTGAAAGTTTTAATCAGCCTAAATATCAGGCTGAAGACATTCAATATCAATGAAACAAATTGAAGAAGAAAAGAGGCTATTAGAGGTAGAAAAGAAAATGCTTGAAGAATTCATGTAGAAATTGATTGAAGAAGAAATGTAAAGGAGAGTAGAGAAAGAAAAGAAGAAAAGAGTAGAGGAGGAAGAAAAAAAAAAGAAGGAAAAAAAAGAAAAAGAGGAAGAAGAACAAAGGAGGTAGTAGAGAAGAAGATAAGGTAAGATAAAACTAAACCATGTAGTTCATCTACTCCATCTTTTCTTGATATCCTAACAAGTAATGGTGATGATCAAACTAACTTGATCTCATCCTTGAAAAAACTGATTGAGAAGAATAGAAAAGTAAAAGAGCTTTAAAAGAACATAATGGAGGTAACTAACATATTACACAGTACTCTAGTGGTCAAGCATATAGAGGAAGATTCTAAATAGATGACACAAATAGCGATAAAATATATTCATGAAGAATTTACAAATTTATTCAATTTCATAGAGTCAAAGGCTCAGATTTCACACGATGCTAATTTATTTAGCACCATTTGTTAGAATATCAAGAATTATTTACTGAGTCTTGATACTTGTATTAAGGAACTTTAAGGATGTCAACAAGATCGAAAGGTATTGTACATAAAGTGTACTTCATGTCATAATTTGACAAAGGATTTTGATAGTAAGATTGAAGGCAAGCTAAGTGAGCTAGAAGCTCTATCAAGCTAGATACAACAACCTTCCACAAAGTAGATGACTTTGAAGAACAAGTGGTTGCTGTTCACAATGATATCAGGAAACTAGAACTTAAGAAAGAACATATTTTGAAGAGACTATCACAATTTAGAGAGTCTATTTCTCTAAAGGTATCTACTATTGAGAGATAGTTGGAGGAGTGTGTTAAAGCCAAGGAAACCTATTCAAACTTCTTATACTTCAAGCTCAATGCCATTGAGATTGCATCATATGCCCTATATGAAATTCTTACTTCTACTAAAATAGTCAAGGGTACATGGATAAAAAATTTAAATAGTCTCAAATAAATTTTTAATGATTGTATAAAGATATTATTAGTTTAAGGCATATGAACAAAGTTTTTGATAGTAGTTGAACATTTTTTGACATTCTGACCTATGTCAAGTTAAAATCAATAGTCCTCCAAGATAACTGGGAGGGGGGGGGAGTGAATCAATTATCCAATAATTAAAATTTTTATTAGCCTTAAAAAATCTTATCCATTCATCCAAAATCAATAGTAACCATAAAAATATGCACATAGACAATTACACTAGATATGTTAACTAGGGAAACCCTTGATCAGAGGGAAAACACAAGTGAGAATGATACTCACAAGATGGTGTACTAATATAAATATTCATTGTTAGAGCATGGACCCTTTTAGGAGTCTATTACAACATTTAGTACATAGACTCCCTGTTAGGAGACTTCAAATCCTAGTTAGGAGATTCCAACCTTGTTAGGAGTTGTAGTATAATGTATCCAAATGAGCCCATTACCCAAACATGAAATTTCAATTACAAGAAGAGCTCATTGTCAAAACAAGTAATTTATTATTAAGTTCCTATTTCCTCTCTTTTCTTAACCAAACTGAATATTATTAGACCTTGTAGACTAGGTCATGAACTTGAAATCCAAGTATACAATTTTGGATCACATAATAAAACCTTGGCAATAAGGTTTCCTTCACTTCCACTCTTTGTGTTTCTTATAGTCATCTCATATCATACTTCTAAGATAAAGGATAATTTCCTTCCTTTATAATGAATCCATAAAAAAATTCCCTAAGTCAGTTGTTACACCTTCTCAATTAATTATTATATGACCACATCATGACACATTACACTTAGTGATAGCATCAATCTTACACCTTAAAACTTGAATAATTTTTTGTGCACATAATACTATGATGAATGAGCTTAACCAAATCATCTTCAACATGTCTTCTAAAAATCCTCAACCTTGATTCTTAGAATAACAATTCTACTAAGAGATATAACAAGTTTACAAGAACATGCCTCCATAAACTCTATCTAAGAGCATACATCACCAAAACTTACATAAATTCTTCTAGACTTAACATTTCTTTACCTAAAATTAACTACATATACTAGATACTTTGAAGTATCTCCCATAACCTTAGATAGTGAGAATACTCAACTAGTTGTCTATCCCAATTTGATATTTTTGTTGTTCTTCTCTTAGATACCATAGAAAATTGCTATGTTGACATCAATGACAAACACAATAATGAATTTAACATATCATCGTGACAATTATATAGCCATGTATCTACAATACTCCCCCATAGTAATATCATCAACATTCATGCTTCCAACAATCTCCCCATTTGGCATTGATGGCAACATAGATGAAAAACACCTACTTCTAATAATACCAATGGTTAAAGACTATTAACCTTTCTTTTCAAATCCTCTTCATCAATCATTCTTCCAAACTATTTTCTTCTCCTAAACATGGTGTACTTTTTCTTTCTTGTTTTCCAACTTGTTTTTCCAGCTTGTCTTCCATGCTGATCTTCTCCCTCATTGGCATCGATGTTAAAGGTTTCAAAATCCACCAAACTTCTATAACAACTGATTCTTACTAGCTCAAGTGTTCAAAGACATTGTTCAAAAATAACACCAAATAAGAGGTATACATGACTCTATCCATCATATCTACTCCCCATACATGAAGCATCAACATTTAGTCTAGAAAAATAATGGTGCTCTATTACACTAGACTGATGCATCCTTGCATCTTCTACTCTGATGTAGGAAGGGGCATAACCCTTAGCATACCTCACAAATACTTAAAAGTATCTTTGGAAGAGGCTTAGTGAAAATATATATAATCTAATCTTTAGTGCTCACATACTCCAATCTAAGTTCTTTTTTTGCAACTTTATCTCTCAAAATGTGATACTTGATAGAAATTTGCTTGGTCTTAGAATGCAACACTAGATTCTTAGACATATTTACTATGCTTATGTTATCAGAATGTATGATAATAGGTTCAATGAATTCTATCCTTATATCCTTTAGCATTTGCTTCATCCAAACAACTTGATTACAATTATTTATTACTACAACATATTCTACTTCTACTCTACTTTATGAGGTAAAATCTTGCTTCTTGTTAGCCAAGAAACTAATCTTCCTCCAAGAAAGAAGGCTCCACCAATGGTGCTCTTTTTTCCATCCATACTACCTACCCAATAAGCATCCGTATAAGAACATAGAGTGAAATCATTAGACTTATCATACCACAATCTAAACTATGGTGCTCCTTTCAGATATCTAAATATGCTTTTGACTGCTACATAGTGTGCTTCTCTAGGATCATCTTGGAGTCTTGCAACAATTCCAATTGTATTTTCTATATCTGGCCTTATATAAATCAAATATTGTGAACATCTGATCATAGATCTATACTTCTTCTACGTAATAGTAGATGTCTCATCCTTTGTAGATAACTTGTGTCCAATTAACATAGGTGTTATAGTAAGTTTACATGTTTCTAAATCAAACCTTTTTAGTAAGTCCTTTAAGTATTTAGTTGGAGAAATAAAGATTCCATATTTATCCTATACAATCTGTAATCCTAGAAAATATTTCATTTCTCCTATCATTACCATTTCAAATTGATTCTTCATTTCTTCTACAAACTTATCACTTTTGTCATCATTTCCTCCAAATATGATATCATCAAAAAATATTACCAATATAATTAATCCATCATCAATTTCTTTCCAATACAAATTACTATCTGTCATACCTTTTCTATATTTAAATTTCATCAAATCTTGTCCAACCTTGCATACCAAGTTCTGGGTGCTTGCTTCAAGCCATACAATGCTTTCTTCAATATTCTTACTATGTACTTGTCATCTATTAAATGACAAGCTTCTAGCTATTCAATTTATACATCTTCTTCAAGTTCTTCATTAAAAAATGCTAACTTGACATACATCTAATATACTTTGAATTTGTTATACACTGCATATGCTAAGAATAATCTTAGTGCTTCTATTCTTACCATAGGCAAATAGGTCTCATCATAATCTATTCCTTCTTGCTATGAGTAACCTTCACATACCAATCTTTCTTTGTTTCTTACAATTTCACCTTGTCCATTCATCTTGCTCTTGAATACTAATTTAGTTCCTATCACATTCTTGTCTACTTGTTTGGGGACCAATTTCCATGTCTCATTCTTTACTATCTAATCGAATTCCTCTTTCATAGCTTGCTTCCAATAGTCATCTTTATATGCTTCATCTACATTCTTAGGTTCAACTTGAGATATCAAACATAGTTCTTCATTGACTCCACTTCTTCTCATCACACGCTTATCTTTTCTTTTGATGATCTACTTAGGTGGACGATTCTTTGTCATATCCTTTCTTGAAGTAGTAGTAGTTATTTCAACTCTTGGCTATACTAAAGGTTCCAAGCTTTGTTCCTTTCTTGGCTCTCCTTCATTCTAAAAAATCTTAGTCTCAAGAAATACTTCATCATTCCTTAGCTTAGTAAAAACATCGTCATCTAAATTATACTAAACTGTTCTTTCTTGTATCTTGAATTTCTCATCAACTCTCAAAGTTGCACTTTCCATAATAATCACCAAATTTGTATCTTCTTTTAGTTCCTCTTCATTAACCAATCTTGGCTCATTATCATAGTCATTCAAGAATATTTCCATACTTTCTTTAAATTCTTCAACTTGATCAAAAAGAAAACTCTTTCTAGTTCTCTTAATCTCTTAGGACATCTGGACAAAAAATGACCAAATTCTTTAAATGTCCAACAAAATTTTTTTTTCATACCTTCTGGTTCTCTCTTTGTAAGTAGATCAATACCTTCCTTTATCTTTGTATCTTATTTACTCTATTCCTTACACAATTCTAATAGCTCACCAAGAATATCTACCATCTGGGTTTCAAAATTTTCTCTATCAGATGTAGGGTTGTCTTTCCTGAACATACTTGTCATAGACCTCCCAAAGTTGTTAAACCTTATCTTCACAGACCTGATACTCTGATAATAATTGTTAGAAATAGTAGTCCACCAAGATAAATGAGAGGGGGGTGGGTGAATTAGTTATCCAATAATTAAAAATTTATTAACCTCAAGCAATAGATTATCCATTCACCCAAAATAAACATCAATCATAACAAGATGCACATAGAAAATTACACTAGATATGTTAACTAGGGAAACCATTGATTAGAGGGAAAACCTAGGTGGGAGTGATGCCCACAAGATGATGTACTAATATAAATATTCCTCGTTAGAGGATGGACCCTATTAGGAGTCTATTACAACATTTAGTACATAGAGTCCCTATTAGGAGACTTTGAATCCCTATTAGGAGATTCCAACCCTATTATGAGTTGTGCCAACCCTATTAGGAGTTGTAGTACAATGTATGCAAGAAGAGCTCACTGCCCAAAAATCTAATTTCATTTACAAGAAGAGCTCACTACCTAAACAAGTGATTTACTATTAAGTTCCTCTTTCCTCTATTCTATCAACCAAACCAAACACTATTAGACCTTGTAGACTAGGTCATGAATGCCAGATCCAAGTATCCAACTTCGGATCACACAATAAAACCTTAGCAATAAAGTTTCCTTCACTTCTTGTCTACTCTACTCAACTTCACATTTTTCTCTTTGTGCTACTTACAATCATCTCATATCATACTTCTCAGATAAAGGAAAATATCCTTCCTTTATATCAAATCCATAAAATAATTTCCTAAGTTAGATGTTACACCTTTTCATTAAATTATTATAGTAGTACATTAAGAACATGTTACACTTAGCGATAACATTAATCTTTCACCTTGCAATTGAATAACTTTTCACACACATAATATTATGATGAGTGAGCATAACCACATCATCATGAATATTTCTTCTACACAGCCTCAACCTGGATTGTTAGAATAACAATTTTGCTAAGAGATATAACAAGTTTATGAGAATATGTCTCTATAAACTCTATCTCAGAACATACATCACTAGAGCTTATATAAATTCTTCTGGACTTAGCATTTCTTCACCTAACATTAACTGCATATACTAGATACTCATAAGTATCTCCCATAACCATAGATAGTTCTCCCATAACCTCAAATAGTGAGAAAATGTAACTGGTCATCCATACCAACTTGACCTTTCTATTGTTCTTCTATCAAATAGCATAGAAAACTACTATGTTGACATTAATGACAAACAAAGTCATCAATGTAATGTGTTATCATGATAATGATCTAGCCATGTATCTATAACACTCTCCCATAGGAATATCATTAGCATTCATGTTTCCAACATGTCATTAATGTCAAAGGGGGAGAAGATGCACAAAAAAATTGAAAGGTAAGGTATAAAATCATATCGAAAGGGGTAGCATATGTAAGATGGATAAGTTGTAAAAGATGATTAATCTATTGATACTTTATTGTATTGACAAGTTTTTGATACTTAACCAATTTTTCCTATTTTGTTGTCATCAATGCCAATGGGGGAGATTTCAGAAAATTAGGTAATGAAGATATGTAATTTTTTTCAATTATGGAAACACATAATGTACATTCTTGTAGAAAACCTTGGAAATAAAGATACTTAGCTTTTGGTACCCAGAAAATTATCTAAATACGAAATTTGTTTACAACAATGTATTGTTTTGTATGTAACGTATTATTGACATCATATTATGAGTAGAAAAGTTAGATAGAGATGTTATACATGTTCATGATGATATGTATAACCTCAAACATCAGTACAGACTGTACATAAAGAGATATTCACATTTTACCAATGAACAAAATAATAGAATCAAAGGTAAGGGAATTATTTTTTTTACAAAATAATTACTTGACCAATTAGGGCCAACATCCTAGATGTTACTTTAAGTTGGAAAACAATATTATGGTCTTAGCCAACCTAACAAGAATTTGTGGAAAGGCATGGTATTTATGCAAGGACATCTTGTGAATTCATGTGTGTATTGAGTGTGCAATTGTATTGTGATAAGTGTGAAATGGTATATGTGAAGATTTTGAGAACCTAATTTTATGATCTAAGATCTAGCTAAGGTAAGAGATTAGTCAAGAAGTAAGTTACAACACCTATATACCTAAGGACTAATTACTTGTTTGGGTAGTGAGTACTTCTTGTAATTGGAAGTATATGTTTGGGCAGTGGGCTTATCTTGCATCTACTATACTACAACTCCTAACAAGGTTGGAATCTCATAACAGAGACTTGCTATACTAAATTTTCTCATTGACTCCTAACGGGTTTCATCCTCTAACAAGGAACATATATATCAGTATATTATCTAGTGGGTATCATCCCCACCAAGGTTTTTGCTTGGCCAGGGTTTCCCTAGTTAACAAAATATGGTGTTATGAGTTATCGTTGTGCATTATTACTATTACTATTAAATAGCATTACTTGTTTACTTTCTAATGTATGGTTTGAATTAATAAATGATATTTAGTTGGTGACTAAAGTTTGTAAATTATTGATTCACCCTCCTTGCACCCTTAGTAATTCCTATTTCTAACAAACACTTTTCTTCTCTTCACTAGCAATATCCCTGAAATCTAATATACCTCTACCTTGCTTTCTAGTAAGAATTTGACAAGGTTTTTTCCAAGTAATCCTATTCATAAAATTATTATATGCAAACTAATCTTGTGCTAATATCATACTCTAATTACTCAACTCATCTCAAACTAAACATCTCAACAAATCACCTAAGATTCTATTCATAACCTCTATTTGTCCATCCTTATGTGGATGGAATGTATAACTAAACTTCAACTAATTATCCCTTTGATTCACAAATTCCTCCAAAAATATCAAAAAAAAAAAACTATCTCTATCAGTGATAATACTTATTAGAAATCCATGCAATATAACAAGCTCTTAGAACAAAAGCTCTACAAAATTTACTACATCAGATATCTACTTGCATTATAGGAAATGTGTCATCTTAGAAAATCTATCCAAAGTAAAAAAATTATAGAGTCACACCATCTTTTTGTATTACGTAATCCAAGAATAAAATCCATTCTATTAACACTCCAAGATTTTTTAACAATGGAACTAGGTTCATGCAATCTAGTATTCTAAGTTATTCCTTTTACAACTTGACAAATTCTAGAATTCCTTGCAAGCTTCTAAACATCACTATACATATATGAAAAATAATACTTATCGTTAAGAAAACTCAATGTATTATCAATACTAATATATGTAGATAGTCTACCACAATTCTTTTCCTTAATCTAATTAACTCTCATAGACATTCTTGGTATTACAAGTAAATTACATTAAACATCATACCTTCATGAATAAAATAGTTTTAATACTTACTTACTTGATATGATAGATTTGGTCATCTTTACTCTCTCCATGCCTCAAAAAAATTAGATTTTGTATCATACAACTTCATTTTATCAAAGCAAAGAACACCAACCTCATCTTGGTCAATAAGGAAAATATTATGCTTAATGCATCTACAACTTGGTTAGTGACTCTCCTCTTATTCTTTATCATAAATGTGAAAATCTACAAGTACTCAAGCCCATTTCATATGTTTTTTATTCATTTTGTATTGACTTCCCATAGACTATAAAGTTTTATGATTAGTAGACAACAAAATATCCTTAGGAATCAAATCATATCTCCACTTCTTCAAGGCTCGAATAGGTTTAGCTTCTTGACTCAACATAGGTATTGTTGCACTACCACTTGCATCACACTCGACTTAAAATATCTTATTTAAATTAGGTAAACCCAATATAGGTAAGTTAGCGGAATTTTGTTTGAAAGTATAAATTCTCTTATAAGCTTCATGTGTCCACTTGTAATCCTTTTTAGCTCCTCTCATAGTCTCATTCATTGAATTAAAAATAGAACTAGATTTCCTTATTAAATTTCTCTAAAAACTAGCTATTTAAACATGAAATTATCTTACCTTCCATATTCTTAGGTGTAGGCCACTCTAGAATTTCTTTGACCTTCTCAAGATCTATTCTCAAACCATCAAATAAAATAAAAAATCCCAAATACATGATCTCCTTTTGCATAAATGAACACTCCTTCAAATTGATCAACAACTTCTCTTTTAAACTCTGTAATACTTGCCTAATATGCTAAAGATGTTCTTCCCCAATATTTTTGAATATGAGAGTATCATCCAAATAAACAATCAAAAACTGATGCAAAAAGTTCTTTAGATCTTCATTCATCTACCTCATCAAATTTCTTGGTGCTTTATTCAAACTAAAATGCATAACCAACCATTAGTAAAAACCATCTTTTGTCTTAAGAGAAGTCTTCCACTCATAACCTTTTCTAATTATGATATGATGATAACCACTCTTTAAATGAATCTTGGAAAAATATTTTTCTCCACTTAAACAATTTTTTGCATCATCCATCCTTGGTAAAAGAAACCTATATCTCATTGTTATCTTGTTAATAGCTCTTGAATCAATATAGATTCTCTATTCTTGATTATTTTTAGGTGCCAAAAAAGAAGGTACATCACATGGACTCAAGCTTTCTTTGATCAAACCTTTCTATAATAGCTCATGCACTTATTTTTTAAGTTATATAGTCTCAATAGGTATTAATCTATATGGTGCTTTATTCAAAAAACTAGCTCCAAAAATAGGATCAATAAAATGACTTATACTTCTTACTCATGATAAACCATTATGTATATTTTTTTCAACAATGTCCTTATACTCATTTAGTAAGTTTTCAATTTATACTGGCACTTGGTTAATAGTATCAACTCTCATTATTCCTCAACCTCTACTATTTTTTTTCATGTGATCATTACTATCACAACTCATCCCTATGGGGATTAAAAAAAAAAAAATTGGTTTTCCATACAAACTCTAATGGTAGTACAATTTACTTCATGTGGAACTTGAATCAAAGGCAACAAGATATTCTTCATTCCATTCACCCAAAGAGTGTATTGTTTTAATCTACCATCATGAACAACATGTCTATCGTACTATTGAGGTCTTGAAGAGGCATAATATAACACATTTCTCACTTGCCAAAAACTTATTCTCATCCTTGATCCATGAAACGTGAGAGGAATTAGTGTGTCTCAACCTCTACAATGGCAACATCGTAACCAACTACTCAGATGCCAAATCTACTAAACTTCCACTATCAATAATCACCTTACAATATTTTCCTATGCTTTTACAACTAGTCCCGAAATGACTTATCCTCATGACAAGTTCTTCATCAACTCTTTCAGTACAAAAAATTCTCCTTATCATTAGGTTTTCTCTAGCCTCTAGTCCAGTTTGTGAACCCTCAAGAGCCCCTTGAAAAACAATATTTCTATTACCAATTTTATTCAAATCAAAGTATTTACACTCAAATGATCTACGCCCCTTTTTACCACATTTGAAATAATTACCACAAAAACCACCTCTAAGTTAAGAACTAGATCTTTCTTAGCAAGAACTAGTACCTCCTTGGTAATAATTACTTTCTCTCCACTCAATCTTGCCTCAATTTTCCATTCAAATTCATCTTTATCTTAGACAAAATTGTTAGATCTACTAGTTTCCTCATAAGCTCTACCTCTACCTCTATGAAATCCACCACCTCTACTTCTTTTTATTTAATCATTTCTTTGTCAAGATATCCTCATCTTTCAAGGCATATTGATATACTTCTTCCACACTACCAAATTACATAAAGCTTATTTCATCTTAAATTCCATATCTCGAACCATTTAGGTACCTATTGAGTTGTCATTTGGCATGATGTTGAACAACATGGATCCTTGAAAATCCCTCTCTTGAAAATTGATTGAGGATCAACTCCAAGGTTCTAAGAACTCTTGCAACCTACTAAAATCTACTCAATTGAAGATAAATGTATATGTTTATGAGGAGGACTATACTGGTTCAAGCTAATTTTGGATAATCTATTTGATCTATTATTGTTTCAAAAAGTAACCACAAAAGAGATATATTTGGTATTTTTTGTTTTATGATGAATGCAACATTTATTGATGCAACTATATGAATTTATATTTTAACCAAGTGTTAGAAAAGAAAATTAAAAATATAGTGTAATGAGAGATTAAAGTAAATAACGTGAAAAGGAAATTCCTAATGAACATAAACTATGGTAACACTCGGTCTACAAATGAAATTGTCAAAAGGAAAAGGAAGGAAACCAATGAAATTATGAACAATGCTTCCTTAACTCCATTGGTGCATCATTGATGAGAACTCAATAATAACCAAAAGATGTTTCACATTTCATCAAATCCCAGGGCCATAGAAAGTGCACTCATGTGAGACAAGATGCTATGCAAGAATAATAGGTGATCTTTTCTCCAATTTGTTACATCACCAAAATACATTACCACGAGGGAAACACTAGAACTTAAAGATTGAAAAATCATAACAACACAATAAAACCATTACCTCCATTATTATTTATGAACATCCATTCACAAAAATAACACACTCCAGTAAGAACAACTACATTTAGAATGAGAGCACCAATAAAATACATTATTCATGAAAATAAAAGCCTCAAGTACATATTACATCCATGTATTTAAAAGAAAACATCTTCTCCTTTTTGGTTAGGAGTGATAGCTCTTCTAATGAAAAATTATGTGAAGAAACTAAGAAAATAAAGCTAAACACATACAAATTGACTCTCTAAATGGTACTATGTAGGTATCTACCCTTATTTATATAAATTAATGGGTGTGTAAGCCTTTATATAAGTTTAAAAAATAAAATAATGAGAATATAAAATGATAGAATCCATGAGGTGATTTGGGAGTCTTTGGGAGCTCTAAAAATGAAAGCTCAACCTTCTTTAGGTGTCTTTGGGAGTTGAACTACCATCAAAATGTATTTTTGATGCATGGAATGCTTTAAAATAATAACTAGAAGACAAATTTTTGGTGCACTTCTTCTTCTTAAAAATTATTAGTGCTATTAGAAATCTAATTGAAAAGCTCATTGTTGTTGAAGATCAAAGAGGGAGATTGTTGTTTTGCCATTGATGTCAATCCTGCTATTTGTAGGAATGATATTTTCTTATAAGATTCAAGAACTATCACTTAGTTGATTGATGAAGAGGATTTGATCAACAAGATGTAACAAGAGCACTTAAGGGAAAGGTTGAGTTATGATGTTGTAATGAAGCACAAGGATTAGCTAAGACAATGGTTAAGTAGTGTATTGATAACATACTCAAAGATATAGAGGATGGTCACATTTAGACATATTAAAAAGTTGTAACAAAGTTGTCTGCAAAGCTTTAACCCTAATCATTAGAAGAAGCCAAGCAAATCAGTTGAAGCCGAGAAAATTCTTAGTAGAAGTTGAGTAATAGACATTTTAAGTTAGTGCTGAGTAAAAGATCAGGTGTTGAGCATCGAGAAAAAAATTTAGTTAGTGTCGAGCATTAGGAAAAACATAGTTGGTGTTGAGTAATACAGTATGTGTTGAGCACTAGTATTTCAATAGTGTTGAGCTACTACATTATTTCAAATAATGAAGATTCAAAAAATTCAAGCTAACTTAGTAGTTACATTGAATTCTGTGAACAAATTAGTGGATAAGGATAATGAGTTGTTGGCACAAAATCCTATGTAAACCTTTTTTGGGTGAATTCTAATAGATTATTGAAGAAGCTTCTAGAGGAAACAAAATATGGGTTAGATGCAATGAATCCTACCTAATACATGCTAATTGAAATTGAAGAAAAAGATGAATTGAGTGGGAAAAGGAACTACAAGAGTTCTTTTTAATAATTCATAACCAAAATGAAGGGAGCTTCTAATACTGTTGTTGTAGAAGTGTCAAATATGTGAAGTGATTGAAAGAGTGTCAAGAAGGAGAAGGAAGAGCACAAATGTTCTACTACTAAAAGTGGTCATGAAGAGATGATTTCATGGGTACATTGAGTATGTAGACTTAAGAAGACAAAGCTTGAAAGATAATGCAAGTAGTTAAGAGTTGCAGAGATAGAAGGCTAGACAAGGGTATGAACAGAAAAGCAATCTAAAATTTACAAGATAAGTTGTATGTTGTAGTCAGGTCAAGATTTTTTAATACTCTCTAGCAATTGTATTAGATCTAAAAATCCTATGGACTTAGGTTGGCCTAATAGCCATTTGTAAATCCTTTAACAGGGTGACATTTTAAGTGAATGTTCGAAAGTCCTTTTACTAGTGCCACTTCTAATAGGGTGGTTAAATCCTCTAACAAGGTCACATTTAATAGTGTGTGTTGTAATCCTTTAATAGGGTAGGCCTTTCACAGGGTATCACTTCAGAAGGGTGAGAATTGAGTAGCATGTTATTGGTGGTTTTTCCCAAATTGGGTTTACACATAAATCATTGTGTCATATGTTGATTTCCTGTGTGTTATACTTGCATGAGGATTTATAGTAAGTTGCTAATTAGACAAGTTAAAGTTTGAATGAATGAATGATTGAAAGGATTTACCACACTTAGATAAAGATTTGAAAGGGAAATCTAGACCTTGAATAACTGATTCACCCCCTCCCCCCCTCTTAGTTATTCTAAAGCAATTCTAACAATTGGTATCAGAGCCTTCTGTTGATTTAGTTTCAAAGTACTAGAAGAAGGAAGATCGAGATGTCCAAAAGAGAAGTTCACAATCTTAACAAAAAAAAATTTGTTGTATGGTAGAGTTTGATGAAATTTCACCTTGGATCAATAGGTGATTATGCAGAAACTTTAATTGGAATAGAACATGTAACTCTAGTAGGACCTCTTACTATAGATGATTTGAAGAAAAAGAAGGAGCACAATCAAGCAATGGAGATTTCCTCTGTACTTAGCCATGCTGAATATGATGATGTTAAAGACTATGAAACTGCATTCAGGATGTGGAAAACCTTATCAAAAATCTATGGAGGAGATTAGAATGTCCAGAGAGCAAAGAGAGAAAGATTAAGAGGGAAGTTTTATGACATGAAGATGGCGGAAGGTGAAAATGTTTCTTAGTATGCTACAAGAATAAAAGAAGCGGTGAGTGTAATAAGAAGTCTAGGTGGTCAAGTTGAAGAAGAAACATCCATGAAAAAATACTTGAGAACTCTGCTCCCTATCTATGCTATAAGAGTTTCAGCCATTCAAGAGATGAGGTGTGTACAAGAAAACAGACTAACTTTTGAAGGAATAGTTGGAAGACTAACTACATTTGAGCTATCCAATTTTGATAATTACAGACCTAAGAACCTTGAATCTACTTTCAAGGCCAAAATGGCAATAAAAGATAATAAGGAGGACACATCAAACGAAAGAAGAAGAAAGGAAAAATATGCATCCAATGATAGCAACATAGATAAGGAAAATGTGGAATAGTTAGAAGCACTACTAGCCAAGAGATTTCATAGAGGTAAATGAAAATTCAAAGCTAAGCTTCCTATCATATGTTTCAATTGTAATGAAGTAGGTCATATAGCTGCAAGATGCCCACAAAAGAAAAACTTTAAAGAAGGAAGCAAGTTCAGGAACAAATGAGAAGATGATAGCAACGATTACAGGGAGAAAGGCAAGAGATGCTACATTTTTGAAGAAGATTCTAATGAAAATGATGATGAAGTAGTCTATGTAGCCATGAAGGATGGATCAGACAAAGATGAAGATGAAGCAACATCGCTAGTTTCCTGTATGAAAAAGAATGACAAGTGGATCATAGATAGTAGATGTGCACACCACATGATAGGAGATAAAAGTAAGTTCATTACCTTTACTCAATATGATGGAAATAGCATTAGATTTGGTAATGATGCCCCATGTCAAATCAAAGGAAAAGGCTCTATCAAACTTATAGAGAAAATTTCATGTGATAATGCATACTATGTTGAAAGATTGAACTACAACTTGTTGAGTGTATCTTAGTTAGGCAATGTAGGTTACAAAGTGGAATTTGGAAACAAAACTACCAAGATCTATGATATTGATGGAAATCTGATAGGAAAAGGTGAACAAACTAGGAGTAATCTATTTTACCTAGATACAGAAGAAGAAACATGTCTTATTGTTAGATTTGATGATGTGTGGTTGTGGCATAAAAGGTTGTGTCATGTTAATTTTGATAATCTGATCATCATTAGCAGGAAGAACAAAGTCAGAGGATTTCCCAAGTTAAAGAAACATAAAAACACAATGTGTAAACAATGTCAACTAGGGAAGATGACTAAATCTAGTTTCAAAAGAAAAGCATACACGTTCAATGAAGTTCTAGAGTTAGTTGCTACAAATTTATGTGGCCCAATAGAAGTAAAAAGCTACCTAGGAGACAAATGCATAATGCTATTTGTAGATGATTATTCAAGAATGATGACTACTATGTTCTTAAAACAAAAATCTGATGCATTTCAAATATTCAAATGGTATTTGGCTAGAGTTGAGAACAAAATAGGAAACAACATGAAATGCCTAAGGTGAAATAGAGGAGGTGAGTTCACATCAAGAGAATTTGAAGTATTTTGCAATGATAGAGGTATCAAAAGGAAAATTTCAGCACCTAGAACTCCACCACAGAATGGTGTTGTTGAAAGGAGAAATAGGTCAATGATTAACTATGCTAGAACCTTGATGATGGAGAAAAATTCTCTAGTTAAGTATTGGAGGGAAGCTATTGTTGGAAATATTCAAAATATGATAGGTTACTAAGAAGGGAGGGGTGAATCAATAACTTCAAAACTTTTTAAAATAATTCAGACTTTAATCATATACACTATTCACCATTCATTCATCTAATTTATTGCATATATGAGAGAACAAACATTTATAACACATGTACACAATGATTTGGTGACCCAAAAACCTTCCAAATAGAAAGTAAAACTGGGGTGGGGATGATACCCACAAAACTTCATTACTACAATATGAACTTGGCCTGTCCAGGCTTACATTGACCACTTCTAGTGATCTGCCCTGTTAGGAGCACAAAGGACTGCTAGGTCCACCTTGTTAGAGGATTTACAAACATACACTAAAGTATGCACTCTGTTAGGAGATTTATACAAAAGACTATTAAGTCTACCCTATTAAAGGATTTGCAAAACTGATTCACCTGTTAGGATGAAATAGTGGATCTACTTACAACTTGATTGTTGATTAGATCCTTGAAAGATAGATCACCTCTTGTGACTGATGAATCTTTACTGCTCTTCTACTGATTCACATTTACATTTCTCAAAACATTACATTTCTCTTGATTCTCTACACTTCTATTGTAAATGATATAATACATTACATATATACCATTTCAATAATTACAATTGCAAGGTCAGCTAAAATACACGTGAACAAAACATTACTGACTCAGCCAAACAGTAGAAAACTTGGCTTCTTCAAGCTAACTTGGTGACCTTATGATACTCAGCATCCACTACATTACTCGACATCATCATGCACTTGGTAGAAGTAGAGGCTCAGTCCATACTAACCACACAACATAGCTTGGAACTCGGTAACCATTGGAGACTTAGTAGATATAGTGTCACTCGGTAAAAAATGGATCCTTCGTTTACCTTGATTTCACTTTGTAAACACTATACTTTTGTTACTCGGTAAACACTGCACTTCCATCACTCAGTAAACACTGTGAAGCTCAATGAACACTATAAACTTGGTAGACACTACTAGATTGCACATTCACTTCGTAGCTTCATGAATGCTTGATAAGTGATGAACCTACAAGGTAACCATTGAATGCTTGGTATACATTGTAGATGCCCAGTGTAAATTGTGAAGCTCAGTTAACACTAGAATGTGAGATGTGAAATGCAAAGCTCATTTAACACTAGAATGCTCAATGGCTATACTAATGTAGATAAGTGTTGTCACTAATGGAAATAATAACTTAATGCCAACAATCTCCCCCTTTGGCATTAGTGAAAAAACACTTATAAGCTAGAACATATGTACATGATTCAATGAATTTTGGTTTTCCAAAATTGATCTTTGTAGAACTACTGCATATACATCTCTATATATCTTCTTGATGACTTATAATGTATATATAAAGATTCTTATGTACACATGCTAACTCTATTGAGAGCTAACTCCCCCTATCAATCATAGTGATTTCTCTCCTCTCTTATTATACTGAATCTCTCCCCCATTTTTATAATAATGCCAAATGGCTACATATAAATAGTTTAAATGACTACACCAAAGTGAGATAGAAATTCTTGATGTACCTTGTGGATGGTGGCAAACGTACTATCCTAAGTCTGTTGCAAGATTTGATAGGTGGAGAGAGCAATTTGAACTTCTGCTAATAATTGGATCAAGTAATCAGCCACTGAGAAGTTATGATCTTGGACCAATGTTTTGCAATGAGTAATATGTTTCTATATTGTGTCCAAGATAGGAAGGATCATGTTTTGGATGTCTATGAGTGTAGACCAGATCCTTGCTTCCTCTCTCAATAGTTCTACTTGTACATCTACCAAATATTTGATTTTGGTGTGACAGGAGGTTGTGGAGAAGGAGTCCACCTTTATCTTGGAAGCACTTGATTGCATATCAATGTCAATTTTATTTAACTTATCCTTTATTTCTTTCATAAAACCAGAAACATCACAAAGTTTGGCAAAAAAGTGATGCTACATTATTAAAAGAATTTTCAAAATTTTCCAAAAATGTTGAAAATTCAACTTGCTTGATTGCTATCTTTTGAGTAATATACTCTAGAACATTATTATCAAATTTCTTTTCAGCTTTCTCAATAAGTTTCTCTCATTTGGATGAATCTTCATTGAATTTCTATACTACCTCTTCTAACTAAATCAAAATGTGTTGAGTAGAATCTACTTTAACACCTATAGAATCTATAATTATATTCTTGGCATTTTCAATTATTCTATATTCCTTATCCCTTTCTAATCTTAACTATTTCTGCATAGCTTTCATCTCTATGAGTTAACTGGCTAACCTCATCTCTTCAATGGTAGCATTGTCATAGTCAATTTTTGGAATCACTATCTCTATGTATAAGTCAATGTCTTCTACAATTTCCTTTCCAGTGATCAGAAGTTTTAATGGATGCTTTTGTTTGAATTCTGTGATGACTGGTTTGACCTAAGGAACATAATCAATAGTGGAGATAGAAGGGCTAGTAGTGAAAACTGGGATGGGACTTGAGGATTGAATGCCAATAGAAGTACTAACCAGATAAAAAATTGAAACACTTCCCAAAAATAGAATCACACTTAGTAAAGTACCCATAGCAGAATTAGAATTGATTGGAGTGGAAGAGGATACAGATGATGCTAATAGAAACAAAATAGTAGAACTTACTGGAATTGATGAAAAAAATTGTGGAACTTACTGATACACTCACTGATGGTGAAGGAACTAAGGAGGCTGGCTTGGTAGATGAAGAAGTGACAGATAGCTTGGTAGATGAAGTGCTTGGCATATCTATTTCAATTACTTGGAGCTAGGAGGTGGCTAGTGAAGATTGAGCAATTAATTTGGTAATTGTGCTCACAATCTCACTTGCAGAAGCTGTCTCCATAGTGGATATAACAGTCTTTGGTGGAGAGTGAGGAAGGGATGCAATAACCTTTGCTACAATCTTTACTAGATCTTCTTCATCTATTTCTTCCTCATGTACTTCTTCCTTCTTGTCTTTTTCCTCTTTTTCTTCCATTAGTGCATGCAACACTCCTAGAGTAACTGTGATGGATAGATTGCTATCAAAATCATCACTATCACTACTATCATCATCCTTGATTTCAATAGGGTCATCACTGGGCTTATGTAGATGATAGATGTTCTTCCACATGTTTGTTGCATCATTTACAACATGCTCAATGTCCTTAAGTAAAATCAAACATGTGTGAAATCTAATCATCATTTTACCGTCATGGTTCTTCATTGGTACCTTTATTTCCACTTTAGTAAGACTAGATAGAAAATTCCTCAGGGATTGCTCATATATGTCTTGGGCCATTTGGGTGGCTAACTCCCATCTTGGTTGCAATCTCCCCAATAGTTCTTTGGAGATTTGAGGGGCAAGTCATTCTGGGGAGTATTTCCATTTTCCCATCTTATTGAGTACCAGTTCCTCAATCTACATTTTCTCAGCATCTGTCCTTGTTTCAAATTTCAATGCCTTGAAGTTTGTGATGCTAGCTCCCTCTTCCAATTGTTTTAGCCTTTCTTCAAATGTAAGTTGAGTCCTAACTAGTATAGCTTCCTACTTGCCTTTTCTGGTTCTTCTAGAGAATACTGCAGTAGGCTTCTTCTTAGGTTTGGTGATAATCACCTTTCCTTTCTTCTTTGGTGGTTCCTCTTCTTTTTTAGATTCAAGTTCTTCTTTTTCTTCTTCTTCTTCTTTTTCATCCTCACCTTTTCCTCAGTTAACATAAGAGGGTCAGTTTCAATTTTCAATTTGGCTATCTCCCTCTTTCCTTTGCTTATGGCCTGGGGTAGCTTAATTTCAAGCTCAATTTTGGCCTTTGCCTCATCATATGTTTTGAAAATTGGTTGCTCTGGGTCTACTGGCTCATTCACTAGTGCTTCAATGATATCCCTAGATTCATCTATATTAACCTCATAAGGAAGAGGTTTCACCCATGCAACTAGAGGTCTGACTGCCTGAATGTATACCTTGTCACAATCAACCATGAAGCATACATCATCTTTGTAATATTTAACTAATTTTGGTGGAATGCGGGACCTATTATTCAATCTTTCCTTGAAATCTTAAAAATAGCTACCCATAACCTTCTCAAAATGTTCACCCATGTCAGCAATAAAATCATTGATCTATTACAAAATTGGAATGTCTTTTCTCCATATGACAGTTCCTTTGGATGGAACTAATTTTTGAACGTAGAAAAATAATCAAGTTAGCAAAGAACCAAATTTACAGGGAATGTTCTTTAAAGTCCTTATGTTGTTCATTTTTTTGTTTAATTATTTCAACAATAATTTTAATAGGTCAAATTCAAGGTTTTTCTTCACAATTTTGACTTCCAAATCAATAGCCTCATAGGGCACACTATTCAAATGGTTGGAGCTATAAATTTTGTGGGCAATGATGTGAATGCCAAAACTTAATTCAACATCAGATATAGTGCTAACCTTGAAACCTCTACCATCCCATTTAGCTAGGGTTTTCTTCTGTAACTTGTCCTATCCTAGGGTTTTGGTAACCTTCACTTTGTTGAGTATAGGGAGACCCATGATTTTGCGAATCATCTTCTTTGTGATTAACACTGGCTTCTCTAATCATAGTTGCCTATTGTGCACCTGACTCAAAATATACCTAATCCACTTTGTTTGGAAGCTTCTTGGCATATGCGAGATATGAGTCAAGCCTTTGGTTTCAAGATGCTTATGCTTGGGTTTCAAAGATCCATCAACACTCATTTCTCCTAGGACATTGTCCATCTCTAGGTTTCAAATCTCTTGAATAGAACATTTAAAATGTGTACAAATATCGTTTATAAGGAGTATCTTTGGTGGAATTTGAGATTGAGCACCGTTAGGGTCAAGTGATTCTGCAACAGTTGGAACAATTCTGAAGTTGGACACTTTCCATTCTGCACCCTTTACTAGCATCTCTGAACCCTTCTTTTCCTTGGTGCTACTACTGCTCCCAAATGCCATTGATGCTTGATAAAAGATGGAAATTTTTAGAACAAATCTTTCACTAGAAAATCACTTGGAATCACCTGGAATTGCTTGAATTGCACCTGAAAATATCTTAGCTTTGAAATCACGATGAAGAATGAAATTAAATTCTGCCCTTTCGACAATTTTTTTTCCATAAATGCTTGGTACAAAGGTAGCTAAGATGACATAGTGCTTGGCAGGCTATCATTGACTTGCTCGGTAGAAGCTTGCAACTTGATGATTGAATAAAACTTTTATTTCTCTAGACCTAGCTCAGTAAGATCTTCAACCGACTTTCTTCAATAGATGCAACTCGGTAAAAGATACACTTTCTTTGATCCTTGTATATCTGGAATACTGATTTGATCATTTTTCTTTCTTTTATTTTGGAACTGCTTGAGATATCACTAGAATATGTAGTTCCATATTCTTCTTTATGAATCTAATTGGAAATGGTGGAGTCACCCACTTCTTGAGTGACATTGCCATTATTTGAACTATCTTGCTTGGTAGATTTTGTAATCCATTGTTGCCTCATCTACTTTCAAATGTTATCAGATTTAGCTTTCTTTTCATCTTCAACTCTTCCTATATTCATGCAATTATTAGCTATATGACCAAGTTCAGTGCATGTATAACATCTTACTGTTGTATCTCTTTTTCTCAAGTGATGCCTTTAGTAGTCTTTGCCAATGTGTCCATATTCTCCACAATAATGACATTTGCACCAGTATTGTAGTCCCATCTAAATATTTCTTTAAAAAGCTCTTCAACTAGATTGAATGATTTGGATTTGCATTGGAATGCCTTGTGACCATGCTTCTTGCATTTGTTACAATTGCCTTCAAATTTTGGTTTCTCCTTGCATTCATTAGCTTTATGACCATGCTGACTACAACTGTAGCATTTATCATTGAATTTTTCTTTCCCATTACTCCAACATTTGTTTGATGTATGACCTAACTTACCACAATAATTCTTTGATTCCTTTGGGAACCTTGTTTGGAGGTTTAACCTTCTTCCTTATAACCAAGTCCAACTTTACCTTTTTGTCTATGAAGATTCTGCTCACTTTGTTGATTTAGTTGAGTCATGTCTGCTTAAGATTTCATTATTCTCTCATTGATTTTTTTTTCAGCATTTAGGTCATTTTCCAAGCTTTCATTGATTTGTGTTTCAAATCTTAAGTCACTTTGTAAGCTTTCATTGATTTGTCTTTCAGATCTTAAGTCACTTTGTAAGCTTTCATTGATTTTTCTTTTAGTGATTAAATCATTCCTTAGGCTTTCATTCTCAAATTTCAAATTTATAACTTCTTCATTTGCATTAGACAGTTGATCTAAAAGATCTTCATGCTGAAGGGATTGATTATTTCTTACTTCTAAGTCTTCATTTTCCTTGTTTCTCTATTCCAAAACTTCACATAGCTTGATTTATTGCATTTCTTGTTCTCTTTTAAGCTTTCTTACCTCTTCCTACAGAGAGCCATTATTTTCTAGGAGTTCCTTGATAGCCTCATTTGCTTCATTTGAGCTACTTGATGGTAAAAGGTCTTCAATCCTCTCTTCAACATACTGATGGTCATTCATTTTTCTTGCAAGTTCCTTCCTTCTCTCCAAGGATTGAGAAAGATGCTCCTTAGCTTCTTTGAGTTGAGTCATGGCCCTTTCTAGATCTAGCTTTTCATTTGCAATAACTTTGTCAAGTTTGAATATCTCCATTGTCCTTGATCTTTGCTCAAACTATCAAGCTTTTTCCTAAGAACCAAGTTGCTCTGATACCAATTATTGGAAATATTAAAGATATGATAGATTATTGAGATGGGAGGGGTGAATCAGTAACTTCAAAACTTTTTGAAACAATTCAGCACTTTAATCATATATACTATTCACCATTCATTCATCTAATCTACTACATATATGAGAGAACAAACATTTATAACACATGTACACAGTGATTTGGTGACCCAGAAACCTTCCAAATAGAAAGTAAAACTAGGGTGGGGATGATACCCACAAAACTTTGTTACTGTAGTATAAATTTGGCCTATTAAGGCTTACATTGACCACTTATGGTGATCTGACCTGTTAGGAGCACAAAGGACTACCAGGTCCACCTTGTTAGAAGATTTACAAACATACATCGAAGTGTGCACTCTGTTAGGAGATTTATACAAAAGACTATTAAGTCTACCCTGTTAAAGGATTTGCAAAACTGATTCACCTATTAGGATGAAATAGTGGATATACTTAAAACTTTATTGTTGATTAGATCCTTGAAAGATAGATCACCTCTTGTGTCTGATGAATCTTTACTACTCCTTGTAGACCTTGTTGAATACTTTGCTCTTCTGCTGATTTGCATTTACATTTCTCAAAACATTACATTTCTCTTGATTCTCCACACTACTATTGTAAACAATATAATACATTGCATATATACCATTCTAATAATTACAATTGCAAGGTTGGCTAAAGCACAAGTGAACAAAACATTACTGAGTTGGCCAAACAGTAGAAAACTCAGATTCTTCAACTTGACTTGGTGACCTTCTGATACTTGGCATCTACTGCATTACTCGGCATCGTCATGCACTCAATAGAAGTAGAGGCTCAATCCATACTAACCATACAACCTAGCTTAGAACTTGGTAACCATTGGAGACTTGGTAGATATAGTGTCACTCGATAAAAACTAGATCCTTAATTTACCTTGATTTCACTTGGTAAACACTATACTTCCATTACTCGATAAACATTGCACTTCCATCACTTAGTAAATGCTATAAAGCTTGGTGAACACTATAAACTTGGTAGACATTGCTAGATTGCACATTCACTTGGTAGCTTCATGAATGCTTGGTAAGTGATGAACCTAGAAGGTAACCATTGAATGCTTGGTATACACTGTAGATGCTCAGTGTAAACTATGAAGCTTGGTTAACACTAGAATGCTCAGTGTGAACTGTAAAGCTCAATTAACACTAGAATTCTTGGTGGCTATACTGATGTAGATAAGTGTTGTCACTAATGGTAATAATAACTTAATGTCAATAGCTATAGCTACTATAATCTACACACTGAATAGAGTTAAAGTCAAGAAAGGTACAAATACAAGACCCTTTGAACAATGGTATGGTGATTCACCTAATGTTAAACATTTCAAAGTGTTTGGTTGTAAATGCTATATTCTAAAAGACACTAGAAATGGAAAGTTTGATGCAAAAAGGGATGAAGGAATATTTCTTGGGTACTCTGCTAAAAGTAAGGCATATAAGTGTTTGAATACTAACACTAACAGAGTTGTGTAGAGTGCAAATGTAAATTTTGATGAACATGTAGAAGTTCAAGATGATGAGTCAAAGAAAATAGAGGATTATAGATCTTTTGTATACTTCTATGAAGGAATGATAGCTAAAGACAATGCTACAAATCAAGTTGGGAATTTGCAACAAACTTTAGTATTTGTCAAGTCTGAACCTATGAATGCTAAGTTACATTTAGAAGCTGAGTTGTAGAATATAGAAAATGAACAAATCGGTTTTGAAAATAGTATACATGAAAGAAATGATGAATTACCTGATGAAGAAGAATGAAATGACTCTGAAGCTAAAGGATCAAACATGGAAAGAAGGACTGAACATATATTAGCTAAGTATGTAAGAAGACATCACCCTGTAGATCAAACCATTGGTGATAAATATGCTAGACCAATGAAAAGGAATAGACTCAGAAATGAATCATGTCTACTGAGCAAGGTTGAACCAAAAATAGTCAAAGATGCACTGTAAGATGATGACTAGTATAAGGCCATGAAAGAAGAGGTAGATTTGATTGAGAAAAATAAAACTTGGTCTCTAGTTCCTAAACTAGTTGATAAGAATGTGATTGGTACCAAGTGGTTGTTTAGATACAAACTTGATGAGAATGGTGAAATAAAAAGAAACAAAGCCAAACTAGTTTACAAAAGCTATGCACAAGAAGAAGGACTAGATTATGAAAAAACATTTGCTCCTATTGCAAGAATTGAAGGAGTAAGAAAATTACTTGCATATGTTGTATATAAAGGTTTCAAAGTCTACCAGATGGAAGTGAAGTCAACTTTTCTAAATGGTATACTAGAAGAGGAAGTCTGCATAGAACAACTAGAGGGGTTTTTTGATGAGAAGAACAAGAACATGGTCCAAAAACTACACAAAGCACTTTATGGATTGAAGCAAGTGCCAAGAGCATAGTATGAAAGGTTGCACAAATATCTTGTAAAAATAGGATTTGGAAAAAAAAATGACAATAGAAATTTGTACATCAAATCTAAGGATAGTAATGATATTTTGATTTTAGAAATCTTTGTTGTTGACATAATATTTGGAGGAAAAGATGTTTTATGCAAAGATTTTGCAAATCAAATGAAGCATGAATTTGAGATGTCAATGTTTGGAGAAATCAGATTCTTTGTTGGATTAAAAGTACATTAGTTGAAGCATGGCATATTTGTGACTCAACCCAAATAAATCAAAGAACTACTCAAAAAATCTAGGCTAGAAGACTCAAAACCAGTCAACACACCAATGACAACTAGACATAAGCTATCCAAAAATGATGAGTTTGCTGAATTAAATCAAACATTGTATAGATCAATAATTGGAAAGCTACAATATGTTGTACATAGTATACTAGACATTGCATTAGTTGTTGGAACAATGGCTAGATTTTTTTCCAGTCCAAGAATAAACCACCTAATGGTAGTAAAGAGAATATTGAGATACCTAAAAGGAACTGATGACTTTGGTTTGTACTACAAAAGGAATGAGAAATTTGAACTAAGAGCTTACATTGATGCACATTGGGGAGGTAACATTGATGATAGAAAAACCACCAGTGGAGGAGCATTTTTTTTAGGAAAGAGGTTGATTACATGAACAAGTAAAAAACAAACCTGCACCTCACAGTCTACTACTGAAGCTAAATAGGTGGTGGCTGCTATAAACTACACTAATATTGTGTGGATCAAACATTTTCTAAAAGGTATGAAGAAGGAGGTAATTGAGCATGTGACACTTTATTGTGATAATATAAGTGCTATCAATATATCAAAGAATATAGTAATGCATGCTAAAACCAAACATATTGCAATTAAGTATCACTATGTAAGAGAGCTAGTGGAAGATAAACAAGTGACAATGGAATATGTTAACTCAAAGGAATAGATTGCTAATATCTTCACAAAAGCAATACCTAAAGATTTTTTTGAGTATCTTAGAAGTAAGTTAGGGGTGATACCCCTAGCTAAGGCTACTTAAAGAAAAAGTAAGAATGCCCTACATCAAATAAGCTAAATGGTAAAGATTTTATACATGGATGTGGAGGATGTTTACTTTGGGATCCATGCCTAAAGTAATAGAAGTGCTAAAAACTTCAAATTAGTCACAAGCAAGGTGATAGAGGGAGAGATTATCTAAATCTATAAGAGCTACATCTCCATATTAAAGATTCTAATATGTCTTTGGCATTGTTGTCAAAGAGGGAGAAGTGAACAATTGATCAACAACTGTTGAAGATAAAAGATTCAGATAAAGATTGAATATAGACAACTAAACAAATAAAGATAGATGGAGATTTCAGAGGTTGAACAGAATAGTAGAAGATGAAAAATAGAAAGAGAGAAAGAAAAAGAGCAAGGATATAGTAGCAAAGAGGGAGAAGCTGAAATGAAGCAATCATGATAGTAGAAGGAGATGTAATGTTACAATTTACTTTTGGCTTTTCACTTATTGTTTTAACCTAGTTAGTTTTTGGTTGAATAGTTTAAGTCTGATGGTTGATCAGCTTGGTTTTCCATCAATACCAAAGAGGAAGATTGTTGGAAATCTGATTTAAAACCTCATTGTTGTTGAAGATCAAAGAGGGAGATTATTGTAAAAGAATGTTTCAATAATTGTTTTTCCATTGATGTCAAATTTGTTATTTGTAGGAATGATATTTTCTTATAAGATTTAAGCACTATCACTTAGTTGATTGATGAAGAGGATTTGATCAACAAGATCTAACAAGAGCACCAAAGGGAAAGGTTGAGTTATGATGTTGTAATGAAGTTGAAGGATTAGCTAAGACAATGGTTAAGTAGTGTATTGATAACATACTCAAAGATACTAAGGATGCTCACATTTAGACATATTAAAAAGTTGTAATAAAATTGTCTACAAAGCTTTAACCTTGATCATTAGAAGAAGCTGAACAAATCATTTGAAGACGAGCAAATTCTTAGTAGAAGCCGAGTAACAGACATTTTTAGTTAGTGCCAAGTGATCTTCAAGTGTTGAGTAAAGATTAGGTGCCGAGCATCAGGAATTTTTTTTAGTTTGTGTCGAGTAATCTTCAGGTGCCAAGCATAAGAAAAAACATAGTTGATGCCAAGTAACACAGTATGTGCCGAGCACCAGTATTTCAATAGCGTCAAGCTATTACATTATTTCAAATAATGAAGATTCACCAAATCCAAGCCAACTTAGTAGTTACATTGAATTTTTTGAACAAGTTGGAGGATAAGGATGATGAGTTGTTGGCACCGAATCCTATGTAAACTATTTTTGGGTGAATTCTAATGGATTATTCAAGAAGCTTCTAGAGGAAATAGAATATGAGTTAGATGCAATGAATCCTACCTAATCTATGCAAATTGAAATTAAAGAAAAAAATGAATCAAGTAGGAAAAGGAACTCCAAGACTTTAATTTAAGAAGCCATAACCAAGAAGAAGGGAGCTACTGATAATGTTGCTTTAGAAGTGTCAAATATGTGAAGTGATTGAAAGAGTGTCAAGAAGGAAAAGGAAGACCATAGAGGTTCTACTTTTGAAAGTGGTCATGAAGAGATGATTGCACTGGTAAATTTAGTATGGAGACTCAAGAAGACAAAGCTTGAATGATAAGGGAAGTAGTCAAGAGTTGTAGAGATAAAAGGCTAGGAAAGGGTATGAGTACAGAAGCAATCTAAAATCTGCAAGATAAGTTGTATGTTGTAGTTAGGTCAAGATTCTAATAGTATCTAGCAATTGTATTAGATCTAAAAATCCTATGGACTTAGGTTGGCCTAACAGCCATTTGTAAATCCTTTAATAGGGTGATATTCCAAGTGAATATTCTAAAGACTTGTTACTAGGCCCACTTCTAACAAGGTGGTTAAATCCTCTAACAAGTTCACATTTAATAGTGTGTGTTGTAAGCCTTTAATAGGGAAGGCCTTTCACATGACATCAATTTAGAAGGATGAGAATTTAGTAGCATGTTACTAGTGGTTTTTCCCAAATTGGGTTTCCATGTAAATCATTGTGTCATGCATTGATTTCTTGTGTGTTATACTTGCATGATGATTTATAGTAATTTTCTAATTAGACAAGTTAAAGTTTGAATGAATGAATGATTGAATGGGTTTACCACACTTAGATAAAGATTTGAAAAGGACATCTAGACCTTGAATAACTAATTCAACCCCCATCCCCCCCTCCCCCTCTTAGTTATTCTAAATCAATTCTAACAAATGCACTTCTAAAAAATGTGTACCTACACACCTATGCACCTTGGTGATAGGACCCAAAAATCTAGACAATCTTCTAAGTGTCAAAAGTTGATTTCTAGCATCAAGGTTTTCTTCCCCTTTATACCAAAATGATTTTTGGCTGTTTCCCTCTAAATGTTTTGATAGAAGAGGTGATTTCTTGAGGACCTAATAATTCTAAAGCTTCATTCTTTTCCCTAACTTCCCTTTGCAAATCATGAAATATTACTTCTTAGGAATTCCCTTTAACTTGAAAGTTATAAGTTTAAGTGCGATCCTAGCTATTGTAGAAGAAAAGGAAGCCATGGTAATGTTTAGGACCTTAAGGGGCCTCTAGATGTTTTAGATATTCACAACTATGCACCTTTAGAGATAATTCATTTACCAAATCTTCAAATTGTTCACCTATGCACCTTTGCACATGTGCACCTTCAATAAATTGTTGAAGGTGCTCAATTCATCAAAAAATTAAAGTTCTAAATTTTGAATATGGTTTCTCATTTTTCTCTAATGGGATTTTTTATCACTCTTGTGTATTTATTTTGATCTTTTTGATGATTTGGGCCTATTTGTGTACATATATACTTTGCTCTTCAAATCTTGTAAAATTGTGTACCTACATTTCACACATGTACACCTAGAGTCCTTCAACTTATGCATATCTCAAAATTACAATGCACACCCATGCACCTTGTGCACTTAGGTACCTTTTGGAGATAATTCATTCACCAAATCTTCATACTTTGCACCTACGTGCTATTGGATACAATTTTCTAATTGTGTGTTGTCTTTGATGTTACACAAATGTCATATCAGTTGGTAGGTAGTGCTTACCAATCACATGGTCAGCAAGGCAATTTTCTATGTCTACCAAGCATTCTTGGAGATTAATCTATGAATTTAGTGTCTACCAAGCTCAGTCAAGCATCAAAGGAAATTGTGGCAAAAAGTAGTGTTACCCAAGCTATCATGATTAATGAAGGAAAGTTGGTCAGAAGTTAGTGTTCACTAAGTTCACTTGGTTTCCAAAGGATTTTGTAGGTTCATAGTGTTAACTAAGCTTCTAATTGTTAACACAGGAAATCATTTCAGGATAAGTGTTTACTAAGCAGGGTTAGCCAATGAAGGATTTTGTTAATTTGAAAAATGAAGTTTAATTGTTTCAAGTATTGATTCTAGCTAACTGATGTAATGATTATTCATAATTGTAAGTTGTGATTGAGCTAACTTGATAATCTGAATGGTATAAATTGTTAAGTTGAGATTCTAAAGTGTATGAGTGAGTATGCAAGTCTATTCATTGTTTGAGGAGGAAACTGTGAGAGAATTTGAAGGATGGATAGGTATCCTTGAGGAGTAGTAAAGTTATATTTGATCATGAAGGATCTAGTGTGAAGCAGAATAGAGATCTATAATAAGAAATTCATTTACATCTCATTCAAGTCATTTCATTATCACTTTCTTACCATTGTAGTAGTGACTTAAAAATCTCTTACCAAAGTTAGTTTAATAACTAGTTGTAAATCCTCTAACAAGGTGGAAGTTCTATTGAATTATTCTAAAGACCTCTTGCAAGGCCACTCCTTATAGGGTGATTAAATCGTCTAACAAGATCACACCTAGCAATGTGTTTTGTAACCTTTAACCGAGTTGGCTCTTAATAGGGCTCACTTTAGAAAAGTGAAAATTAGTAGCTAGTTACTTGGTGGTTTTTCCCATATTGGGTTTCCATGTTAAATTAGGTATCTCATATGTTCATGTTATTTCTTTTATGCTTGCATGTTAATCACTATGAATCTTTAAGATCTGTTAAAGTTAACATACAATACATTTACCGATTTACAACATTTTTTATTATATTTACTGAGTGATAGCATTAATAATTTTTATCAAGCATCTAAGGGATCTGTGGATATGTTTTTGTGGTAGATTATTCATCTCCTCTCTTAGTTACTACATCTATATTTCCAACACACACCTATGTACATGTGAACCTTTAGGAAATTGTGCATGGTGCTCAACTCACCAAAAACTCAAATTTCCCAATTTTGAAAATGGGTTCTGCATTTTTTCTTAGATGAGGTGTGGGAGCATTGTAGTGTACTTATTTTTTTCTTTTTTATGATTTATACCCTCTTTATAGCCCAAAATTGTCATAGACTTGAACTCCTTCTACTTCTTCTATTTGAAATCCCAATGTGCCTTTTTTAAAAATGCACATTCAATAACATCAATATTTTTTATTCTATGGAGAATGAGGATGCCATTTTATCTACACAAAGAAGAAAACATTAGTCATCTTATGTTGAATGAAAGACCCTAAATAAGACTCCACAGGATCTAGATTGACAAAAAAATTGTGTCAAAACTAGATAGACTGTTCAAAATGTGAAATCCTCCCCCCCCATCACCAATAACTAGTTTTGCACACTAAGAACCTAATGCACCTATAGAAGTGAGAAAATTGCACTAGTGCACACCTTTTTTTCCTCTTAATTGGCTAAGTGAGCAGCCACACATTAGGGCACATGTACACCTTTCATAGGTGTGCATAGTGCACATGGTGCTCACGTGCATGATTGTACACATCCATATAAACGTGTTTGTGTAAAGAGGCAGGGAATCCTTGTGCACACCTTCATGGGGGCACCCCTCCAAGGATACGCATATGCACATGTTCACATCTCTAGAGGGGGCTGAAGTGTCCTAGTGTGCACTAGGTGCACATGTGCATGTGTGCAAGTGCACATATGTAGACTTCATGCACTATGAAGTCTATCCTTGATTTTTTCTTCTCTCTGACTGCTTGATCCTTCCCAATTAGAGATTAGGGTTTGACCTAGACCTTGGGGAGGGTTCAAAATGACCAAGGCTTTGGAGTCAATTCCTCATAGAGAATTTTGAAAGTAGGGTGTCCCTATTTTGTGCTCAAAATGGGGCCTACATGGTGAGGCCACAATAGTAACTTTTAACTTTCATAATCACATCAGCCACATGTCTAGATATGATATCCAATCTATAGAATTCCTTAGTACACTCTTTCATAGTCAAGTCATTTTGTCTCAAATTATGCATCTTCCTCAAAAAACTAACTTGATAATAACCATGAAGGAACTTCTTTTTCACCTTGTTCACCATTTTCAACCAAGTTCTAATTTTTTTTCCTCTTCTTTGTTCATTAGTTTGAAAATGATTCTACCACATTGACGTGTGACCATTCAACCTAGCGAATGTAATATTCACCTTCCTATTATTAGGAATGAATTCAAATTCTAATAACTACTCTATATTAGAGATTGAATTCAACAAAATATAGGTATCCAAGTTTCTATCATAAGGAATAACTTTAACAATATGCTTTTAATGTTCCTTCAACAACAATCTCAATAATATTTCCTCATCTTGATTAGATAAGGGTTTGGTCTCATTGCTTCATCATCACTCACATCATCAAGATGTGCTCCTCTCCTTTTGAATATATCCACAATATTTAGTCTAGCTATAATCTATCTCAACATGTTGAATATGGCATTATCAAAATTTCCTCTACCTCATACCATTTTGACAAATAGATTCTTGTAATTTCATAACCCTCTGGCAGTTATAGGTCAAATCCATAGATCTCTCACCCTACAACCAAATTCAATAAGGATTCTACATGATCCAATCTCTTCAAGGATAAAACTCGAGTTCTAATACCACCTGATGCATGGATGGTTAGAAAAATCACTATATAGGAACACCTAATAGTCCAAACACATTGTTAAGTAAAATCAATGGAATAAAATAAAAGAGATCAACACCAAGGAGAGAAGAAGAAATAATATCTTGATTGGTTCATCAAAATATCAACAAGGATGCCTAATTGTGAGTCCTTCCAAGTTACAATCAATACAAAAGAATTACAAATTGAATGTTCAAGATCCTAGATCTCTTTGAATTCTGATTCTAAATGCACTCCTCTATGATTACTATTATTTTTGTCCAAGCTCTCTAAGAACTTACTTGACGTAATCTGAGACATGTCTACTTTTACTCTCAAAAATAACTTACAAAAGATTGTAGATAGTTATATAAGAGAATGAAAAACTCATAATGGTTTACATGCATCCCAATGCACAATTGTTGTTTAAAATATTGACTCAAATTATATAAACAAGTCCACTCATACTAAGAACCAATCATAGAAAACTCGATCAAAGAAGAAAATCAAAATGAAAATTCCAATGAGCTTACTCAACACATGAAGGAACTTGGTCGATGTGAGGAACTTAGTCATCACTATACCTTGGTACATAAATACACGTGGAAAATACAACAACTTGACAATGACTAAAAAAATGTGCAAATATTAGTAGGGTACAAAGAAAACTAAGGATTTTCCTACATCACATTGGTTTATTGGTATTTTTAAGTCCTTTAAATTAGGCCACTATTTTTTATCCTAGACATGGAGTGATAAGTTCTAGATGAATTTTTGTTGAAATCTTTTAGGAAGGCCACTTTAACAAAGTTTATATAACCTTTAATGTGGTGGTCTCCAAATAGAAATCAGTTTAGAAGACTAAAACTTTTGGGTTGTCAGCCCAAGATAGTGCTACCATTAATAAGGTCTCCAAATTAAATATTTGTGTCAAAATTGTGTAAATTTTAGTCATGTTACAAGTTAATTTACATTTTTCTAGTTTCTTGCAACTCAGTAATAACTAGATATTACACTATAATTACTAGAAATTTACTATCAATTGTTACTGCAAGGAATAGTTAGATAAGAGTTTGGAAATAATTTTATGTATGAGTTAAGTTTTATATTGGATGTGTCTACTGAGTTATTCAATGTATTAATTTTTTTTTTGTGCTTATATTACCTTGATGGTGATGCAATGATTGAACAAACTCTGAGATAACTAGACATGACTGGTTCACTTCCCCCACCATCCACCCTCGCAGTTACCTAACAATATGGTATCAATTCATTATATGCTTGAAGGAATAAGTTTAAAGGAAGTTAAGAGAAAGATCACAATACTTAAAAGAGAAATACACAAGGTCAAAGGAGAAATTTTCCTCATGGCAAGACAAAATGAAGCTACATCTTTCAAGTATTGGACATGATGTCACACATTGATTGGAAAATTAATGGTACACCTACTAGTTATTTGAATATTGATCAAATGAATGGGAAGATGAATAATAATAGTATGATGCTTGATATTACATCTTCTCTCATTGATGTTGAATTTGATTATTTTTCAAAATGTACCAGTGCAAATAAAATGTGGGATAAACTAAAGCTTCTTTCATTGGGGAGATGACAATGTAAGAAGAGATAAAGCTAAAAGCTTGATAGGTAAGTTTGATGACATGAGAATGAGAGAATGTTAAAATGTTACAAAATATGTGAAACAAATCAAGGATGTTGTGAGTGTAATAAGAGCTACTTGAGGAAAAATCATGGACTTTGAAATTGTAAGTAAAATATTGAGAACTCTTTTTCCTATTTATGCTATAACAAATTTTTCTATTCAAAAAGTAAGAGTAACATTTGGTAATGATACGACATTTGATGGTCTAGTTGGCCATTTAATTGCATTTCAATTGAGAATATATGATAACATTATGGTTACAATTTGAAATTCTTTTAAGTCTTCACTAACCATCACCAATTCAATGAAATCCAAAGTAGAAAGTGAATGTGAACCTAAAGATGATTTGGATGAGATTGAAGCATTTCTTACTAAAAGCTTATCAAAAGGTAAAGGTAAATAGAAAGGTAAGTGGACCTTGATCTAGGTCAAATGTAATGAAGCTGGTCACTTTTTTGCTAAATATTATAATCAAGGATAATCAGATAGAAATGACAAAAATGAGAAGAAAGACTATAAGTATAAGAAAAATACAGATTACAAAGACAAACAGAAGAAGTCATGTTACATTATTGAAGAAGAGCTTATTGAGACAATGTCTTATGATGACAATGAAATAGTTGAAAGAGTCAATGTTCCAATCAAGGAAGAGCTAAATGGTGAAATGTATGAGAATGAAATTTACCTTATTTCACATGTTATAAAGAGTAATTTTTGGATTATTGATAGTGGTTGGTCATATCATATAACTACTGACATAAGAAGATTTGAAAATTTTGATGAAATTAATGATGGTGGAACTTTGAAGTTTGGTATAAATATTACATACCTAGTGAAAGGAAAACGATGATTACTGGGTATATGCAAGATCATATTGGGCCAAAGTATGGCCTTAAGTGGAAATGAAAAATTAGGACATCAATGTTAGTCAACTTGATGTAAAATCTTGAACTAGTTATGAGCCTTCTATCAAAATTTTGTAAGAATAGAATCTACAGTAAATTGAATGTAGATTCTAAAATACTAGCCCTTTTCTAATTTAAAAAAAAAATATTTGTCAAACTTTAGAATTTCAATCCAAAAGTGAAAAAAAATAGAGAAAAAATAGATATGTGTATGTCTAACCACCTTAATTGCAATCAAATGATAATACTAATTTTTAAGATTGTAGATATAAGAACTAGACTCATAGCTAGATGTGATATTTATTTTTTGTAATATTGAATTTTCTGCTATAACATTGTTTGGAATAAAAATTCTAATGTTTGACCACCTTAACTCATTCAAAACTATATAAAAAAAAATTAAAATTAGTACATATATCAAAAATAAAAGTGAATCAGTATGTAAATCAATACTTTATAAGTAACTCCATTAGAAAATAAGTAATTAATTCTTACTAAAATCATAATTTTATAGAAATTATATTGATTGAAAGATGATGATGTCCTTAAGAAACCCTTTTCATTTCTTCAAATTCAGATGAAAAGTGATTTTTTTTCATATCATCACTTTTTGGCCCACCATGATCCTACACATACCATAATGTTGATTGATAAGATTAGATGTGATGATGCATATTAGGTTCAAGGACTCAAATTTAATTTTTTGAGTGTTTCTCACATGAATAATAAGGTCACAAGTTGGAGTTTGAGAAAAGAAAGGTCAAGATCATTGATATTCAAGGTAATCTTATTGGAAGAAGAGTCCAAACCAAATGCAACTTATTCTACCTTAATCCTATATTTGAGACATGGTGAATTGATAGAATAGAGGATGTGTGGTTATGATGTAAAATCTTTAATCATGTAAAATTTAAAAATATCGTTAAAATTAGTAGAAAGGAAAGAGTAAGAGGCTTACCAAATCTACAAAAATCTAATAAACCTATATACAAAGAATGTACACTCGGTAAGGTGATAAAGTATAGTAATTTTATAGTCACATACTGCTAATGATATTAATAATTAGTACACAATTATTTATTTAGTCAAATTATGTTTGATATTTATTATGGTGATAAATACTTTGTATTGATTCTAGATGACTATTCGAGGATGATCATTGTAATGTTTAGGAAAGTGAAATCACATGTTTTTCATATGTTTATTTATGGTAAAGAAAACTAGTAAACCTTTGTAATATTTAAGATATAATAGAGGTGGTGAATTTATGTCTATTTATTTCACTCACTTTAGTGTTGAGAATTCTATCAAAAGATAGTTTATTGCACCAAGGATTCCACAACATAATGGTATTTTGAAGGAGAAATAGATCTATCATGGATTGTGCAAGGACAATAATGATTGAAAAGTAGGCCTCTTAGATATTCTAGAGAGAAAAAATTAGTGTTGTTTTTTATATAATAAACTCATTTCAATAAAAAAAATGAACAAATAAGACACTGCATGAGATTTGGTATGGCCATACTTAAAATGTGTGTTATTTCAAAAGATTTGGTATATTAACAAGGATCTTACAAATGGTAAACACAATGTTAAAGGAGATAAATGTATATTCCTAGGAAAATCATCTAAGAGGAAAGCTTACAAATGTTTGAACAAGGATACTAATAAGATGATTTAAAGTGCAAACATAAGATTTGATGCTTTTGCAAAGAATAATGATTTGGAAAGAAAGGAGGAACCTAAAGGTTACAACAAGTCTATTTATGTCTAGGCTAATGTACCAGATACTCTACCCAAGTTATAAAATAGGCCTACCAGGCATTAGAAAGTACCATACAAGTAACAAATAGTTGTACCTAAGAATCATCTACTTGTACCCAACCATCAAAAAATTGGTTACTGAATCTCAAAAATTTATAACAAAGCACCAAAAAATATAACCATTATGGAAAGATTAACTCCTACTAAGTAAAGAAAACACTGAAAATCATAAAACTAAACCAATATTAGGTAAAATGTGAAAAAGAACCATTCACCTAAACAAATAATTTTTAATATAAGTGTTTTAGTAAAAACAAGAAGAAAAAATAAGATAAGATAAATGTCTAATAACTTATTTTGAGCCTATATACATTAAAATTGCATTGACCAATGATTGTTGGATTAATGCTATCAATAAGGAGATTGATCAAATTGAAAAGAACAACACATGTATGCTTGTACTTAGATTTTCTAATAAGAATGTGATTGGAACATTAGATTTTGAGAAAAAAATTGAGTGAGAATTCAAAAGGTAAGAAATAAGGGTAGATTGATCTACAAAGGTAATGCCCAAAATGAAGGAATGAACTATTGTGAGAAATTTTCAGCTACTACAAGATTGGAAGGAGTAAGAACTATATTGGATTAAGCTACATATAAGAAATTGAAGGTATATAGAATTGATGTTAAATATTCATTTTTTAATGGAATACTTGGAGAGGAAGTCTACATTGAATTACCTAAAGGATTTATTGAACCTAGAAAGAAGGACATGGTTTGCAAGGTGAAAAAAGTAATGTATAGACTGGAACAATCCTCAAGAGCAAGGTTTGAAAGGTTACATTTTTATCTCACAAAGATAGGATTTCTTAGAATAACTGAAAATAGTAATATGTATTTAAAGAGTGAAGCACATGATATGTTGTTGATTTCTGAAATATTTATTGATGACATAATATTTGGAGGAAAATATATGTTGAGTAAGTCGTTTCTTGTGTTAGCTTAAAGAATAAATTTGACAACTGAGTTTCACTACACTTAACCAAGATCAAAAGCAAGTGCCAAGTAAGATAAGGTGCTGAGCGATAACAAGTGCCAAGTACAATAGGTGCCAAGTCATAACAAGTGCCAAGTGTAATAGGTTCCAAGTGATAACAAGTGTCAAGTGCAATAGGTGCCGAGTGATAACAAGTGCCGAGTGCAACAGGTGCTAAGTGATAACAAGTGCCGAGTGCAACATGTGCTGAGTGATACAATTTTGTTCAAGTGCTAAGCTATCTAGGAAACAACATGTGCCGAGTATTAGAAATACTTTAGGAGCTGAGTAACTCAGTAGATCAACATAAAAGTTTGGAATTGCACAGACTATGATGCAAACAGTTTTTGTAGCCAACAGAAGGTAAACTTCAAGGGATTTAATGATAAAATCAAATCTTTATTTTTCCTATGCAATTCACATGCAGCCAATAAGAAAAATGCTAAAGGCATGCAACCAATTAGCAAAAGATAAGTATTGAGCAAGAAATTGAGATTCAATATGGATCATAGATCCAAAACAAATCCTAAGTCTTTGAAGTCCTTATAAGGAAGACACAATTTCATTGTAAACGGATATGTATGGAAGGACATACAAGGGTGCATAAGCAAATTCATTTTTAGAAGCAAGAGTTATCAGATCACAAAGGATCAAGATTAGGAGAAGGCAGAAAATGATCCTGTATTAAGCAATCAAGGATTGTAATCTGTCAGGTTTATTGTATCTAATACTCTCTAGCAATTGTATTAGAATGAAAATCCTATGGTGATAGGTTAGCTTTACAGCTATTTTGTAAGAACCTTTTGATTAGGTGATTAAAATCCTTCAACCAGGTGACACTTCGTGTTAAGTGTTTGAAAATCCTCTAACCAAGTCACTGTTAATACATTGTAAAGCCTTTAACAGGGAAGGCCTTTAACAGGGCAAACCATCAGAAGTGGTTGAACAATATTGCTGTAGTAAATTTTTGTGGGTATCATCCCCACTCCAGTTTTACCTTCTTATTCTTGGAAGATTTCTAGGTTACCAAATTCTGGTGTTATGTGTTATTGATGCATGATTTTGTTATATATTTATTTGATGTATTTACATGCATGCAACTTACTTTCAGTTAAAAATTTTATTGGCTAAAGTTTGGTACTGATGATTCACCGCCCCCCCACACCGCCCCCCCCCTCATAAGTATTCTTTCCATATTTGAATATTCCAACAATTGGTATTAGAGCTGGTCAGGTTCTCACAAGGAAAAGCCTAATAGCTTGGAGGGAAAGATCTAAAGATGGAAGCTTTCAAACTTGGAAAGATCATTGAAAATTAGGTGATAGATGCGCAATTTTCTCTGCATAGCCTGGAGGAATTCATAAAAAAATTAAGAAGCTCATTTAAAAAGAGGAAGGATTTAGCCATAGCTGAAAATGATATGCACTACAAGGAGATTGATACCACCAACATATTTTCCAGTGGAGACACTAAAGAGTTTGATGCAGCAATAGTAGAACTGATGGAGAAAAACAAAATTTAAGCAGATGAGATAAGATCTCTCAAGATGGAACATGAGTCATAGGCTATAATGATATTTGAAATTACTAAACAAAAGAAAAGAGTAGTTGATGATAAGGTCATGATGGAAAATGAAAAAAGGAATCTTGCAAACAGACTTGAAGAAAAATGTACTGAACTGACAAGGATCTCAAACATGCAGATGGATACACTTGCCCAAATGATGAATCTTCATCATGAACTCAATGTAAAGGATATTGAGATCTCTACCTTGAAGATGAAAAATGAACAAATGTAGAATGAATTGAACAGAGAAAAAGAGGTAGTAGAGAATCTCAATAAATCAAGTGAAGCAATCAAATATTTTGAATAGTTGTTGAAATAACCAAAATCTGCCCATGATACATCAGGACTAGGATACAATAGCACTGAAGTTGGAGAATCTTCAAAGAGTGCTGAAAAAAGAAGTGATAAAGGTAAGAATTCAAAACCCACTTGTCATTTTTGTAATAAGAAGGGACATACAACTAATGTGTGCAGAAGTAGAAGATTCAATCAATCAAACATACCCAAAAGTTTCTATCACAAGTGCAACATGCAAGGACATATGACACAAAATTGCAAATCCAATGTCACAAGGACTCAAAGATTTGATGGACATTGTTATAATTGCAAAAATTATGGACATAGGACATTTGAATATAGATCAAAACCTACGTGGATAGTAAATCAACCAACAAAGGCATCAAACCATGAATTTTGGGATTACAACACTAGGAACAGCTATCACTATTGTCAAGAATATGGACATATCCCATAGAACTGCATAAGAACACATTTTAAAGGGAACTAAAAATGATGGTTGAGTCAAACCACATGATTCAGTTGCTTAAAAATTGGTCATGTCAGTAGGAATTTCCCAACAAAGTCAAAGGCATCAAGTTTCAAGTTCAGCAATGAAAAGGCAAAGATAGATGTTGGACATATCAAAAGTGAAATGAATAAGACATGGAGGAAGAAAGACGAGTCTAGCACATCAAATATAGAGATCACTTCACCTAATAGGTCAAGTGATCACACTTCATCAAATTAAGAAAAGAATGAGTGTCAGGGATTGATAAACCTAGTTACATCATAAATCAGTCCCAAGACATATAAGAACTGCAAAAATGAAATCAGCATAAACAAAGATGCTATGTCAAAATTGAGAATTATTTTGTGAAAATCTGTCAAAGTTTCCTTCAGGAGCCGAGTTGCTAACAACAACTAAGTTGATAGTTGATGCCGAGCTATGAAATATCTATAGGAGCTGAGTAAAGAAAAACACAATGGGAGCCGAGTCATGACAAAACCTTTCAAGTGCCGAATAGACAGTTGGCAGCATACTAAGCATTTATTACTCTATTTTGAAGTGTACATTAATCTGATTTTTGATCATTTTCCCACCATTCGAACAAGAAGCAAAGCCAAAAAAGAGCAGAGAAGATCAAGATGAGCACAGAAGCCATTCATGAAGATTTCAACAGCAAGTCAAGACAAATTTCATCGATTTAAGTTATTTTACTTAAGTGCCAAGCTACGTAGGACTCATAAACTTGTTTAAATCATAAACCCTAGTTTGGAAAACAATGGCATCTGGGTCAGGAACCACTAAGGGTATACAGAGTCATGAAGTTCAGTTGGTCAGCAATGAAGTTAAACAAGCTGAATTTAAGCCCATTCCAGAAGTAGCATACAAGAATGATCCTGTAGGTGCATTATCAGTTATTTTGGATAAAGTTGTTATGGTACAAGATGTTTGCAGATGCTACAATTGCAAAATTGGTGCCTTAGGAGACTTAGAAATTCATAATGCATATGATAAACTGTGTGAAAACAAAGTACTAAAAAATGAGTTTTCAATAATAGAAAGAAAATGATTGACCAAAACCCTAGCATTTTTGACTGTTTTCAAAATAGAATGGGTACGGATAGTTTTGAGCCGAATACATGATGAAGCTTTTTGGTTAGAGTCAGGGCCAGTAAAATTCACCAAGAAAACTATTCATAGGGTTACTGGTATTCCAACCCTAGATTGGCCAAAGACCATGCGAAGTGACAAAAGGGAAGTAATAGAGAAAAATACAGGTGCCAAATGGAACAATAGAGGAATGACTATCGACATAGTCACAGATTCCCTACTAGATTTTGCTGTGAGAATAATTTCACACAAATTCTATCAATCAAGTAGGTTGAATAGTGTACCTTGTATAGCAGTTGTTGTTGCATACAAGATAATCAAAAGGGATCACACTTATGATCTGGTAGAGCTCATGTTTCAACAGATTAATGAAAATCTTGGAGCTATAAGGAAGAGCAAGGGAGCTTAATGCAAATGGATAAGTTTTGATGTGTATGTTTTTCTATCTAATGAAAGAATTTCCTTCTAAGGGTAAAGTAAAGTGGAATCCAAATAAAACAATTGCTGAACAAATTAATGGATACATTGAACAGATGGGTGAAAATTTTGATGCCCAAATGACTGGTTATTTTGAGGACTTCAAAAAGTCCATGAAACAAAGAATGAGAATTTCAGTCTCATTGACTGAGAAATATGAAAAAGATATTTATTTTCTTGTAGATATAGATTATACTTACATACAAGTAGTTATACCTAGAATAAGATGGCTTAGGCCACTAGGTTATGAACTTGATGTTGATCAAGCCTCTGTAGCAATAACAGCCTTACTTGCAGAAGAAGCAAAAAAAAATTTGGAACTTATGATGTTGTCAAATCAAAGGTAATAACAGATTTGAAGACTGCTTCAGCAGTAGAGAAGAAAGAGAAAATGGTGAGACAAATCAAAAGAAAATTTGGCATAGAAGAAGAAGGAACAATAGAAGAAGAAGGAGAAGACATTGAATAAGAAGGAGATAAACTTCAAGGTCAGACTCAAGGGTCAAGAGAAGACAAATAGGAAAGTGCTAAGGTAAAAGAAGCCAAGGAAGCACCAGTTAAGAGAAAGATGACAACTCTTTCTACTCCTAAATCCAAGGGGAGGAAAGTAGCTGCCCCTGCACCAAAGAGACCTACCACAAGGGCTGCAACACAAAAAGCCCAAGAGGAGGCAAAAGGAAAGAAGAAAGACTCAAAGAAGACTATTGCTGAGTCAAAGAAAAGGAAATTTATTGCCTAGCCTAAAATAGATGAGGAGAAAATAGAGTCAGACGACAATAGTCAATTTCAAGTGGTAAGACACAAACCCCAGACTCCTGTTGATAAATTATGCTCAAAAGTTAGAAATAATGATTTAAAAGGTCTAAAGAACCTAAATTTTTCTAAGCTCACCAAAGAAGAGAAAAATAAATTAGAGGAATCTGTGTATGCTATGATGGCTGAGTATAAGCACACACCCCTAGAATTAGATGAATCTATACCAAGATAATTGTATAAAATTATAGAGGATAAATGGCATTTTTGTTTACAAATGGAAAAAGAAATAAGGGAGTCAACATTGGCAAGATTGTTGCCTGATTTGACTAAAGATCAAATAATAAATGCTGTAAAAAGGCATAATAATAGATTCACTCCCAAGTATAGAGCATTCAACATATTGTAGAATAAAATTGAACAGGTACTTACTAAATCCACAATATTGTGGAAAATAGTTTACAAGAAAATTGAAGATGTATATAATGAAGAATATAAGGTAGAAGCAATTTCTAAGAAAAAGGAAAAGAAAGCATCAGAAACAAAAGAGAATAAACTAGTGGAGGAGGAGAGTAAAGAAGAAAAGGAAGAAGAGGCACATAATGAGGAGAAAGAGGAAGAGAAAGATACAACTGAGCCACAAGATCAAAGTGTGCAAGACATACAGGTATCTGCTCCTAGTCCTCCTCATGCCACTATCACACCTACAGATTTCATAAAAATAAAGGATGTTACTTACATTTCAAATCTAAACATCAATCCAATAACTGCAGAGGATTTGGAAATCCTTGACCAATCATCACTAGTAGAAAAATTAAGTTCAAATCCTGTATTGGTCAGTTTTGATGAATTACAAAATCTAGAAGTCAAGGTAAAAGCACAAGTGCCTCCTTTGATCATACAAACTACTGGAATTCTATTCCTTCCACCACCACCTTCACCAAGTATAGTCACTCATACACTCCGAGTGCCGAGTACAGCAGTAGGGGAAATAAAAGAAACATCTAAACAACCAACAAGTTAAACCCCACCTAGCATTCATAAAAGGGGTATTCAAGCTGAAGAAAAAGAGACACAAAAAAAGGAGGAGACTACAATACGAACATTGGTTGCATTACCAAAATATGGTAGTCCAACACAAACTCTTCAGTAGTCGAGCACAAATGGATTACAGCTGAAAATCAGAACACCAGGCTCAAGCTCATCAAAGGCAATTAGGAGACTTCACTATGGAGTTCTTGAGCTTGATGAAGAAATAAAGATTCCATATTATGAATCTAGCACTCTTACTGAAGAAGAGATTAATGAAATTCATAGTGCATTAGACAAAAGAAGGAGACAAGAAGCACTAAGAAAGGAATACAAGCATAAGCTTACATTGAATGAAATTAAAGACATATTCACAGAAGCTTTTTGCTTACAATCTCCAGATGAGTCAAGACCAATCATGGAACAACTATCTAATATAGTTGACCAGGTGACTAATGAAGACTAGAAAAAAAATGCCATATTGCTTGAATGGTCAGAAAAGAAGTTCTAAGGAAAAGTAAATAGTAAAATATCCAGTGATATAGCACTGTCACAAGAAGAACTGGCAAAGATAGTTATAACAGTTAAAATTGTATTAGGAAACATCTTTTCCCTGTACAAAAAGTTGTGTGATTTTTCCACATTCACACAAGACACTAGCCAGAAAATACTGAGCTTGGAAAACAATCTAAAAAATTCTAGCATGCAACTCCCCACAGATCCAGCTCAGAGTGAGAAGAATTTTGTCCAATCGCTTCACACACAAAGAGAGTTAGTTGTCTTAGTAGTAGAGGAGGCAACCACAAAAGCCAAATTGATACAAATTCAATCGTCAATTACTCCTCATTTGGAATTACTTCACAAGGAGCAGATAAATGCAGAGACAGTCCTCAGGAAAGACCCCAACCTTTCTTCATCTGATGGACTTGTACACCTAGCAGCAAAGATTGCCATCTAGCATAAGATACTAGATGTCACATTAGCAAATTGGGATGCAACTCTGAAGGTACTCCTTGAATTAAATAGCACATTTTTGGCCAAGTATGGCATTTCATTGTAAAGACCCTTGACATAAGTGTCAAAAAGGGGGAGAATAAGTAATAAGAGTAAGGGGGAGTTAATTACATAAATGAAATGACAAGTATGATAAAAGGGGGAGATAGAAGAGATAGGAAATTTTGAAATTTTGTAGGAGATAGCAAATTTTGGGAGCAAAGTTTGAATAAAGGATAAATTACTGAGTCACATGGATCTTAATTAAGTGTTTTTGCCACTCATGTCAAAGGGGGAGATTGTTAGCTTAAAGAATAAATTTGACAATTGAGTGTCAATACACTTAACCAAGATCAAAAATAAGTGCTGAGTAAGATAAGGTGCCAAGTGATAAGAAGTGTTGAGTGCAACAGGTGCCAAGTGATAACAAGTGCCGAGTGCAACAAGTGCCGAGTGATAACAAGTGTCGAGTGCAACAGGTGCCGAGTGCAACAGGTGCTGAGTGATAACAAGTGCCGAGTGCAACATGTGCCAAGTGATACAATTTTGTTCAAGTGCCGAGCTATCCAAGAAACAACATGTGCCGAGTATCAGAAATACTTCAGGAGCTGAGTAACTCAGTAGATTAGCATAAAAGTTTGGAATTGCACAAACTATGATGCAAACAATTTTTGTAGCCGATAGAAGGTAAACTTCGAGGCATTTAATGATAAAATCAAATCTTTCTTTTTCCTATGAAATTTGCATGCAACCAATAAGAAAAATGCTAAAGGGATGCAACCAATCAGAAAAAGATAAGTATTGAGCGAGAAATTGAGATTCAATATGGATCGTAGATCCAAAACAAACCCTAAGTCTTTGAAGTCCTTATAAGGAAGATGAAATTTCATTGTAAACAGATATGTATGGAAGGACATACAAGGGTGCATAAGCAAATTCATTTTCAGAAGCAAGAGTTATTAGATCACAAAGGATCAAGATCAGGAGAAGGCAGAAAAGGAGCCTATATTTAGCAATCAAGGATTATAATCTATCAGGTTTATTGTATCTAATACTATCTAGAAATTGTATTAGAATGAAAATCCTATGGTGATAGGTTAGCTTTATAGCTATTTTGTAAGAACCTTTTGATTAGGTGATTAAAATCCTTTAACTAGGTGACACTTCATGTTAAGTGTTTGAAAATCCTCTAATCAGGTCACTATTAATATAGTGTAAAGCCTTTAATAGGGAAAACCATCAGAAGTGGTTGAACAATATTTCTGCAGTAAATTTTTGTGGGTATCATCCCCACCCCAGTTTTACCTTCTTATTCCTAGAGGGTTTCTGGGTTACCAAATTTTGGTGTTATGTGTTATTGATGCATGAGTTTTGTTATATATTTATTTGATATATTTACATGCATGCAACTTACTTTTAGTTAAAAAATTTATTGGCTAAACTTTGGTACTTCTGATTCACTCCCCCTCCCCTCTCATAAGTATTCTTTCCATATTTGAATATTCCAATGCCTTGATTGAATGAGTACTAAGTTTGAAATGTCAATGTTTGGAGAGATTTAAAAAAATCATTAGATTGTACAAGTTTTTCAATCACCGAAAGGAATCCAAATTACTCAATCCAAGTATGTAAAGGAAATCTCATAGATGTTTTGGATGGATGAGTCTAATCTAGTTACTACACCTATGGCAAGTTAAGTGAAATTATTAAAGGAAGACGTTACTGGTGAGGTTGATCAAACACAAAATAAAAATAAAAAATCTATGATTGGAAAGCTATGGTATTTTATACATAGCAAACCAGATATTTTCATAGCTATTAGAATCATTGAAAGGTTATCATCTAATTCAAGGGAAACACATTTACCTATTGTAAAAGAAATTTTCAAATATCTCAAAGGAACTGAAGATTAGGGCCTATGGTATAAACAAGAAGAAGACTTTAATCTTAAAGTCTACATAGATTATAATTGAGCTAGAAATATTTATGATAGAAAATAAACAAATAGAGGATTATTCTTTTTAGGAGAAGACTTTCTTACATGGATAAAGAAGAAACAAAGTTGTATTTCATAATCTACTGCTAAAGTTGAACATGTTGTTGTTGTAATGAATTGTTCAAATATTGTTTGGATCAAAAATTTATTTAGAAGGAATGTAAGAAGAAGTAACTAATAATGCTATTATATAATGTGATAATACAAGTGTTATGAAAATATAATTTTTTTTGATAATGCATGCAAGGAAAAAGAACATATGTATCGAGTATCACTACTTGAAGGAGCAAGTTCAAGAAAAAAAAGTTAGGCTAGAGTATGTAAAGTTTAAGGAAAAAAATCCTAAAATTTTTACCAAGTGATTTCTTAAGGATGATTTTTAGTATCTAAGAGGTAAATTGGGGGTCCTTCCCCTATCAAAAATTCACTAGGTGAAGCTGCATGATGCATCAATTCATGAATGAATTAAAATAGCTGATGGAGTTGATGCATAAGTGTTCACACTTTCAAAGCATTTCCAAAGTTATGAATTTAAATATAATATAATTTGTACATTAAATGTATAAAGGTGATTATAAAGGTTTATAAGTTTCACATTAAAATTTAAAATGACCTTTGACATTTTTGTCAAAGGGGGAAAATATACACAAAAAATAGGGAGAATAACATAGAAAATGAGAGAATTGTATCTAAAGGAGAGAATATATTTAAGGGGGGACAATATGTTGAATAGGGAGAATAATTTGAGAAAGAAGATAGAAAATTGAACATGAAAAAGATATCATAATCAAAGGGGGAGTAATGTTGAATTCAAATGGCTGATAATCGTACAAATTCAATATTAATTTGAAGAACTAGAGTTGCTAAGTTCTATTGTTGACAATGAATACATTTGATTATCTTATGAAATGGTTTTTGATGTAAAATTGTAGGTTATGTGTCTCTATTGGTCAATGACAAAGAAGAAGATTGTTAGCCCAACTATTATTGTAAGGTTATGATGTTATTAATGTGTGTAAAAGAATCATATTAGTTTTTATATTGCCACTAATGTCAAATTCTTAATTGATTGGACATTATGCTAACTCAAGAGAGAGCCATATCATTTTATTGATGAAGATTATTTGATTGATACAAAGGATTCAAAGATATTATGATTAAGATAGAGTTGATATATAGGATATTCAATGCATACTTGAATGAGGTGGAAAATGACAATGCACTATTGGTTTGATTTTTTTACAATGTTGTATTATTGTAATGTATTGAAGATCAGAAGCTTAACTAAGTCACAAGGTTAATGAAGGGAGCTCATATTCAACAAGTGACTATAATACTTCTCAAGCAATTGCAAAGAGGATGGAAGAACACAATATTGGCCAAGCAAGTTAGTATTAACTAAATTATATGTTTCCCAAGTAAATGTAATATTTACCAAGCAATAACATGATGATCAAGTTTGAAAAATTACAATCTAAAGCCAACTTTTGATGAAGGTTTGGAAAATTCAAGAAGGTCTATGTGAGAATAGAAGTGTTTTGCAAGAATAATGATACAAAAAAATAAAGAAGGATCTGACAAAGGAAACTAGGAATGGATAAGGATGGACACAAAGTTCAATGTAAAGTAATTTTTTTATGTGTCTAAATTTATTGAATGAAGGAATTTAGCTATAAACCCTAAGATCAATGATTATAATTAAGTGGAAAATATAGAAGGATCTGAAAGCATTGAGAAATATATTTAAGGACAACAAAATGAGAATTTAGGTTGCTGAGCTAATTGTAAAAGGTTATGGAGCTATTCTCATGTTGGTAGCCAGAAAGTAATTATGTCAGAGTATTAATAGTTGTTGTGGAATGCAAAGTTGATGATGCAAAGAAAAAAGTTTTTTATTTGAGTGAGCAAAGAAGATAAGAGGAAAGAGAAAGGAGTTTGTGGAAGACATATTCAGTTCATTGAGTAGAAGATAGAGAAAGAAAAGGAACTGAGATCTGATCAAGAAAAAGTAGCAGCTCTCCTTAACATATCGCTCTACAATATTACTATTTAATCCTTGTAGTATAAACTATCACAAGTACCTAGTAAACCTAACAAGTCTATGAATTCCTATATGGTAACATCAGTTAGTGGTGCTTGTAAGTCCTTTAAATTAGGCCACTCATTTTAGTCCTAGATAGGAAGTGATAAGGTTTACATGATCTTTTGGTGAAATCCTCTAACAAGGTAACTTTAACAAATTAAATTTAAAAAATTAAAAACCTTGACACTACCATGCATGTAGACAATGAAAATTATTAAGAAAGTGATACCTTTGATTGAGACATTTACTAGAGAGACTTTGGCTAGAAGATTGGAAGCAATAGAAGTGATCTTGAAGCAATCTAGAGATTTTCCACTAGTGGAAATAACTTTTGGTGCATTTTCTTTTTTCCCTTTCTTATCAAGAAGTGAAAGTAATAGTGGCGACTATGGTAGCAGCAGTAGATCCATATCTGAGGAGGATAGAAGAAATGAAGATGGAATTTCCATTATTTTAAGGATAGAACTAGATGGTAAGAGAACCTTTATATGTTTGAATTACAATGAATTTAGTCACTATGTTTCTAAGCATCCCAAAAGAGAGAAAAAGTATGATAAGAATTTGAAGTGTAGAAAGAGTTTAGAGTGATAGTGATGATGAGATATGATTTTTAGTTATTTAAGATGAAGTCAAAGAAGAGAAAGACCTAGTATTCTAGGATAAAAAAAAAGTTGGTTAGATCATAGATAGTGGTTATTTGCATCATATGAATGCTGACATGAATAAATATGTTAAGTTTAGTACTCATTTCTTGGCCAAAGAAAGGAATCAAAATCCTACAAAAATGGACTACTTAACCCAAGATTGGACATCACAAGTGGTTCTTACCCAACTAATTTGGACTCATTTAATTTATCAACTAGGGATATCAAATTGAAATGGTGTTTACAAACTACATACTTCAAAGTTGTTTGAACTTAAAAACTACTCTAAGGGAATTAAAATACTTAAGCTACAAGCAATCTAAGCTAAAAATGAGAATTAAATCTATTTTAGCAAAGCATGAAAATACAAATAGGAATTACTTCACTTGCCTATGCTATAGGAATAGTCCACTAATTATATTATTAATGGCTATATGAACAATAGAGCCTACCTTAGTTCTATCAACTAAATGTAAATCCTATGCTAACTAATTAGTTCACTTCCTGCATGGGCACCTACAGAGAAGTGAAGTAGAATAACTTTGAGATGAAAACTTAAAATGTTCCTTTTATTCATAACAATTATAGAACATACATACTAATGAACAACAAGGTTGTATTTAGTACTCAACAACTTTTTCTATTGAAAAATAACTAAAATCTTAACTCCCTAGAACATAGACTTCCAATTATTTAAATACATAGACTAGGATTTTAGACTCACCAACTATCAAATTAAATAATGGTATTGATTATTACAACCAACTATTAATTATGGTGCCAAAAAGAATAGTAATTGAGGAGCTCATCAACCTTAAATTTCCCCTAATTGGTACTGGGCTAATAACATAGGCAACCATTTTGACTCTTGCTTGGCTGAGTTGACCCTAATTTTATATCTAAAAAATATTAGCACCTCCAAGACAATAACATACATCAAGAATTATTCAAAAAAAATCATCTAAATTAGTTTATCCTATGTCACATTATTCCAGGAGAACTACCCAACCTAGCTAAGGAAGAGAAAGCATCATTCTCACATTATTTTCTAATTAAATGACATATGTTTTCATAGCATATTTATTTTGATCCTAAAAAGTATTTACACACACATTTGTCTAAAATAATCATAAAAATCATGTTCTTGAACATCAAAGTCTTTATAAAGTTTGAGAATTAAACTAAAAATGCAATGACAAAATAGCGCATATTCTGGTTTCATTATTCCCCCTGACTAAAACTTTGAATTGTCCTTAAGAAAACATAAAAAATTTCACCCTTGTAGCCATTCAAAAATCTAAAGCAATACTTTTCCCTTTACCTCTTGTAGCAATGTTCCAATAAAAAAACTCTATTCTCCTTGTACCTTTCCCATCTACGAAGCTCTTCTGTCATATCAACTATCTCTAAATCTTGATGATTAGCAACCAATGGGGATAATAATAGTGGAGGCTGAAAAGTTAAAGGGATCCAATCATTTTTCCTTTCTTCCCCCAACTTGATATAATAGAGTGTTTTTCAAGTAGCCATGATAAAATTCAATGTAGAATGAGGTTCTTTCTTTTGCAAGTCTTCGTTCAATCCTATCCATCGTTATTGATTCCCCTACTTTGCTATAGGGGGATCTATTTCTACCATGGCTTTGTATTCTTGATAGGTTGCATACCTTAAAGGAGGAATAATTTGGCTTTCATATTTTGAGTAAGAAATTTTCATCCATTCATAGTACATAGTTTTGGCATCCTTGGCTTTAGGCCTAAGAATGAAGTGCAGTTTCATATTCTAATTCTCTAAATTAATGGGCTTGATGTTCTCTACTAATTTCTTTTTGGATCCAAGACATTAGTGCCATGAGTTGAATATCACCTACATAAGGCAGACGGTTCCAATCTCTATTATTAGGAACTGCTAAATTATGTAAAAAGAGTTCACAGACAAAATGTTTGATAGCTACATGGGTAGCATGGAAGACTTGAAAGAATTCATGAGGAGTATCTAATGTTAAACTCTTACCCTGAATTACATAGGTCATCTAATAACTAACAAATTATTTCTTCAAAAAGAGAGCATAAACAGAGGAAGGAGAGCACCAAGACATTAATTTAGGAATCACAGCAGTGATATTTGTAATTTTACCACTTAATTGCTCAATCTCCTCATCCTTTTCTATCAAATCCTGAGTTTGATTGAAGATAGTTTTATCTAAGTGCTCTCTCTCTCTCTCTCTCTCTCTCTCTCTCTCTCTACCATTCTTCCCTCTCCTGAATTAACTAACTAGATAACTATGAAATGATGCTTAATAATGAAATAGTGGAACTAGGGCTAAAAGTAACATGTATTTCAAGTGAAGGATCATTAGGAATAGTTTGTTGGGCTATGGTTCTTGTTAACAAAATGTAATACATAAAATGAGGAACATTCAGTGGACAATCATCATGTGTTAGGAAACTCAAAAATTTGAAATGCATGGCATGAAAATATGAATGTCTCCCCTCACAAGTAAAATATTTCACAACATAGATAGCACATACATTAATTGGTTGTGGTAAAGATGTGAGAACTGTACCATGTTTCTAGATTATCTAAAGCTATGGGTCTATATGAACTGTAAATTGAGCTCTAGCTGATATTGCATCCATTGTATCTAAAAACTATTCTCCTTCTAGTGGAAATTCCATTATATTTGCTATAATTTCAAGTGAAAAAAAAAACCTTTACTCCTGTGACTATAGAAAAATTATCCCTTAACATTCATAAGAATTCTAAGGCAAGCTCCTCATTCCATGCAGATAATTGGAACATGTAATTTTTCCACTCCCTAGCTTGAAATATGGGTAGGAAAACTAGGTCTTCCAATAACGTTGTATGGTTAGTTGTTTCTCTTCTCAACAAGCCACCCCCCATTGTTCCTCTGAAGTGATTACAGGAGTGATTTTAGAAAAAAATGGAAGAACTTATAATCAGATGAGAAAATAATTGAAAGTACTTTTTTAAGTGGCTGACATTTTTAACATTAAAGATCACTTAATTCTACATTAAGTGTGTACTTACCAATTTGCAAAAATGTGTGACATAAAGATAGTAGTGACATCACATTATTCTCTTTATCATCTGGTAACATATAAAGAATAATGAACATTTAATGATCACAAAAGAAATAAATGAGATAATAATACTTCCCCCCCAACTAAATTAGGCAATATCTCCTACAATTGCTAGTGACAAAGGTATCTAAAAATATAACAACACATTAAGAAAAAGTTGAAGTTGAGTATGTTTACAGACCTGTTGTCATTTGATGCCATCATACAAGTTGATTAAGAGTGAGATGAGGTGGAAGATGAGAAAAAGTGGACTGAGGTGGAATTATTATGTAGAAAATATTTTCACAATGAAAGTAGTTTATTTTAGTGAGAGAAATTTTGTTAAGAGAGGATGATAGACAAGCAGGAAACTCATCTACAGTTGTTCTAGGAATTGGAGGATCAAAAAGTGACTAGAATTGATGTAGGAACTCTTCACAAGTAGATGGTTTATGGTAAAGTTTTAAGTGGTGTCCACTAACAAGTAACTTGAAGTGAATAGGATCAATGCTAGAGAGTTGTACTACACCATTGTTGAACACAAAAATAATTTCTTATGTTCCTAGCCAATGGGTTTGGAATTTTTTTGGAGTTTGCTAATAATGAGAATCATATAGGAGGGCCAGTCTCCAATGAAAAAATTCATGTCATGGATGAACTTATCATGCCATTTATTTTGCTACTATTGGATTATCTTTGTATTGTGTAGGGAAAATTTACAGTATTCATGAAGGGCATTAAGCTATAGTAACTTGTCTTCTTAAGCTCTGGAAAGATAAACATCTAGCTCTAAAGTAGTTTTTAGAGTCTTGTGTTCAAATTTTATATGCATGGAAGAAAATTTACCATAAAGTAATTCAAATGGGATAAATCTAGATGTGCTCTTCCATGTAGTCCTATAAGCCCAAATTGCTTCAAGAAGCTTGGTAGCCCAATACCTTTTGTGAACAGCAACTACTTTAGTGAGGATGGCTTCAATTTCTCTATTTCTAATTTTTGCCTAACCATCACCTTGAGGATGGTTTGGGGAAGATGTGGCATGATGGATCATTTACTTCTTCATGAGTTCTATAATCAGGTTTGATGTGAATTTAGCTCCTTGATCCATGACAATTTCTCTGGATACTCCAAATCTGGTGAATATGCATTCATATAGAAAATTTGCTACTTTGTAATCTCTTGCATGTGTCGTAGTTTGTGCTTCAACCCATTTAGTTGCATAATTAGTACATAGTAAGATATATTATTTTCCATGACAAGAGGGCTCTATTGGACCAACAAAATTGATACCCCACTTGTCAAAATGTGTGACTACCACTTGTGGCTATAGGGGCATTTCATTAGTTTTAGTAGGTCTTCCCATGCATTGGCATTGATCACATTGTCTTGTATACTCTGTTGCATCTTTGTAAAGAGTAGGAAAGTAGTATCCAATTGTTAAAATCTTATAAGTTGTTCTTTATGCTGCAAAATGGTCCCCACATGGTTCATCATGGCATGCCCATAGGATGTCATAAGTTTTAGCTTCCCTTACACACTGTGAGGTTACTTGATCTGGTTTAGTGTAGAACATCAATCTAGCTATCCATGAGAAATTGAAACTCTTATCAACTAGGAGATGGTGCTGCTTGGGTGAAAAGTTTGGTGGTGTTCTTCCTGTAGCAAGGTAATTTTCTATATCTGTGAACCATGGGTTATAAATTTCTATTGAAAATAAATGCACATCAAGAAAGCTATCATCTATGGCTAGAGGATCATTAGATACTTGAAGTCGTGATAAAAAATATACTACTACATTGGCTCAGCTTGGTTTATACGTTATCTTCATATTAAACTCCTACATAAGGAGTAGCCAACATGCTAATCTACTAGAAATAGCATGTTTATTCATCAAGTATTTTATAGTAGAGTGGTCAGTGTAGAAAAAAACCCTGAAGGTTGTAATATAATGCCAGAATTTATTAAGTTGCATACACAACAACAAGCAATTCTTTTTTAGTGATAGTATAGTTCAACCTAGCACCTTGAAAATTCTTACTAATATAGTAAATGGCATGTTCAATAGTACCTACTTTTTGTCCAAGAACTACCACTAAAGTAGTGTTAGATGCATCATTGTGAATGTGGAAGCATAGCTTCCAATCAGGTCCTCTAAGAATAGGTGTTGTTGTCAACACATCTCTCAAATGTTGGAATGATGTTTCACATTCTTGTGTCCACTCAAATTCAGCCTACTTCTTAAGTTATACAAAAGAGCAGCAAGCTTATTAAAGTCTTTGATAAACCTCCTGTAGTATCTGAGATATCCAAGAAAGCTTATGACATTTGTTTTCTTGGTTGGCATTGGTAGATTAGTAATTACAACAATCTTTACAAGATCCACTTGAATTCCAAAAGAGGAAAGGTTGTTCCAAAGAACAACACCTTCTTCCATCCTGAAATAACACTTCTCATTATTAAGAGAAAGGTTTTATTCTTGACACCTTTTTAATACCTTCTCCAAGTTAGCATGGGCTTGCTCAAATGTGTCACCATAAGTGGTGAAATCATCCATATAGATTGCAACACAATTTGAAGCTATGTTAGAAAATATGCTAAGTCCCACTCATTGAAAAGTTGCAGGTGCATTATATAAACCAAATGATAAGACAAAGTAAGAAAATGTTCCCCATGGACATGTGAATGTTGTCTTATCTTTATCTTTTGGAGAGATCTAGATTTGGTTCCAGCCACTAAAACCATCTAGAAACAAGAAGTACCTTTTTCCTATGAAGTTATCTAGTACTTGATCAATGAATGGTAGAGTGAAGTGATACCTTTTAGTGGCTTTATTGATCTCTCTATAGTCCACACATACTCTCGATTTTCCCCTTTTTTGGAACAATAACTAGAGGTGACACCCACTAACTATCAAAAATAAGATAAATAGATCTAGCATTAAGAAGTCTTTTTTAACTCTTCTTTGACTATATCTTTTAATTTTGGGTTTACCCTCCTCTAAGGTTGTCTTATTTGCTTACACTATAAGTTGATGAATATCCTATGAGTACAAAGACTAGGATCTAAAGCCTTCATGTTAGTATAATCAAATGCAAAGGCTTGTTGACTATTTTCCAACAATTTAATGATACTTTTCATTTGAGATGTAGGAGGTCCATTACTAATATTCAATTATTTTCCTACAAAAATATCTACTTTCTTCACTTTATCCATCATTATGACCTCTGCTATTGATGGAGGTTGAATTTAATGGGGTAATAATGTGTGAAGATAATCAAGTGCTGTAGGAGATTGAGGTGCATTACATTTAGGCAATACAATTTCCAAGGAGTCAACAAGATTTTTAGAGGTAGACTGCTTAACATCATACTAATTATTAAGGATTTCTACTAAAATATCATCTTATTCCTAGGACACAAAAATTGGGTTTCTTTCTAGCATCATGAGCTATTGAATAGAATTAACCTCTAGGGGATCCTCACCAAGGTCTAGCCAAGAAACTTGGTCAAGATCTAGTTGAGGTTGTGCACGAGAGTACAAGATTAACTTCTTAGTTTTGGTACCATCTGATATTGTAATTTTTCTTGAGAAAAATGCAATGCATCCATCTACAGTGGCCAACCAAGGACATCCTAAGTTTAATGGATATCCTCCAAGTGTCCCTCTTGGTGACAACATAACAAAGTCTAAAGGAAAATCTGGGGAATCTAAGGTTACAATGATATCTTCTATCATACCCTCAGGTTTGACAGTTGAATTTTCTACTAACTAGAGTATGTAGGGGTATCCCTTAATCCAATAATGCTAAATCTTAACAAGAATTCTTTGGTCATGACATTAAGTGATTCTCCTAAATCAATCAAAACATTCTAAATTTTGATGTCATTTATATGTATGGTAACAAGAAGACCTCTCAGATTAGAATATTTAGGAATTAGGGCTTTGCTCAACATTAAATCAAAAAGTTGTCCCAACACATGGATAGTAGGAGGATCCTATTTATTTCTAGAAGATTGCTTGAAACATGCTCCCTTTAAAGTTTTATTGCAAAAAGGAATCTCCTTAAGCACATCCAGTAAGGAAATTTGTATAGTCATTTGCTTAAGTTGGTCTAGGAGATCAGTTGTTGTAGGGTTTGATTTGGATGGAGTTGCAGGAAAAAACTTTTTTGGAAATGAAGGAGTGGGTGCATGAATAGATGGGGAAATTGGGACATCAACTAGTTGACTTACTGGACCATTTTTAGTATTAGTGACATTAGTTATAATAGGTCCTTTTGGTGTAGGCAATTTGTTTCTAGACCTGAGATGAATGTCATTGACTTGTATAGAATAGTCCTACTACTTATAGTTGGGATTTGGTGTAGGCTAAGTAGGAAGTTATTGTTTCTTTTTATGGGCTACCATTAGCTATAGGAGGTGAAGGCATTAGGGATTGTTCTTGAGGTGGAGACATCAAGGCTTAGTATTGAGGTGATTGGTTAGGGCCCCACTGAGGTGGTTTCTACCAATTCCCTTGATACAAAGGTTGTTGATTCAAGCTCCATTAAGGATAATGGTTTTTTTGTTGAGGCCATTGAGTATTTTTATGGGGATACTAAGGTGGTTGATGGTATGCTTGATTATACTAAGGTTGCTGGTTGGGCCAATTATTATTCCAATTATGTCCTTGAGGGATAGAATTTCGGGGAATATTGCCTTGCTACTAATTACTATTATAACCAAAATTATTTAGAGAGTCTTGAGGAATACCTTGTCTCTAAGCTCATGGTCACCTTTGAGCAACATAAATCACTTCTCATATATCCTCATTAATTTCTTTTAACTTAGTGGGAATTAGTTTTGCATTTACTACTACAATGGTCTTGCATGTGCAGTTCTTCTTTCTTTCTCTGCAATGAGAGAAAAATTTAGTTAGCATAACATCAACTTCATCCTTTTTCCTTTGGGATTGCATGGTATCCAATTAAGTAGCAACATCATTAATGATATCATGCTTGAAGTCAGACAACATATTAGATAACTCTATCTTTAACACTCCTAGCCCATCATTGGTCTTATGTGGTAGGCTCCCCAGTCCTCTACCTTTCTTCATATTAGCTCTTGAATAGTTTTGACATATCTCCTTAATGTCATTCCAAGTTTTTATTGTAACATATCCTCCAACCATTCGATCTAGGGCTTCCATGCTTTCTGCTTGCACACCTCTTAGAAAAAGATGCTTTTTAGAATCTTCATTTAGGTTATGTTGAGTATTTTGCTGCACATTAAACAAGAATCTGGAAACATAGTCTTCCAAAGTTTCACCCTCCTTTGGTGACATTTTAAAAATGTCATCCCCCTTCATATCTTGACTTCTACAATATTCTTTATATTTTTGAAGAAACAAATTACTCATTTCAATCTAGTTTGCTACAAAATTTGCACCCAACCCCATGAACCACTGAGGAGTAGCATCCTCTAGAGTAGAGAGAAATAATTTCAACTTATGGGCATTAGTTGTGCAGTTATAACTCTTACAGATGATGTCAAACTTAAAGATAAAGGTTTTAGGGTCTTCTATAATAAGGGCATAAAATTATGGAAGTGCAAAAATAGGCATGTTCTTCAAATTTTGGTTCCCTTGCTAAGGTGGAAAAGGAAAATGAAAGGTAGGCATGACCATTCTTGGAGGAAGAGGTGGTTTTTGATAGATAAAAATGGCTATTGGATTATCCTTTAAATGGAGTGAGTCTTTTGATTCAGCATCAATATCTACAAATGGATTTTCAAAGAGTTCATCTTTGTCATTCTCTCTTTGGGTTTTATCTATCTCAAGTTGAGGATCATTGAATGACTCTTCCTAATTATCATGAGGAAGGAATCTCCCTAAGTGATCTGTTCTTCTATGCATAACTTTCTTCTTTTCTACTAAACTATATTCCATAAGGAACACAAATGCAACCAAAAGACTAGTTTGAATTAACACCATCCCTAGCAATGACACCAAAAATGCTTCAGTTTTTCTTACCCAACTCATTTGGACTCATTTAATTTATCAACCAGGGATGTAAAATTGAAATGGTGTTTGTAAAATATATGCTTCAAACTTATCTCAACTTAAAAACTACTCTAAGTGAATTCAAATGCTTAAGCTACAAAAAATCTAAGATAAAACTAAGAATTAAATTTATGTTAACAAAGCATGAAAATATAGCTCAAAATTACTTCAATTGCCTATGTTGTAGGAGTAGTCCACCAATTCTATTATTAATGGCTATAGGAACAACATAGTCTACCTTTTTTCTATCTATTGAATGTAAATCTTATGCTAAACAATTAGTTCACTTCCTGCGTGGACCCCCATAGAGAAGTAAAGCAAAGTAACTCAGAAATGAAAACATAAAATGTTCCTTTTATTCATAATAGTGATAGAACATACATACTAATGAACAACAAGATTGTATTTAGTACTCGATAACTTCTTCAATTGAAAAATAACTAAATACTTAACTCCATAGAACATAGACTTCTAGTTATTTAAATAAATAGACTAGGAATAGAATTCCTTTATTTTAGACTCATCAACTATCAAAGTAAATAATAGTATTGATTATTACAACTAGCTCATTAATTTTAGTGCCAAAAAGAATAGTAATTGAGGAGCTCACGACCCCTAAATTTCCTCTGCTTGGTGTTGGGCTAATAACACAAGCAACCTTTTTTACTCCCACTTGGCTGAGTTGACCCCATTTTTATATCTGAAAAATATTAGCACCTCCAAGACAATAACATACATCAAGACTTATTCAAAACATGTCATCTAAATTAGTTTATCCTATGTTACATTACTGTAGGAGAACTACCCAACCTAGCTAAGGAAGAGAAAGCATCATTCTCACATTATTTTGTAATGAAACAACATATCTTTTCATAGCACATTCATTTGATCCTGAAAAGTAATTATGCACACATTTTTCTAAAATCATCAGAAACATCATATTCTTGAGCATCAACATCTCTAGAAAGATTGAGAATTAAACTAAAAATGCAATGATAAAATAAACCATATTCTAGTCTCATCAATCATGATGGAGGGATTATTGGAGTTGGTAACAATACAACATGTCATATCAAGGGAATATGGCCTATTACTCTTGATGGAAAGAATAACACCAATGATGTCTATTATTTAATGGATTAAAGCATAATCTATTGAGTGTTAGATAGTTGGTTGATAAAGGATATCAATTACAATTCATAAAGGATAAATATATTGTCAAGGATAATGATGGTCAGTTGATTAGAACTAGTACAAGATCTAAAGGTATTGATTCTCAATTGAACCCTATGAAAATAACATGTTTGGTTGCAAAGATTGTATAAAAATTGGTTATGTGAAAGAATATTTTTTTACATAAACTTTGATAATATTGCAAAAGCTAATTGTACATTTTCTATGAGAGATTTAACTAAAATAGTGAATTCTACTAGTTTTTTTGTGTAAATAATGTGTTATGGAAAAGAAGAATAAAGTTTCCTTTCCTAGTAAGAAGTTATCTATCATAGTGAAGCTGGAGGTTATTCATAAAAATTTGAGAGGTCCTACTAGAACAAAAGGATTCTATAGTGAAAGGTACTTCATGATTTTTTTTGATAATTTTACTAGGATGTTGTCAGTATTATTCCTTAAAGAAAAGTTTGAGGCATTTGAAAAGTTTAATCTATATAAGAATAGATTTGAGGATGAATTTGGAGTGAAGATTAAATGCTTAAGATCAAATAGAGGTGGGAGTTTAACATGAATGAGTTTATCACCTTTTGTTAAGTGAATGGCATAAAGAGATAGTTATCAATGCTTAAGACCCCTAGAAAAAGTAGGTTTTCTAAAAGAAAAAATAGGTTTGTAATAGAAGAGATGAGAGCCATGATGTTTGAGAATGATGTATCAAAGACATATTAGAGACAAGTACTCAATACAATAGTACACCCAATGAAATTAGTGTCTATAAAAAAAGATACAAACAAGACTCCCTATAAATTATTGTTTTGACATGCACCCTTCATAATGTATTTCAGAATTTTGGGAAGTAAGTGTTACATAAAGATAAATGATGATATTATTAAGTTTGATGCAAGAACTAATGAAGGTGTGTTCCTTGATTATTCATTTAAAATAAAACTTATAGATGTTTTCATGAAAGAACTAAGACTACTATTGAGTGAACAAATGTAAAAGGGGATAAAATGTTATGAGTCAAAGAAACAATGTTGGATTATAATTCTAATGAGGAAGAAGCTAATCCTAAGCCTATCATAGAAAATGTTCAAGAATTCTTTCATGGTAACAATGATCTATTGAATGTTGTTCAAATTTTTTAATAGAGAGAAGAACCAAGATCTGAACCTAGAGAAGAATTAAGAGTTGAGATTATATACCTAAACAAATCAATAACTTGACAAAGAATCACCATGCTAATCCAATTATTGGAAGAAAAGGGAAGTACAAGAAGAACTATATTTGATTTCTTAGGTTGAACAAAATATTGTAGATGAGGCATGCAACAATGATTATTAGATTCAAGTAGTAATGGAAAAACTAGATCAGACTATGAAGAATGAGACATGGGAATTTATTCCTAGACCTAAAGATATAGAATGTGTTTTCAGGAACAAGATGAATAAACAAGGTGAGGTTGTAAGAAATAATGAAATATTGGTATGCAAGGATATTAGCTATTGGAAATATAGGAGTACATGAGGGGGGGGTTGTGTGGGGAGGGGGGTGGCAGGGGGTGAATTAGTTACCACTAAAATAAATTCCAAATCCCTTAGATGTCAATAATAAAATTTAGACTGAGAAATTTGATTGTTGTTGTTACTCGGTAAACACACAGAAAATGCTATAACTTGGTAAATATAGAGTGTGAATTACTTTTAGTAGATCTTAGAACATTAATAGTAACTAATTTTCTAGCATAAGAGACATAACATGAATGCATGAGACACTAGGAATTAACATGGAAATCCCAATATGGAAAAAACAACACATGTAACTTGTTACTATTTTTCACTCTTCTGAAATGAGCCTTGTTAGGAGCCAACCCTGTTAAAGGTTACAAAACACACTGTTAGTTGTGATCTTGTTAGAGGATTTAGTCACCTTGTTAGGAGTGACCTTACAAGAGGTCTTAAAAAAATTCAAAGGAATTGTCATCTTGTTAGAGGACTTACAACTGGCTATTAAACCATCTCTATTGAGAGATTTTAGATCACTGCTACAATGGTTAGAGAGTAACAATGAAATGGCCTGACTGTGATGCAACTAAATTACTAAATCCAAATGTCTATTCTACTTAAAATTTGATCCTTCTTGATCAAATATTACTTTTCTACTCCACAAGGATATCTACTTACCCTTCATGTTCTCTCTCACTCTTTCCTTCTTAGTTTAATCAACACACTTGCACACACACACTTGAAAACCACAACTTGTCCTTATATTTATATCATCCAAATTGTCAAGTTGGCTCAAATTCAAATTACCATCACCAATATTCAACATCATAGTTAGCTAGAACTAGTACTTAAAATAATTAAGCTTCACATGCCAAAACAACAAAATTCTTTATTAGCTGACCCTATTCAGTAAACACTAGTTTTGAGATGATTTCCTGTGTTACCCAATAGAGGCTCTTTTAACACTGTGAACTTGTCGAAAATCTTTGGCAATTGAGTGAACTTGGTGAACACTAACTCTAAACAACTTTCCCTTCATTAACCATGTGAACTTGGTTAACACTATTTTCTATCATAATTCCTTTGATGCCTGATTGAGCTTAGTAGACACTATCTATGTAGAGAAAACTTCAAGAATTATCAATAGACAAGGAAAACTATCTTTCTAACCAAGTGAGGTTGGTAAGCACTAACTGACAACTGATATGACATTTGTATAATATCAAAGACAAGACATAATTAGACAATTGTATCCAACAATCTCCCTTTTTGGCATTGATGGAAATACAACATGTCATAGCATAATTAAGTTTGACAAAAAGACTTTCTTGGATAGAAAGTTTCTCCCTCTTAGATTTTTCAACAAAAAAAGGCTTCTTCTTTCATGTAGTAATCTCCCTCTATGAAGGAATTACATAACTTCTCCCTCTTGAAATGACAAAAACAAATTTCAAAAAGATATGATAGTAATCTTCTCCATTTTTTACAACACTTGCCAAAGAAAACACATACCAAATGATTATCAATGTACCTTGAGTACTGATTCATATGCAACATTCTTTTCACTATGTTGCATCAACTGATTGATCTTCAAATTGGTTCCTATTGATGCATTACTAAAACTTCATTTAGTGAGCTTTAGATAGGGGAATAACCTCCAACTTAACTCATAGATATAGGAATGAATCCTTAGGTAATGGCTTGGTGAATATGTCTACAATTTTCTCTTTTATATGAACATATTCTAATTTGATTTCTTTGTCCTACACCAGTTCTCTAACAAAGTGATATTTTATAGCAATTTTTTTATGCATTTTATCAAAAAACATGACAATTGGTTCTATGATCTCAACCTTCATGCATTCCAAAAATTTTTTGAACCAAAAAATGTTAGAAAATTCATTTTTTTTGCAACATATTCTACTTCTATCATGGATTGGGATGTGTAGTTTTGCTTCTTGCTTGTCCAAGATACCAACCTTTTATCGAGAAATAATGCTCCACCACTTGTGTTTTTTTTGTCATCAGGATTTCCTACCTAGTTAGCATCAATAAATACTTTAAGGTCTAAGTTTCCTCCAAGTTTGTACCATAAACCATAGTCTTTAGTGCCTTTCAAATATTTCAAGATTCCTTTGTTTTCCATCATGTGATTTTGTCTAGGTTTTGCCAAGAATCTTTCCACTATCCCCACTACTAACGCAATTTTAGGTCTTATGTGAAGTACATACTATAATTTTCCAATCATTGATTTGTATAAGATCTTATCTACCTCTTTGAAATCATCATCTTTGGTAAGCTTTAGTCCAATACACATAGGGGTACCAATTGGTTTTGAATCTTCCATTCCAAACTTCTTGAGTATCTCCTCGATATTCTTAGATTGAGTTATATAGATACCATTCTTGTTCTACTATATCTTTAATCGAACAGAGAATTTTATCTCACCAAACATGGATAGTTCAAACTCTTTGTTCATTTTCTCTAAAAATTCTTTGCATAGATCATCATTGCATGTAAATAGAATATCATCCACAAATATCTCTACCAATACAATCGTGTTATTTTTTCCTTCCTTGGTATACAAACTATTGTTATCATTAGTTCTCTAAAATCCAAATTGTATAAGGTAATTATGTAACTTTTCATACCATCCTCTAGGAGCTTGTCTTAGACCATATAGTGCTTTGTGCAATTTGCAGAACATGTCCCTTTTTTTTGGATCAACAAAACCTTCTAGTTGTTCAATGTAGACTTCTTCATCAAGAATTCCATTGTGAAATGCAAATTTCACATACATCTAATATACTTTGAATCCTCTATGAGAAATATATGCAAGAAGGGTCCTAACACCTTCTAATCTTGCAATAGGAGCAAACGTCTCACCATAATGAATTACTTCTTCTTGAGAATAGCCTTTGCACACTAATCTATCTTTGTTTCTTGATATTTGTCCATCTTCATTCAGCTTATTTCTAAATACCCATTTTGTTCCAATCACATTTTTATCTTTAAGTCTAGGAACAAGAGTCCAATTTTTTTTCTTCTTTATTTGTTCTATTTCTTCATTCATTTCCTTAATCCAACTTTCATTTTTTATAGCTTCCTTAACACTTCTAGGTTCAAAATCAGCAAGTAAACATGTACTTTTTAATTTACTTCTTGTCATAGTACCTTCTTATTTATCTTCAATAATCTAATCTTGTGCCTAATGTATTTTGACATACTAGGACAATAAAGGTTCTTTAACTTTTGAATGAATTGCAATGTCTTTATTTTGAATTGCAACTTCTAGCTTGGCTCATTTAGACCGAGAATGCATTGGTGCGGTAGTCTCAGAATGTGACTTGGGTCCCTATGAATCATTTTGTACTTCTTGCAACTCAGTAGCTAAGCAAGACTTAGGAGGTGAAGTCTCCTTATTGTTAGATGTTCCTAGCAATGTATTAGGTTGAAAGTAAACAAATCTTTTGTTATCTTCTAGTTCCCTTTTGCTTTCTTCTTCAATATTTTTGACAAACTCAGCAATTATCACATGTGCACTTTGTATGATTTTATGAGTAGACAAATTCAACCATTTATATCCCTTACTTTTGCAAGTATATCCTAAGAATATACCTTCATCATCTTTCATATCAAACTTTGCTTTTCTAGACTCTTTCAAGATATAACATTTACTATCAAATACTTTCAAGTAACTTACATTAGGTTTCTAGCCATACCATAATTCATAGGGAGTTTTATGTGAGTCCTTTTTCAACTAAACTTAGTTCAAAGTATGGACTATAGTGCTGATAGCTTCTGTCTAGTTTTTGATAGCAACATTCTTTTCAATCATTATAGTCCTTGCACAATCAATGATGGATCTGTTTCTTCTTTTAGCTATTCCATTCTGCTTAGGAATACCAAGGGTTGATACTTGTCTTTTGATTCCTCTTTCAGTGAAGAAATTATTGAATTCATTGGAGATGAATTCACCACTCCTGTCTGATCTCAAGCATTTTAATCTTTTCGCTATTTTTTTCTCTACTCTTGCTAGATACCATTTAAATTTCTCAAATGCTTCTAAATTTTCTCTAGGATACATAACAATAATCATTCTAGAAAATTCATCAACAAAAAGAATAAATAATTTTTCTCCACTATAACTTTCTATTACAATGGGTCCACATAGCTCAGTATGCACAATTTCCAAGACATCTTTAGATTGATTTTTTTTGCTCTTAAAACTAGTCTTTCCTATTTTTCCAAATTGACAATTTTTTGCACAATTCAACATTTGGTTTCTTCAAACTAGGAATACCTCTTACTTTTCTAAATTTTCTTGTCTTGACCATATTATCAAAGTTTACATGACAAAGTCTTCTGCGCCATAGCCAACTTTCTTCGATTTGAGCAATAAAACATGAGCAATCACCAAGATCAAGATAAAATACATTACCTCTTGTTTGTTTGCCTGATCTAATCAGATTCCCTTTATCATCCAGTAGTCTTGCCTTACCATGCATGAATTCCACCTTGAATCGTATGTTGATTAGTTGTACCTCACTTAGTAGATTATGTTTTGATCCTTCAACCCAATAGGTATTGTCACATACAAGTTCATTGATTAAAGAGATTTGGCATTTCCCTTTTATGTAGCAAGGTTCATTATTTCTAAACCTTACACTATGTCCATCATAGTATTCAAAGTGTTTAAAATTTTTTTTGTCTCTAGTCATATGATGTAAACATCTACTATCTATGATCCATATTTCATTTTTACCAACATGAGAGATAAGTGCCATCTCATCTTCTTCTTCATGAGATTCATCTTTTACAATAATGTATACTATCTCATCTTTATTGTTATCAAAATCTTTAGCCATAAAACAGGTCTTCTTACCTTTGTCCTTGAAGGATTTGTGATTTTTGGATTCCTTCTTGCCTTTTTACTTGTGGCTCTTCTCATCCTTTCTTTCTTTGTTTGGGCACCTCATAGCAATATGACCAATCTCTTTACATGAAAAATAGATTAGGGGAACTTTACCTTTGTATTTTTCTCTGCTATAATGTTTCTTTGTAGGTAAAGCTTCAACAACTTCAAAATCACTATTAGAACTTTCTTCTATTTCCTCTTCACTTTCTAACTAAATGTCCTTTATTTTTTTGCCTTTCTCCTTGAGTAAAAGTTTTGCTTCAATGTACACTCAACATTTTTGGAAGCTAGAACATAATTGTCAAAGTTGTCTAGCTCAATAGCTATCAATCTTCCTACTAAGGAATCCAAATTTATCTTGTGATTTGGGTCACATCTCTTTTCTTGAATAGAAGATACTCTAATTGCATAAATGGGAAGCAATGTTCTAAGAACTTTTCTTACAATAGTTTCTTTCTTGATTTGGGTCGCATCTCTTTTCTTGAATAGAAGATATTCTAATTGCATAGATAGGAAGCAATGTTCTAAGAACTTTTCTTACAGTAGTTTCTCTCTTGATTTCTCCTCTAGAAGCTCTAATTGTATTGACACTAGCTTTGATTCTTTCTATATATTTGGCAACATTTTCATCTTTTCTCATTATTATCTGATCAAACTATTCCTTAAGGCTTTCTTCTTTGGATCTTCTCACATTGGCATCACCACCATAAATGTCCTTTAGCTTGTTCCACATACCAAAAGTAGTTTTGTAGTCTTCAATCTCATCAAATTAATAATAGTTAAGAGTAGATGCAATATCAATCATTGTGATATGGTTCTTTTTCTTAGCAAGATCTCTAATAGATAATGTAACAGTAGTAGTTTCATATTCTTCATCAAGGTATTTGTAGCATGAATGACTAATGGTGGCTAGATGAAGTCTCACGAGTCCCTACCATGTTGAAAATTTGTCTCTGTTTAACTTTGGAATGTCTCTGTTTCATTCCTAATTCAATCAACACACTTGCACACACACTTGAAAACCACAACTTGACCTTATATTTATATCACCTAGATTGATAAGTCATCTCAAATTCAAATTAAAATCACTAGTATTCAACATCATAGTTTGCTAGAACCGATACTTAAATTAATTAAGCTTCTCATTCCAAAACAACAAAATCCTTTGTTAGCCAACCCTGCTTAGTAAACACTAGTTCTGAGATGATTTTCTATTTTATCCAATAGAGGCTTGGTTAACATTGTGAACTTGTAGAAATCCTTTGGCAACTGAGTGAACTCAATGAACACTAACTCTGACCAACTTTCCCTTCATTAACCATGTGAACTTAGTTAACTCTATTTTCTACTAGAATTTCTTCGATGTTGGAGTGAGCTTGGTAGACACTGTCTTTGTAGAGTAAACTCCAAGAATACTCAGTAGAAAAGGAAAACTATCTTGCTAACCAAGTGAGCTTGGTAAGCACTAACTAACAACTGATATAAAATTTGTGTGACATCAAAGACAACACATAATTAGACAATTGTATCAAGTAATTAATAGTAAGAAATTATAGAATATGAAGAGACATTTTTCCCTATTGTCATAATTTAAGTAGTGAGAATATTCTTGGATTATGCAAAAAGTAAGAACTTCAAAGTGTATCAAATGTATGTAAATTCAACATTATTCAATGGGAAACTTGAAGAAGAAGTAGATACATTGAGCATCCTAAAGGATTTCCTTTTATACAAGAAAAGGATATGGTATGTAGATTAAAGAAAACATTGTATGGTCTAAACAAAGTACCTAGAGTCTAGTATGTGAATTTGGATAAGTATTTCAAAAAGTTGGGATTTTCCAAAGGTATGACAGATAGTAATTTTTATTTGAAAGAAATTGAGAATAGATTGTTAATTATTATTATATTTGCAGATGACATAATCTTTGGTGGTAATGATGAAGAAAGCAATAAATTTGATGATGAAATGAAAAATGAATTTGAGATGAGTATGATCAGTGAGATGAAATATTTCTTAGGTCTATAGATTGTGTTGAATAGTAATTTTATCTTCTGGTCATAGACTAGGTATTTGAAATACTTGTTGAAAAGATTTAGCTTGGAAAGTTATAAGCCTATTGGTACACCTATGATAACTAGTCAGAAGTTATCTAGAAAAGATAAGACACCAAAAATTAAGAATAACAATTAAAGATCCATGATTGGAGGTTTGTAGTATATGACTCACACTAGACCAAATATAGAAAATGTAGATGGTATAGTCATAATATTTCAAGAAGATCCTAGAGAAGCACATAATGCAGTAGTAAAGATAACATTCATATATTTGAAGGGTATATCTAATTTTTGATGATGGTATGGAAGATCAAGTTACTTTACTTTGTGTGCATATATTGATAAAATTTGGGCAGGCGATATGGATAACAAAAGGAGTACAAGTGGTGGAGCAATTTTCCCTAGATTAAGATTAGTTTTGATTTAAGAAGTAGTCTTGCTCCTCAACCCTAACTTATTCTAGGGTTCTCTCTATGAATCTTCTCTAACCTAATAGGGTTCTTATATTAGCCCTATCTTGGAAGGATCACAACACCAATCCTTTCCCTTTTCAACCTGTTCACACCATGTAGAACCTTGCTTCATTCTAGCAATGCTCCTTAGATGCTCTAATGACTCACCTATACAGAATTCTCACATATGGCCACAATCTACTCAACATGAAGGGAGAGGATTGTTGCTATTGTTTTGAGACCACTAAAATACTCACCCATAAAAAATCCTTTGAAATCTATATTGATATGAAGAAACTGGTTCAATTTAGGGTTAAAAAGGCTACATGGAATTAGGCCTCCATACCCACCTTTTGGAAATTAATTGAGAAAAAGGATTCATGAGGTGGAAAAGAAACTTCATATTTTGATACCCTTTTGGGAGACCTTTTGGATTTAGTTGGTCTCATTTCTCCAACCTATCTATATAGTGGAATGTTAACTTTAAGCCTAAAATCAAGGGTTTATTAATTTGTTGATTGAAAACACAAGGGTTAGCTCAAAATTCCATTAAAATAGGTTTCCAAAAGGTCTCTTTTATTACAGGGCTTCTTCATTCTCATATCCTTCTCCCCATCCACTTGGATTGAAGAAATTATGGTATTCAATCCCCTTATCTACTATTTCAATCACAGTGATCCCTAACCATTATCTCTTGGCTTTCTTAGGGCATCACCATAGCTTAGCTAAACTTGTTTTCCACAACCTAAGCTATTGTAATCTTATAGTACAAGGATTCTTCTCACACATTCCAAGATACTTGATGAATGATACTCTCCTTAATAAAATAAACCCATAACAGAAACAAAGAAACAATAGAAAATGCAATAACAAAAACTGGATTTCCTATTATCATCACAAATGTGGAATTACAAAATTCACAATTACAATATGCTAACCCACATGGGTGCCTTCATTACAGTAATTTGCAAGACCAAGCTATCAACTACCACCTAGACCTATCATAGACAATGTTCAACATATTCTTAAATAGGCAATTTTATGTCACCCAAGAAGGTTCTAGACATTAAAACTGAATACCTGGGCCTAACAAACTCTAATAACCCACATAGATTTTTCCAAATACATCTTTTTCAATTATTTTAGGAATTTTGGGAGGCACAAAATTGGAAGGCCATAAGTCTCAAACTATTGCTCCAATTGGCTACTATAACCACTTTTTGGAAACACCACCTCATGATCTATATGCTCAAAATTGTGCAAGTGCTCTTCTATCAGGTTTTGGGACCTCATATAGGAACTAGAAATTTTTCTCCTAAATTTTCCACTAGAAATTTGTAATAACTTCTCTGATTCTTAAGCTGGAGCAATGATTTGTTTATGAGAGGCTTACAACTCTAAAATGAACCTTCATGCAGAAAATGGGAACATTTTGAGGTCATATGAGAAGCTTAATAAAAATAGTAAGTTCCCACAAATAGCAACCCCCTATCTACTAGTCCTTATTAAAGTTGAAAAGCTAAAAATTAAAATAAGTTTTGGGTGATGAAATATACATGAATACTATACAGTTTCCATGGTGTAAACGTGAGATAAAGGTGAGATAAAGCTCCATTTTCCCAAACTACCTAGTTTAGGACAACAATTGAGAAAAAACCAAAATGTTTACAAAAAGAGAATGAAATAGATTAAATAAACTATCTACTCACACAAAATAATAGCAAATAACATCTAACAACTCATGCACAAGATACAATATGGAATTCAATGCATCAAATTCCCTCAAGGAGCCAAAAACACATATAATAAAAAAATTAACCCTAAAGTATATGTGCTTATTCATTAAAATTCTATCAAAATGCCATCCAACCCTTTTTTAAGATGGAAGGAGGCCTTATATGGAATCATTCTCCATATTCCAACTTCTTTGAGGTGGTTATGAAACCTCTTACTCAAAATTTCACTTTTTGCAATAAAAGTTGTCATGACAACTTTTACAATTTTTGCAAATTTATCATGCATCTTGACATGTTTTTTGTCCACATGGACTAGGCTTGGTTGAAGCCCACTAAAACTTTGAAAAATGTTTGAATATGTCATCTTGGATATGAATCTACCATTCCATCTCTTCCTTGTCCAATCTACACCTCCAGATGCACAAATGACCCTATTACCAAGAAACTTGGACAAATAAGTGATCTTACATGGTCCTAAGGACCCAAATTGACCTCCTAATGGATAAAACATACTCCAAGACTCATGAGACCCTTATTTTCCTTGTGGCTTGGCTAAGGTAACTATAAGCCAAAACTCAAATAGGAACCCTAGGTTAATAATTAGCCTTACCTAGGTGCTCTTTGCACAATGGTCCCCACAAGAGAAAATCATGTCACCCCTATGGACAATATATCATCAACTATTCCCACCTTCTTCAAATATTTACTTGCAATCCATATTTCCTCTAAATTTGGTTTATCCTTCAAGCTGATGAGGTGATCCATGTACACCTTATGTCTAGTGGTCTTCTTGACTCTTGAATCTAGTACTTGTTATGCCGCTAGCTATGTCTTGTGTGGTAAAACATCATATGCTACATCCTTTTTGAAATTTTGTATATTCACATCTATTTCCCTTAAAGGCCCTTTATACTTGGCTAGGTATGCAACATTGAAGATTGGTGAGATGTACAGATCATTGTGTAAGTCCACCTTACAGGCATTAGCTCCATACTTAATCAAAATATTGTAGGGTCCTACTCTCTTCATTTGTAGTTTTGTAGGTACTCCTTTCTGTAAACTAGAATTAATTAAATATTCAATGACATATTCCCCTAATACAAACTAAACATCTTTCCTCTTCTCACCCACTTTAGCATTCAATTTTTGAGTAGATTCTTGTATAGTCTTCTTCACCTATTCTTAGATCTCCTTCATGGTTTGAGTGAATTATTTAGCCTATCCACTCTTGTATTCCATAGCTCCAAGATCCCTAAGTTCATACACACCCAATGGATGTATCCCGTAAACAATCTCAAATGGGCTCCTACCAGTTGTCCTATTCACACTATCATTATATGCATATTGTTCTTTAGGAATAATCACATCCCAATTTTTAATTTTTTAGTTAGGAATCTTAACAAGTTACCTAAATTCATATTAAGCACCTTAGTTTTATCATCATTCTGAGAATGATAAGCTAATCCAAAAGATATGTTAGTTCCCAACCTACTCCACATGTTTTTCTCAAAAATGTCTCACAAATTTGACATCCCTATTTGACACTATGCATAGGGGTAGCCTATGGGTCCTCACAGTCTCCTTTAAAAACACATTTTTATATGGTCATCATGGGTAGTCTTACAAGGTATAAAATGACCCATCTTAGTGATTTTATCCACTAAAACATAGATACTATCACAACCCTATTGTGTCTTAGGTAACCCCACAATGAAGTCAATGCTAACATAGTCCCATGGACTTAGGGACTGGTAAAGGTTCTAGTATAGAATTAAATTACTAGCTCCTCATTTTTTCATCATGCACACCACACACTATTTAATATATCCTATCACATCTCTTGACAACTTTGGCCAATAGTAGAACCTTTGGATCAAATCTAGGGTATTTTTGATGCCAAAATGTCCACTTAGGCTTCCATTATGCTTCTCTTGGATAACATTCTCTCTCATATAACCCTTAGGAACACATAATTTCTTCAACTTAAATAATAGTCCACTCTACAATATATAATCAAGAAAAGAGCTATAAAAATGATTTTGAGATACAAAGCATACCTTATAGGCTTCAACAAAGTATACATCATCTTTGTAAAGATCCTTGAAACTCTCTATACCAATTCTATGCAGTTAAGCTTATTAAATGGTAATAATCCTCCTTATTAGTGCAACTATAACCTTATTCACTTGCCTTTTTTTATGCTTGATAGTGAATGTAAATTCTTAAAGATATCCATCCATTCCAAATTCCTATTTCTTAAGTTTTCTTGGCTAAGGGCTTGTTTATTAGTAAAAACCATGAACTTCTTGGGTGGAAGGTAATGCTTCCATTTCATAAGAGAGTAAACTAATGAATTTATTTAGTTCAAGGTAGGAGAGTCCCCAAAGGAGATGTCCTAGCCCCTAGCAAATTTTACGAATTTTCCTTAGGGAAAAATTCACCCAAGACCAAGAAGCACAATAACTAGCACAAAAGACTAATAGAGTATGATCAAATTAATGATATGATATTAAATTCCTTGTTCCTAATATTGGATATTGGATAAAATTACATTAGGAGTGTCTATTTATAAAGGCCTCTAAACTGACAAGGAGTTAGCACACTAATAAGTCTTACAACTAGACACATGTCCACCAGAGGTGGATTATCCTCCATTAAGGATAAGGTTTAGTATGATTATGAGATGATAAGCCTCAAAAGGTTTAGTACATACAATTATGTTGTAGACACCATGTGCTAAACTAATAGTGTGAGCAATTGTGTTGTCAAAATGACAACTCAGTTAATTATGCAAATTCTAGTGTTGTAGACATCGTGTGCTTAATTAGAGTTCCTTACTCCAGTGTGGTCAACATGACAACTCATATGAGAGTGAAAAATCCTAAGTGTCTAGCCTAAGAAATAATAAAATAATTCATTTATCCTAAGAAAACTTAAGTAAAGTATAAATAATAATTATTTACACTAACACCCCCCCTTAGGTGCAACTTAGGGGAATGCACTTAAGCTGACAAAATCTATGATGAAATGCATAATGGGTCCTAGCTACTAGGCCATGTTAGGTACCCAAGTACAAATGTAATGTTGAATACAAAATGCAATGCAACCTCTCTACAAGTGGAAAGAGAGGGAAAACCTCATGGGAAAACCATCCCCCAAAAGGAGAGAAAAAGTACAAGAAAGAAAGATGCATGAATGGATGGAGCAATCAAGACCCCCCTATGATAACATACATCTTGCATATAGAATAGAGAACCCCTTAATGAAATATCCCCCTTCATGGAGAATCTTTGATTGATAAGTGTCTGAAGATAGAAGAAAATACAATGCTAACAAACAATGTTTCTCCATGGAGGAAGAAGAAACACTAAGTAGAGGTGCAATTATCCTTCCCACTGTGGATAGGAAGATGGAAGAGGGATCCACATGTAGTATGCAATGAATGTGGCCTCTAAAGTCTACTCAAATGTTGACAAGTCCTTGATGAATGAAGATGCCATGAACCAAACTAGTGGAAGCCCAAAATAAGGTGGCAAACAAGGTAACATGTCCATGAATGAAATTGAATCAAACTCTGAAGATGATGAAGCGTCTAGATAAAAAAATGTAGGAAGAGAAGAAATGTTGCCTCCCTTCAATGATGTAGGCACACCTGTGAAAGAAGCTCCTTGATGACCAAAGAAGTTGCACCATGAAAGTTGAATGATGGTCCTCCCTGTAGGAAGAAATGGTGTCATAGGTGTGGTAGAGAATGCTCCCCAACTAGTAGGAAGAATCCTTAGACAATATGATGTATAAGGAAACTAGAATAGAATCTTCAAAAAATGATATGTCTCCTCATAAGTGAAAGAGCCCTCCTCCAACTACTATAAAGAAGCCACAATCATGTCAAAATGATCAAGTGGTTGAGGGTCAGAGTGTGCCCTCACAATGAGTGAAGAATTATCCTCAAAAAAGAGAATATTGATGTCATCGATCATGTCTCCCACATATTCAATGTGAGACTCCACAAATAACCCTGCAATTTCTTGAAGGAAGTCATCCCAAAAAGCTGAATTAGGAAGACATGGTAATTCCTAATATACTAAATCAAGAGCATCTGACGCTAGAACTAGATCAATAGAATAAATAAAAGTATTAGAATGTGTGATCTCATCTACATTTGGAGGTACCATAAATGGAGTGACTGAAGATAGAATGTTCTTTGGAAATGGAGGGACTCAAGGATCTCCATATGATTTGCAAAGAGCCATCCAAACATCATGAGGAAAACTTTCCATACTAAGAGGAGTAAAAGATTCCTTAGTCATACTTTTATACATAAAGTGAAGAAGATAAGAAAGATATCTGAAAGTAGGATTAGGCAGCAATATCTTCAAAGATAGATAAGGAAATACTTCTATGTGTTCTCTTCTTAGATGATCAATGATTAAGGCACTCCATTTCTTATAGTTCCTTAGTGTCAACTTCAGTCTTATACTAGACTAACATATGTAACAAGAATCCATGAGATCAATAAATGTATGCACCCCCCCACCCAAAATGTAGAAATATTCAATAAACCCACCCCTAATGCATGATTTGGCACTTTATAGATAGTGTGATTACCATGGGCTACTTTGTCAATTTTGAGCTTAGTGGACTTGTAATTTTAAATTTACAACCTCCTTTTCTAGCTTAAATCTAGAACTTTACAATGCAACTCAGAAATACAAAAGTTTTGACATATTTGGTAACCTTAGATGCTTAGTATAGGCTAATATAGACATATAATCATGTTCTATAATATTTGAAAACAAATAATTTTTCATCTACTTTCTAGATTTGTAATCAAATTATAGGCTTGTGTGGACAAAAGTACCACTTTTAGAAATAGGTCATTTTTTGCATTTCTGAGAGTGCATTGCATTGTAAAGTTCTATGAGAGTGAAAAATCCTATGTCTAACCTAAGAAATTATAAAATAATGCATTTAACCTAAGTAAACTTAAGTAAAGCATAAATAATAATTATTTACACTAACACAAATAACTACATAGCGGAAACACAAAAACAATGCAAGATATAATACCAAATCACAACTCTTTATTCATAAAAATAACTGATTACATTTAATGTATCAGGTTGTAAGGCCTTCCTAATTATGGCCAAATATAACAAAAATTATAGTAAACAATTTTGCAAGATGCGTCAAGATCCAATACAAACACTAGCTAGTCCGAATCGACACTTTGGTAGAAACATCAAAGGAAATCTTAAGTTGTGCTCGCAAACCCACAAAGAAATCTCTTAGTTTCCCAAGCCACAACAATTATCCTTCTCAAAGTTCTCTCCTTTTCATCCTCTTATCTAAGATGGATGAATATAACTCACTCCTCTAAATGAATGAATGCTTAAATACTCCACAACACCCCCTACTTATACTCAATTAAGCAACAAGTCAACCTAGTTAGCTAAAAATTAAATAAACCCTTACATTAAATACATGTTGAGCCACAAGTTGACCTCCAATAGGTATTAAATACCAAAATTACTTATAATGATTACAATAAAAATTAAATGCACATAAGTGAGACAACCAAGACCCAAATAGGTCCACACAAACTCTCGAATCGATCCACTTCATGATCACACACTATAGGCATTCAATACACCAAGAACTCTAGTCAGGACCACTACATTATTGAGTGTTAGAAAACCATCAAGCATTGTCAAGCAACCAACACATGCTAATTAACTTAGACTTTGAGCTCCTTCAATGACCGAGAACCTCGATCAATACTACGACCAATAACGATTAAGCATCCAACCTTTTTTTTTGGCTAAGCACCAAGGTTGTGAACCCAACCAATTTGGTCAATCCTCTAACCAAGAAACACCATAGAGATGACTGTGCACCTCTAGATTTCTATAAAAGCACATGAATCTTCAAGAACTATGTCCCACAGTTCGATGGCCAATGAAAATTCCACAACCATCTCCATCTTTACTAAAGGCTTCCACTCTAACAAGGACAAGAAAACTAACATGCAAATCAACCACATCTACATCCATCTATCAAATACCAAAATCTCAACCATTGAATCAATATGCTCACCCCTAGGAACAAATTGAACATAATGCTTCATCAATAGAACCTCATTCACATAAAAAACTAGTGAATCCACACTAGTAACAACAAACTCCACATCAACAATAATATGCAACTCCTTAGAAAAATATGCCAAACTCTCAACACCAACAATCTCATTGTTAATAAGAAGATGCTCTGCAACATATAGTTCACCGCCAATTAAAACTTTGTTTTTCATGATCAAGTGCTCTGTAATTCCCATGTTAGACATCATGAAAACCAATCTCCATCTCACCATCAATAACATTATGAATATCCTCAACAACAACCTCCAGTTGCTCTGCATGTTCTATATCAGACTTCACAAATTGATCAACAAAACCAACATCTTCTACTATACCTTACAATGAAAGAAAATGACTACTTATTACAATTATGAAAATTACCATAATTGGTAGATTTTAAGGAAAAGTAGAAATTTCCATTTTTGGTAATTTCCAAAACCCATCCTACAAATCCTGAATTTTTCCAAGAAAAACCCCTAACTAAGCGAAGATGAATTTCCAAGTAATCTATGAAATCAAGAATATGATTTCACATTTATTACAAAAACAACTTTCTAAAAAACTAGAAAAAAATACAAAAATCAAATTTTAGAGGTGAAGATGATATTTTAGGCTCTTTAAAAAATTTTCAAAGTCCACCTATCAAATTGAGATCCATGGGAAATTGAAATAACTCCTCCTCATGCAAGTTCCTATAAAATTTCAGCCAAAACCCATATTCGAGTCAAAAGTTATGACTCCTAGAAGTTAATGCATCATTCGCCCCTTCTTGAAAGAAACACAACTCCTGTAAGTAGCTGTCTGAGAATTATAGCAATTTTATTGGATCTAACTACATTACTATCCACTTAAATAATCATGTACTCTCTATTTTAGGTAACCCATCCCACTGTATTAGGTATCTATTTTGTTGGCCATGCCTTGTGGAGGTAGTCTTCTTGTCAAGAATTTTGGCAATCTTTTCCTTCTTATTAGCGAGGTGATGTTTCCAATCCACTCCATGGTCATCATCTACATTGGGAACTTCTCCATGGAATGTGTATAAATTAGAAACATTAAAAATAGGGGAAATATTAAGATTTTCTAGTAAGTTGACCTCATAAGCATTATCATTAATTTTTTTGATGATTTTGCAAGGCTCAATCTATTTATAATTAAATTTATGATAGATGCTTGTAGGAAACCATTCATGCCTCAAATAAACCATCACCAAGTCACCAAAAACAAATATTTGTTTCCTTTTAGCAATCTTGTAATTCACATTACTATCTATAACTTTTTTCTGACATCTTATTGGAGTTGGTGAAGGTGTTCAAGAAAGGCAACTCCATCATCACTAATTCTATCTCCCAAGGGAAGTGACACAAGATCTAGAAAATCTTAAGGGTTTCAACCATAGAAAATTTAAAATGGAGATATCCTAGTGGATCTATTAAAAAAACTATTACAAGCAATTTATGGCTAGGGCAATGCCAACTCCCACTATTTAGCCTTCTCCCCCACAAAGTAGTGTAAGAAATTTCCCAAACTTTGATTGACTCCTTCTATTGCTCCATCCATCTGAGGATGATCAGCACTACTAAACTGTAACTATGTTCCTAATTTTATCCATAGGGTCCTCTAGAAATTACTCAAGAACTTGGTGTCTCTATTAGAGGTAATGGTCTTTGGAAGGCCATTTAAAAAGAACAACTTCCGAGAAGAATAGTTCTGCTACTCTTGTTGTATCATTGGTCTTTTTACAAGAAATAAAGTGGACCATTTTTTAAAATTTATCAATAACCAAAAAAATAGAATTATTACCTCACTAAGTGTGTGGGAGACCCAATACAAAATACATACTCAAGTCAGTCCATGGTTTGGTGGGTATTGTAAAAGGCATGCATAATCTTGTATTCTATGAATTCCATTTAGCCACTTGAAAGATTCTACACCATTGCACATATTTAGTGATGTCGCTCTTTATCTTGGGCCAATTATACTTATCTTCAACCAATTTTATTGGTTTTACCTTTCCAAAATGTCCAACTAGTCTGCCACTATGAAATTCCCTAATAATATTTTCCCACATGGATCCGCCTAGTAGACATAGTTGTTTACCCTTAAAGAGGTGACCATTCTGCTTAAAATAGTCACCTTTTACATGTTCCAACTTACGAGAAGATGAAGCCTTTAGTTATTCTACAATTTCCCAAAAATTATCATCACTTTCATTCAAGGCCTAAATATCATTAAAATAAGTGACCTCAATTTCTATTGTGGTTAATAGTGTAGCACGCCAACTCAAGGCATCAACAACCTAATTTTGTTTTCTAGACATATGTTTTAGACAAACGTATATCCCTATAAAAAGGATACTCACTTGGCATGTTGACTATTTCACTTCTTTCATTTGTTGAGATATTTTAGAGTAATATGATCAGTAAATAACACAAACTCAAGTGGGACTAGATAGTGCCTCCAATGTCTTAATGCTTGAACAATTGCATAAAAATATAGATCATAGGCAGAATAATTATTTATTACTATTCAGATTAACCTCAGATAGAAATAATAGTTACATACAAATATAACTTATACCAAAAAATAGTAGATCACATACAAAAGAACCCAAGACACCAAGATTTAATGTGGTTCACCCAATCTCTTGGCTACATCCACCAACATCAAGTCTAGTATTATTATTATCCAATGATTACAATCTACATTCCCTTACAACTCAATACCATCATAAGAAGGTACAAAGTTACCATTAAATTATGAAATCCATAACCCTAATCCTTTTTATACAAGGTTATTTTTGCTTGCAAAAATAGGGCTAGAATAATAGACAAATAGTAGCCAACACCTTTTACAATATAAATGCATTTTTGGCTTCAAGGGCATTGCCCCCAAAAACCCATTCAGGGGTATTGGCCCCTAACCCCACCCTCTACTGCGATAGGAAGTGCACTTGGGGTGTTGTCCCACAACCTCGTAGGGGCACTATCGCTTTACCCCATCTTGGAACAATTGCCCCAAAAACCTCATAGAAATAATCTAAAGAGAGACCATGCTAGATAAACCTTTGAGTCTAATTAGGCTCCACATCACAACACTTACTTCATTTAATTTCTGATTAAAGAAGGTCACAAGCTTACCTATTGGGCTAAGAAAAACACCTATCCCACCATCTAATTCATCACACTCTACTAAACAAAAGCTTTTCCAAATTTTGGAAATATCGGTATAGGAGCTTCAATTACCTTTTTTTCAAGAATTTAACACTCTCTTCACCATCTAGTGTCCATGTGACCTCCTTTCCTTTGGTAAAATTTGTTATGGATGCTACAATACTGCTAAAGTTTTAGATAAAATTTTCGTAGAAATTTTCCAATCCATGAAAACTTCATACTCTTATTATACTAGAAGGACTCTATCATTCTAGGATTGCACTTACCTTTTTAGGATCCATTTAAACACTAGCTTGAGAAATGAAAAGGCCCAAAAAGGTCAAACTAGTTTGCATGAATCTACACTTATTCAAGTTTGTAAAGAGCTTCTCCTTCCTTAAGACACTCAAGATGATCCTCAGGTGTTGTAAGTATTCTTCCATATTTCTATTATAGATCAAAATATCATCAAAGTAAACTATAACAAACTTCCCAATTTAAGGTCACAACACTAAATTCAACAACTGTACATTCAAAAGCCCACAAGGCATAACCATCCACTCATACAAATTGTATCTTGTCTTAAATGTTGTATCCTATTCATCTCCCTCTTGAATATGGATCTAGTGGTATCCACTTTAGAGATCAATCTTGTTGAAGTTCTTACCCCCACTAATTCATCCATCATGTCCTCTATTTGAGGAATAGGAAACTAGTACTTAATGGTAATCTTATTGATTTATCTGCTATAAGTGTACATCCTCCATTTTTCATCCTTCTTTGGAGTTAAAAATGTAGGTACTGCACATAGATTCATGCTTTCCCTAACTAGTCCCTTTTTCATCTATTATGTCACTTGTTTAGTCAACTTTGCATGTTGTGTTGGATTCAATTGATAGGTTGTTTGATTAGGAAAAGTTTTTCTAGGAATAAAATCAAGATAATTTTGAATATCTCTTTTGGATGGGGGATCATCAGGTAGTTCCTCAAGAGAAACATCAAAAAAATCCATTAGCACCTTCATTGCCTTGGGTAACACCAAGTTTTCTTATTCTTCTCCTCTTTTTAATAATATTGCATAACAACAACCTCTTACTTCTATTTGTTTGACAAATTCTCTTGCAAAAAATATGGTTTCATTCTTTTTTTCATCCTTGAGTAGCAACAAAACCACTTTAGAACCATCCTTCCAAAATGTGTAAGTATATTTCTCCCCATTAGTCATGACCTTCCTATCATACTACCATAGTCTTCCTAACAACATATTTAAATCATCTATAGGGATAACATCACACCATATCTCATCTTATAAAATTTTCCAATCGTAAATTTGAGTAAACATCTTTTGTCAACTATTACTTCATTTCCTTTCTTAAACCATGCAATATGATAAGGGTGAGGGTGATTTTCACATTATAAATATAATTTCTCTACCATTTCTCTAGATACCATATTCTCACAGCTACCCCCATCAATAATTACTTGACATACCTTTCCACCAAAGGTGCATCTAGTTCTAAAAATGTTGGTACAGAGCCATGGATCATTAGAGTTCTTTGCTAGAACTTCATATTTTTCTGGGATGATCATTCATGTCCTCATCATGAGGGTTTCTGCCACATCTAGTGAAACTTCTTTCTTCTCCTCCTCTAATTGAGTGAGGTTTACTCTAGGTTGTCTTCCTTGATTTATTTCTAGCATGTTATAATTTGAGCATTCAAAGGATCTATGTCCTTCTTCTCCACATCTAAAATAGGTAAAGGGCCTTTTTTGGTTTTCCCATCATCTTCCACTACCATAACCTTATCCTCACTAAAATCCCCTTCCTCTTTCCTATTTTGCATAATCTTTTCTAGAATCTATATTTCTTTCAAATCCTTGGGAGGATTCTCCTCAGCCATAGTTAGAACCTCCTCAAAATGGTGTTGAGGGACCCCTTCTTTCTCCTCTATTCCTTTTATTGTACTATCAATTCTTCTTTTCTTCATCCTTTAGAGCTAATTGGTAGGCTTCCTCCATACTATTAACATGATGCATACTCAATTCATCTTGGATAGATAATTTAAGGCCATTCATATATCTAGAAATCAAATGCTCATCATTTTCTTGATGCTCTATTCTCAAGGATAACTTATAGAACTCATTTGTGTACTCTTGTATAGAAGAATGATTTTGCTTCAAATTAAAGAACTTAAAAAATAGGGTTTGTGAGTAATTGAAGGTTAAGAACTTTTCCCAAATCTTTTTCTCCATCTTGTTCTAAATTTTGATCTTTTCCTTTTTTTTTCTAATTTTTTCCTTCTAGAGGTGATCCCACCATATCATTGTATGTCCCTTTAATTTTGTGTAGGTAAAAAAAATCTTCTTTCCTTCTACCATAGGCTTCCATTCAAAAAAATTACCCATCTCTTTTATCAAATCTATCAACTCTTTTGGCTTAAGACTACCAACATAGTCTAAGACTTTGATATTGGTCCCTTCATTTTTTCCTTCTAAATGCTAGAGCACTGTATCTTCATAGCTCAACTCTTCCAAGGGTTCTTTTTCATTTTCTTCATTTTGATTAACTCCTCTTTAATTTCTCTCTTTATCTGATTCAACTTGTCCTTGTGCTACTAGTATTCCTTGATAATCCATTCACCCATTGAGTCATTTAATCTACCTATGCATATCCAACATAAATATTTGTATTGGAGTGACACTTCTTCCTTTTCCTCTTCCTCTCCCAACCATCTTCTCGCTCTAATACCAAATGATGTAGCCCAAACCCTTTCAAAATAATACTCAAAAAATATTAACACAACATAAATTTTTAGAATATCATTAACTTCTCCAACTCTATTGTACCTTAAGATGAAATAAAATGACTACTTATTACAATTCTAAAAATTACCATATTTGGCATATTTTCAAGATAAATAAAATTTCCCAATTTTGGTTATTTCTAAAACCCATCTTATGAATCTTTAATTTTCACAAGAAAAGCCCTCAACTAAGTCAAGATGAATTGCCAGCTAATCTATGAAATCAAGAATATGATTTTGGATTTATTACAAAAACAACTGTCTAAAAAACTAGAAAAAACACAAAAATCCAATTTCAAAGTCCAAGATGATATTTTAGACTCCCAGAATAATGTTGAAATGGCCACCTATTGAGCTAATCTCTATCAATAATCTAAACAACTCCTACTCATGCAACTTCCTATAAAATTTCAGCCAAAACCCATGTCCAAGTCAAAATTTATGATTCCCAAAAGTTGATGCATCACACCTCGACCTTGCTATGCCATCTTCACTTACAACTAAGTACTCAAATTGGCTAGAAAAGTCTCTTTTGGATTGGTAGACTTCAACTCCACAAACATGTATGGAATGCCTTCCCCATCCCATCCTTAACTCAATCAATGAAACTAGCTTCCAACCGAGTAGACACTTCCTTAGCTTGATCCACCAAACTAGCATCAAATTGAGAAGGTACCTCAAAAAGCCTCCTCTTAATCACATCATGGAAATTCACAATAATCCCAAGGTATAATCCTCTTTGATACATCTTCCTAGGTCTTCATAAACTCGCTTCAAAAAAAGACAAATAGATCAATGTTCCCTAACAAGACAAACCTTCCATCTTTGTAACTGTTGACCAATATGCAAGTCCTCAATAGTTGCAAGTTAGAACCATGATATGCTACCTTAAAACCAAGAGATTTAGGACTTTAAAATGAAAAATCCACCACTAGATCAACATTTTCTTAGATTATCTTCTCTCAACCCAAGGTCTTGGTACAAACTGGCTCAACTTAAGAGATCAGTTTACGCACTTAGTAATAACTAAGCTCTGATAACACCTAATGCGGTGCAAGGTAGGAGATTTCCTAGCCACCCAAAAACAACCATAGAGTGGAAACACAATAGAAATGCAAGACCTGATACCAAATTACATCTCTTTATTAATTAAAATAACTAATTACATGCAATGTGTCAGGCTGTAAGGCCTTCCTAGTTATAGCCAAATACAACAAAAATTACAATAACAATTATGGAAGGTCCCTCAAGATCCAATCCACACACTAGCTATTTTAGATCCACACTCTAGTAGAAACCTCCAAGGGAATCTTAACTTGTGCTCACAAACCCACCAAGCAATCTGCTTGTTTCCAAAGCCATAGCTACTAACCTTCTCAAAGTTTTCTCCTATTCTTCATCCTTTTCTCCAAGATAGATGAATCTGACTCACTCCTCCAAATAAATGAATTCCTAAAGTTTCCACAAGATTTCCTACTTATACCCAACCAAGCCACAAATTAATTGAGTTAGCTACAAATTAAATAAACCCTTATGCTAAATACACATTGAACCAAAAGTTAGCCTCCAATAGATATCAAATACCAAAAATTCCTTTGAAGCCTTACAAAAAAAATTAAAAGCACATAAGGGAGACAGCGAAGACCCAAATAGGTCCACACAAAATCCTAGATTGATCCATGTCACAATCACATGTTACATGCCTTAAATGCACTAAGAACTCTAGTCAGCACCAACACACTATTGAGTGTTAGCAAACTCCCAAGCATTGTCGAGAAACATAGGTGTTGAGCTCCTTTAGTAGTTGATCACCACACTATGCCCATTAATGACCAAGCATCCACCCTTATTCTTTGACACAACACCAAGCTTATCCACCAAGCCCATCAGGTCAAGCCTCCAATTGAGAAACACCATAGAGATGACCAAGTAGATCTAGCTTTCCATACAAATACCTAAATCTTCAAGAACCTTAGATTCTATTGCATCAAGCATATAACTCCAAATCATAAGAAGAGTACTTCTTCTTAGCTTCATTTAATTTATCACTAAAGAAGGCTTCTAGCCTGCCTTTTTGACTCATCACACCTCCTACTACCATCCCACTTGAAACACATTCTAGGATAAAAAATTTCTCAAAATTGGGTAGTTTAAAGATAGGGTGTGTGGCTACTTGTTCTTTCAAATTATCAAATGCACTCACTTCCTCTGGAGTCCACCTAAACTTAGTTTTCACTCACCGCTTAATGACATCTACAATGGTGCATAGATACTACTAAAATTCATAATAAATTTCCAATAAAAATGAGCTCAACCATGGAATTTCCTTAAGATTTTTTCTATAGTAGGTTTTTGAAACCTTCTCTTGGTCCATCTTCAAAGACTCTTTGGATAATACAAATCCTAGGTATACAAGATCTTTCTTAATAAACTCACACTTTTCCAAATTTATTGCCAATTTCTCCTCATGCAACTTCCTTAACACTATCTCCACATATTTTGGGCATTCTCATCTTGTCTTATTAAAGTTGAGTATATCATTGAGATACACGACCACAAACCTTCTAGTGTAATCCTTCAACACTTCATTCATGAGCTTTACAAATGTGCTAGGAGTATTTAAGAGCCCAAATGGCATAACAAGCCACTCATACAATCCATTTGTGGTTTGAAAAGTTGTCTTCCACTCATCACCTTCCTTTATCCTTATTTGATGGTAACCACTTTTAATGTCCAAATTTTGAAGTATTAAGTTCCTCCAAGACAACCCATCAAGTATTCAATTCTAGGTATGTTAAACCTATATCTTATAGTGATCCTATTAATGAACCTTGAGTCTATACAAAGCCTCCACTTTCTTCCTTTCTTGGATGCCAAAACTACTAGTACTACAAAAGGACTGATGCTCTTCTTTATTAGGCCCTGATCTAGGAGTTCTTGCACTTTCCAGGCTACCTTTCTATTCTAATCTAGGGTAAGCTTGTAGGCTTCCTTATCAAAAAATGAAGCACCAAGTACAAAGTAAATCTAATGACTTGTCACTCTCATTATGGGTAAAGTTATAGGTGTTCCACCACTCACGATGTCCTTATATTTCTCAAGCATCTCTTGGATCTTAGTGGGTAGGGAACTTGTTTAGCTTTCTCTTCATCTTTAGGTTTAAGGAGAATGGCATACCCTTCACTACTTCATATTTAAGATCCTTGATGAACTCCTCATTACTCAACAACACATTAGGAGTTTTTGATTGTGATTCATCTTCCTCCAACAAAGACTAAATCTTTAAGGTTCTTACATCCTCCTTGAAAGAGATAGAATTCTCCTTCCAATCACAGATATAACCTCTATCATATTTTCATGGTCTATCTAATAGTAGATGGCATGTATCCATAGGCAATATGTGACAAAGTAATTTTTCCCTATAGCCTATAACTAAAAACTCAACCAAAGTTTACATTCACCAACACACTTTGCCATTTGTTCAACTATGTAACCTTGATTAGGTTAACATGAGGTACCTTATTTAACTTGATCTTCTCTACTTCTTTTTTTAATCTAATATTTTATGTGGAGCCTGAATCTATAATCACCTTGTACACTTTGTCCAAAATCTTGTACCTAATTCTTAACAAGTCTCTCATATGCTTGAGATCATCCTTAGCTAGTTGCATGATTAAAACTCTCTTGAACATTAAGATATTTCCTCACTCTAACTCAATATGATCTACCTCAGATACCTTAGAACTCATGGAGTTCACTTGAGCTAAGGAAACCCTCTTATCTCCACTTGAAGAAGTAGGCTTGTCAGGACATTTATATGCAAGGTGGCCCAATTGACCATAGGTGTAACACTTCATGTTTGTGAAATATGAGTTTCTCCTACCTATACCACTTCCTCTATTTGAGCCTCCTTGATTTCCTCTTCCTCTTGAATAAACTCCCCTTGAAGTGGATTTACTACCCTACTCTGCTAGCTTAGACTCAAGTTGATTTCTCTAATCATGGTGTATGTCTTAGTATCCACTCTTATGCCTTCTTTGGTCTCTTCATTTTCCTCTAACATTAAAGTTTTAATGAGCCATTTTCCTATTCTTCTCTTCACATTAATTTCCAATTGATGACACTTATGAATAGTTGTAGTGGTCCATAGGCTTAGTTCCTCTTGGATGCTCGATTTATGCCTACCTAAGTATCTTTCTACCTTCAAAGGTTCCTCTTCCTAAATATTTGACCTTAGATATTGATTTTGGAATTCCTCTATATGAGAGGCCACATCAGAGACCTTCTTCTTCAAACCTTGCCTCTTTCTATGTAATAGTACCTCATAATCTTTTAGAATATAATTCTCATTCACTTTGGTCAACATAGTATCGTAGTTAGCTATAGGATTCTTGCCCATGTTGACCCTTTCATCCTACAAGTACTTCCACCATGTCAACACTAATTCCCTAACTCTTGATTTGGCAACCTTCACCTTTTGTGCCTCTGTGACACCTTTAAATTCAAAGTGGTTCTCAATCCTCTCAATCCATTCCATCATTATCTCTATGTCTATCCTTCCATTAAGAAATGAGATTCCTTCTAGTGCTTTGATGGCCTTCAAGAAAGGCTCTTCATTCAATGGAGGGTCTAGTTTAGGTATGATGTCCTCTTCATCAATCTCTTCCTTTCCCTTTTCACTACTTCCACCTTCTTCACCTTTATTCTTTGTTGCTTCAATAACTTCTTCTAGCTTAGTCTTCATTTCTTCTAGAGCTTCTTCAAGATTCTATTTTTCTCCTAATTCTCACCCATATCCTAGCTACCTCTACATTAGTCACCATATTTATTTCACCTACTGACTATTCTCTAGAATGAATCATCTATCCACAATTGTAAATCTTTTAGGGTTCTGATAGCACTCTAATGTAAGAACATTCTTGTTCCTCAACCCTAACTTCTCCTAGGATTATTTGTAGGCCTCTTCTCTAGCCTAAAAGGGTTCTTATATTAACCCTAACTTCAAAGGGTCACAAATATAATCTTTTCCCTTTTTGGCTTGTCCACACCAATGTGAAACCTAGCTCCATTGTAGCAATGCTCCTTAGATGCTCTAATTTCTCACCTATACCAAATTATCACATATGGCCACAATCTACATATAATGAAGGGAGAGGATTATCCCTATGCTTTGAAGACCACTACAATACTTACGGATCAAAAATTAATTGAAATATATATTGATTCCAAGAAACTATTCCAATTTAGGCCTAAAGGGGCTACAAGGAATTAGGCCTCTAAACCCACTTGTTATCAATTAATTCTTAAAAAGGCTTCATAAGGTGGAAAAATCACTTCATATTTAGATATCCTTTTGAGATACCTTTAGGATTCATATGGTCTCATTTCTCCAACCTATCTATATACTAGAATGTTGATTTTAAGAAAAAACTCAAGGGTTTTCTAATTTTCTAACTGAAAGCACAAGTTTGTTCAAAATAATATTAAAACATGTCTCTGTAAGGTCTCCTTTTTCACAAGGATTTTCCACTCTTATATTCTTCTTCACATTAACTTGTATTGATGTTTTTATGACATTCAATCACTGTGATCCTTAACCATGCTCTCTTGGCTTGCCTAGGGCATCACCAGAACTTGGCCAAAATTTCTTTCTAGGGCCCAAGATCTTGTATTCCTATTACAATGAGTATTCTCACACATTACAAGAGATTGTACCATTTCCATGATGCAAAGGTGAGTTAAGAATCCATTTTCCCAAACTGACTAGTTGAGAACAACAACTAATGAAAAACCAAAATATTTAGAAAAAGAGAATGAAATGGATCCCACAAACTATCTACTCACACATCGAATATGTAAATCACATATAAAAGCTCATGCACAAGGTACAACATGGAGTTAAATCCATCAAATGCCCTCAAGAAGCTAAAAACTCAAATTGTGACAAAATTAACCCTGAAACATACTTACTCATTTAACAAAATTCCTTCACAATACCATCAAACCCTTGTTCAAGTTCAAAGGACACCTCATATGGAATCATTATGCCTATTCCAACCTCTTTGAGTTAGTTATGCAACCTCTTACCCAAAATTGTACTTTTTGCAATAAAACTTGTCATGACAACTTTTGCAATTGTTAAAAGGTTGTCATGCATCTTGACAACTTTTTTGTCCACATAGACTAGGCTTATTTAAAGCCCCCTAAAACTTTCAAAAATGTGTGAATATGTCATCTAGGAAATGAAACTACCATTCCATCTCTTACTTTTCCAATCTAACCATCTAAATGCTACAATGTCCCTATTAGGAAGAATGACAACTCTTGCACTTTACCTGGAAACTTGGACAAATAAATGATCTTGAATGGTCCTAAGGACACAAATTGACCTCCTAATGGAAAAAATATACTCTAGGACTCATGAGCTCCCTTATTATCCTAGTGGCTTGGCTAAGGCCACTACAAGAAAAAATTCATCTAGGAACCCAAGCTTAACAATTAGCCTTACCTAGGTGCTTTTGCACCAAGTTTCTTGACTAGGCAAGAAACAAGGTTGTATCTCACTGAGTACAAAAAAAGAAGAATATGCAGTAGTAGAAAAAAATGTAATCATATCATGTGGATGAAGAAGATGTTCAAGGCTACTAGGATAGATTTTTTCAAAACTTTTTATTGTACCTAGTAATAACACAAGTATAATAAGAATGTCTAAGAATTTTGTCTTGCATTCTAAGACTAAGCATATATCCATTAAGTATCATTTTTTGAGAGAGAAAGTTGGATAGAAAGAAATTAGACTAGAGTAAGTGAATAAGAAAGAGAATATTATAGATATCTTTATGAAGCCCTTTCCTAAGGATGCATTTGAGTATTTTTGAGTTATGCTTGGGGTTATTCCCTTCCTACTTCTGAGTAGATTATGTAGAGAGTGCATCAATCTAGTAGTACATAAAACTAGTGTTTATCTAGATTGAATGTTGATATTTCCTATGTGGGGGTGTATCTATAATGAGTATATTCATCAAGGACACTCAGTAGTTTGTATAGAATAGTCTATTTGGACACTTGAGCTAGTTGAAGACTTTGAATAGCTCATTGACATAATGATGTCTTTATTGTTAATGCCAATTGGGGAGAATTGCACATGTAAATAATATTCTAGAGGTATGTTGGAGATGTATGAGGATGAATTGTTTAGTGATAGATAGATAGAGTTATAATAATAGGGGAGAAGTGTTAGCTTATGATGTCCATCCATTTAAGAATGAGGAAGGAAAGATGAAGAATTTTTCCTATGAGTTTTAGATTTGATTGATGAAGAGGATTTCAAAAGAAGAAAGAAACAACAACAACAGAGTTGGATTTGGTATTCTTAGAACTTAGATATTTTTCTTCTATGTTTCCATCAATGCCAATGGGGTACATTGTTAGTATGAATGTTGATTATATTCCTTTAGGGGAGTATCCTAAGCATTGGAGAGTTGATTAGTATTATTGACATGTTGCAGTAATGAATGTGTTTGTCATTAATGTCAACATAGTATTATTTTTATAAAGAATCACAAAGTGGTAGAAAAAGAAAAAGGTCAGTTGGAATATGTATTGATGATGAGGTGAAGCACAAATGAGTATACGTTATACATTGTGTCTTGATAAAATGGACAAGTGCACATACAAAAAGTCAAAGACATTACTGAGCTTTTGAAGAATTATAGAGTATAGTTTGTAAAAAAGTTACCTTAGAAATGGTTGGTGATGTTTGAATTGTATCTAATAATAGAGTTAGAATCATGATTAGAAAAGTTGGATACTGATAGTAATAAACCAATGATGATGTTAGAAAGTGTGTAAGGTTAAAGGTCATACATGTGAGAATTTGCAAATATAGTGAGAAGAAAATGATTCATAATTATGAAAAGATGTTAAGAATTATAAGATCTTAATGATGTCCTATAACAACTAATTGCCTAAGCCTCAAGGTTGAATCAGTTGATTATTTTGATGATATAGTATAAAGGTAGGTTATTTTCCTTATGATAGTGTCTCAATTGATGTATGCAAGTATGAGTAATTTGTTCAAATGAAAATTCTACAAGTAATATGACAAGTTGGTAAATGTGTGTAAGAAATCAATGGGATCAATGTGATGCAATCTGGAAGATCTATTTTTGAGATTTTTAATAGGTTTATTTTGGTCAAGAGGAAAAAGGATTTAGAGTTATTTCATTTCTATTAATTCTATAAGGAATAATACAAAGACATGTTAGATAGTGACTTCTGTGACGTTTCCCTTGAATGTATTTGGACAATGGGTCCATCTACCTTTTATAACTCCTAATAGGGTTGGAAACTCCTAACAAGGATTTAAATTGTCCCTATAGGGACTAATATGTACTGAATGTAGTTCATTGGATCCTAACTTAGTCCATCCTCTTACAATGGAATTTTACATTAGTACATCATTTTTGGGGACCATCCCCACTGTATTTTTCCCTCTTATCAAGGGATTCCCTAGATAACATATCTTTTGTTATTTTCTATGTGTATCTTGTTATAGTTGTTGGTTATATTTGTGGTGTAGAAGAACCTTGTAGAATGAGAAATCCCTAAAGCAATGTTGGCTTGTAAATGGTCTAGCCAACCATTTTATGAATAAGGACTAAGGATTACATCCCATAGTATGTTTAGAAGGTGTGGATAAGTAGGATTTATGTTCTAGTTGTGATTTTAGCAATTAAGTCCTAATAAGCCCAGAAATGCAAAAAATGCTCCTAAAGGAAAAAATATGGAAAAATGAGTTAAAGGAAGAAATATTTTTTTGGTAAAGGTCCTTAGATGTTCTAGGATCACTTTAAGTGGTTTGAAACTAAACTCAAGAATTTTTGAGGGCTCAAATGACAAATTGACAAAAATTCTCAAAGTTGCTCATTTATCACTTTGCATTTTTTAATGTTGCAATGACAACTTTTTTCACTTTGGTGAAAAATGTGTAATATGAGTATAGTATTCAACATGAGGGTTAGGGTGGTTAGTGAAGGATATTTAAATGAAATATAACTTATTAGAAGAGGTTGGTTATGCCATTGTACAAATAGTTGATGAATGAAAGACTAATTGCTGAAAGAAAATTTAGTTTTTGAAGGATTACTTGAAGAACTTGATTGATTTGCTTACATTTTTAGGGAATATATTTTTTTTTCATGTTATAACTCTATGTCATATTTCTTTGATTATTAGCATGAATTTTATTAGGTTTCCAAAATTATTTATTTTCATTGTTTCTACTAGTTGGATTTGGCAAGTTCACACAAAAATGGCTAGAAATTGAGTTCCTATAGTTGAAAACCTATGGCCTTTGGAAGTAAAATAACAACCTATTTATCCTATGTAAATATCAATTTTTGAGGTTGGGAAAGGTTATTGTCTATTTTTGCAAGAAAACCCTAGTCAAGCCAATAAAAGCTTGGTAAGACATAGCTATGCTTGTAGGATAGAAATGAATGGAGAACTAGATTGGTGTGTCACAATCATGGTTAGGCAATGATAGAAGTGCATGTCTAGTGTCCTTGAACTAGAGGAGGGAATATGGAATGGATTTTTACTTTTTTATAAGTGAAGTAGTTGTTACTTCCCTACAAACCCTTAAAAGTAGGGCTTCCTAAAAATGTACCATAGAGACACTTTGAGGACTTGAGGCCTAGAAAATCCTTAAGTACAGGTCAATATGATATAATTTATAGTAGACATCTATAGGCCTTGTTAAGATATTTTATAGGTTATAGAAGAATCCTTGTTTCTAGAAGGGATAATAGTGGCTCATAGGGCTACAAGGACAAACAAATCAAGAATAGGTTGTGGTTGTGGGAAACCTAACAAGATGGTGGAGAATGACTTGAGATAAGTCAAGAACTTCAAAAGGAAGGCCTAAACTTGATGATTACCTTACTGGTAGAATCTAGTGGATTTTTTTCTTGATAAGAAAAAAGGTCCATAGTTGGGGTTTTCAGAGTTAATGGAGTGAAATTTGAATTGATTGGTGAGTTTCTTGGTGGAAGGGTATCATGATAGAATCCTATATGTTATGGTTAGAGGAGAGAGCTGATGAAGGCTGAGAGATAGCCTTGGTAGAGAAAAATAACTCTAAGAAGAAGAAGCTCCCCATCAAAGTGTTAGCAAAGCCATAAGATTAAGGCTTGTGCTAGTATTTTGGTTCCTACTAAATGAAGTTGATCTACAAAGATATCGACCAATGTAGAATTGGCTAAAGAGGTAGATAATCAAAAGAAGATCATAGATGAAAAAAATAGGCTTCTAGATGAGGCTATAGAAGAGATTAAAGACAAATTGAAGGAAATGGAAGAGGAAACTCTAGCAAAGGGAGATGAAGACTTATCCTCAACTTAGTGAGCAAGTACCATTCCTCAAAGCCCACAAAGAATTTAAAGAAAAAGAGTCTTGAGAATATTCCAATGTTGTATGAGAAAATGGATATAGAATTAGTCCTAGAATGGATTGAGAGCATTGAAAATCATTTTGAATATAAAGGGATAAAAGAGGCTTAAAATGTAAAGGTGCAAAAATCTAAATTGAAAGGATAGGCACTAACTTGGTGTATTTTTTTTCAAGAGGATAGAGAGTGTGAAGAAAAGAAACCAATAGCCAATTGGAACATTGTGGTAGCAATTATAAACGAGACCTATTTATTAGGGGACTATGAGATCCAAATTCATAAGAAAAGTATAAATATCTAGCAAAGGGATCTTGATGTGGCTTCCTACACTAAAGAGTTCCAAAAGCTAGTTATGAGGTCAAGGGTACAAGTGGCATAAAGCTGAGGGTGGCAAGATACAAAAAAGGTCTTAAGGGATCAATCCAAAAATGAACTAAGTTTGTTCAGTCTCACTAGTTTGCATAGTTGTTTCCAAATGGCTTGAAAGGTGGAAGAAAAGTTGAGAAAGAAGAGTGACTCAATCTCTAAAGGAAGAGTTTGATGTAAAGATTTCAGGGGAAACTTAAAGGGTGGTCCTAGTGGAAGGACCAACGATTAGAGAATATATAGAGAGGCCAAAAGGATTGAGTAAACCAGTGAGAGCCCTCAAAAGGGAGGCTCCAATAGAGGAAGAGGTTCCAATAATAGTGGCAGAGGAAGATATGGGAATAGCAATAGTGGATCACATTTTAGCAACATGAAATCTTACCAATATGGAAAGCTAGGTCATCTTACCTATAGGTGTCCAAAGAATGCATCAACATCTTACATGGTAACAAGAAAATAACCTATGAACAAGATGATTACATTTAGAAAATAGATGAGGTAGACATTGAACTAGAAAAGGGTGAGAACCTAATGTTATGAAGAGTTTTGGTCAAGGAACCACTAAAGGAAGAAGGTAAACAAAGGAGGAAACTTTTCTAGAATACATGTAAGGTACTTGGAAAAATATGTAAGGTGATCATAGACTTAGGCTCTACTAATAATATGATATCAGAAGAAGTAGGGCACAAGCTTGGTTTAATAAAAATTCCACATGTGTGTCATAGCAAAATTTGGTTGAATAAAGAGAAGAATATACTGGTCAATGAACAAGTATGGGTGGACATCACCATTGGAAATTGCCAAGAAAAAATCCTACGAAATGCACTTCTAATGGATTATTTCCATCTAATGTTAAGAAAACCTTGGCAGTATGATGAAGAGGCAATGCATCATGGAAAGGAAAACAAATATTCCTTCAAGAAAGATGGAGTCACCTATAGGATACAATAATTGTTAGAAGAAGACAAGTGGGAAAAAAATACTACCAAGACATTATTGATGAGTGAGAAAGAGTTTTTTAAGGACCTAAAGGAAGGTGAAGGAGTTAGATATGATATCATTGTGAATCCAAAGGAAGAGGAGACATCATCACAAACACCTATACTGGTAGAAGTACAAGAACTACTAGATTAGTTCAAAAACATTATATGTGATGGAGCACCACCAATGTTAACTCCAAAGAGAGCCACAAGTCATAAAATTGATTTCATACAAGGTGCATGTTTACCAAATAAGGCTGCATACAAGATGACACTAGAGAAGAATTAGGAGATAACAAGTCAAGTCCAAGAATTTCTTGACCATGGGCTAATTAGGGAGAGCATTAGTCCATGTGTAGTCCCAGTTGTCCTAGCCCCTAAAATGAGAGGTAAGTGGAGAATGTGTACGTATTTTAGGGAAATCAATAGAATTAAAATTAGATATAGATTCTCTATTCCTACGATAGAGGATCTAATGGACTATCTTGGTGGTGCTAGATACTTTTCTAAAATTAGTCTTAGGAGTAGCTATTATAAAATAAGGATGAAGGAGGGTGTTTAATTATACTCTACATTTAAAACTACTAAGGGTCTTTATGAGTTGTTGGTAATTCCATTTGGTCTTACCAATGCAGTAAGCACCTTCATTAGAGTTATGAAGTCTGAAGGGATTATATCTAGGATTATCTTTAGTTGTATACCTAAATGAAATCCTGATCTTTAGTATGACAAAATAGGAGCTCATGAATGACTTAGAAATGGTGTTGAGCAAACTTCAAGAGGAGAAGTGATAGTGAACCTTGAGAAGAGTAAATTCATGAAAGAAGAGCTAGTATACTTAGGCTTTGGAACTTCCCAAGGAAGTCTCAACATGGAAAGAATAAGGTAGAGGTAATATTGTGTTGGCCTACTCCTAGATATTCTACAAAGGTCAGGAGTTTCCATGGCCTAACACAAGTTTATAGGAATTTTGTGTGGAATTTTAGTGAAATTTGTGCACCAATGAGTGATACTGAAAAGAGAGGCATTAAGACAAAATTCACATGGACCAAGGTTGTAGATGAGAGCTTTGGAAGGCTAAAGAAGGAGGTTGCAACCTAACCAAGATTAGTGTTGCCAAGTTTTTAGAAATCATTTTTGGTAGACTGTGATGTAAGTAACATAGAAGTGAGGGTAGTATTAAGCCAAGAAGGGAGGCTTGTGCAATTTTTTACTGAAAGAGTTAAAGAGGAAAAGAAAAGATACTTAGTGTATGACTTGGAACTCTATGCACTTATCCAGGCCCCTAAGAAATGGAGTCACTACTAAGGAATTTGTTATTTTTACTAACAACCAAACATTAAGTTCTATTAATTTATAGGAGAAGCTTAGTCTGAGACACATAAAATAGATGGGATTTTCAAAGTCCTATACTTTTACTATCAAATAAAAGAAGGGCACAAATAATAAGGTAGTAGATGCTTTAAGCAGGAGATTGTTTATAGTTCAAGAAGTCAAGTTGCAAAGCATTGGGATAGAAGGATTTGAGGACATGTATGGTGAGGATACTAATTTCTTAGAGGCATACAAGGTATTTACTAACCTAAAAAATCATTTTCATAATCGATTTTCTAAATATACATTAAAGAATGGTTTGTTGTTTAAGCATCAATAGTTGTGTATCCCAAGTGGATCCATGACAGAGAATCTCATTCAAGAAAAACACAATGGAAGCATGAGTGGGAATTTTTGCCTCAACAAGACCCTAGACCTAGTAGAAATGTTTTAGTATTGGTCAAAGAAGCAAAGAGATGTGAGGAGATATGTACAGTAATCTGGTATATGTTGTAAGGAAAGGTGACCCAAGACTAAAATAGGGTTGGACCATGTGTTTGTGGTAGTTGACAATTTTAGCAAGATGAGCAATTTCATACCATGCAAAAGAACTCATGAGACTAGAAATATAGATAACATATTCTTCAGGGAGGTGGTTAGTGATGCAGGAGCATCTTGGGTGTAAGGGAAATCTTGCATCACCCAAAAATATTTTATTTTCAGTCTTTTCTATTTTAATAAAGACTAGTAGACAGGGTGGTTACTATTTATGGAAAATTTCTATTTTTCGTAAGTTTTTTATACAAGCTTAGAATGTTCTCATTTTCTACAAGAAGGTTCATTATAGAGATATAAGCCTACCATAAAAATATCATTGCTCTGACTTAAGTATCAGAGACGTTATTGCAAAATTTTGATGAAAAAATTTACTGAAAAATCTTCAGGCTCACTACTGGAGTGCTTAGAGTGCCTAGGTGAGGTTTGAAAACTCGACAAAAGAGTGCTAGCACTATTCTGAACATGTAGATCAAGAGCTGGTGTTTTTGAAAAGTGGTTATGATAGCCAATCAGAGAAACGGTTCATGAGTTATGGCCTTTGAAAGTTGGGCTACCATAATTTCTAAAATAATTTGTCAAAGATGTATTTAGCCAACTCTATGTGTATTATTAGGGTCTATCAACCCTAGGTATTAAGTTTGAGCATCTAGAACCTTCCCAAGGACATAAAACTACCTATTTAAGAAAGGCCTAAAAATTATGTAGGATAGCTCTAGGTGATAGTTCATAGCACTAGCTTGTAGAATATTGTAATGGAGGTTCTCATTTGGGTTAGCATATTGAAATTGAGAATTATCTAATTCCACATTTGTGGCAATAATAAGAATTCCATATTGTGTTCTCACATTTGCTGTTGTTTCTTTGTTTTTATTATGAGTTTATGGTAGTAAGGGTTGTCCCCTACATCAAGTGGTATCAGAGCTATAGTTCTTGAGTGTGTGGACATATGACCAATCATGACATAATTAGCACTAGGACCATGGTTTGGGCTGAGCGTGTAGACATATTGTTGATTGTGAGGCAGTTTGCACTAAGGTTTCAGCGGAAGCACAAAAATGCCTGAATGAAGAGAGCATAGTAGAAGAGTTGTAGGTGTTACACCTAAGGGTTTTGGAGCCCTTCGAAGGAAAATGTAAGCATTGGAAAAAAAAATGCAAAGAAGAATAAATCTTCCTATAAGAGATGAAAGTTAGGATGAGGAAACAGTAGAAGAAAATGTTGAAGCAGAGGTAGTTCTATATCCAAAGGAAGAGAGGCTTTTAGGGCCATCTCCAAGTTTGGAAAAGGACCTAATTTGAGGTTCCCACATTTTTAGGAAATATTAACCAAGAAGAGTTGAACAATTGGATCAATGAACTAGAGGAGTACATTGAGTATGAAGATATTGAGGATCCAAATAGGGTAAAGTTTGTGAAGGAAAAGTTGAAGGGACATGCAAAGATATGGTTATAAGAGGTTTAGTTGGAGTGAAATAGAAAGGGAAAAGATTAAATCACCAGATGGGATCAAATGATAGCTAAAATGAAATGATAATTCATTCCTATGGATAATGAGCTTGATCTATTAAAGAAGATGCAAGGAATGAAATAAGTAGGAAAATCTATTCAAGAGTATACCAAAGAGTTCTATCAACTTGTCATTAGTACCAGCCATGCAAAAGTTGATAAAGAGAAATTTGCTTGTTATCTCAATGGGTTAAGGCCAAGCATTTAGGATGAGCTAATTCTAGTTTGAATGAGTAGTATTGAGGAGGTATACCAGTTTGCTCTAAGAGTTGAGGAGAAATTAAGCAATAAGTTTGACAATAAGAATAGTGGAAGAGGTCATGGTGGGAGATCTAGTGGATGATCTTATGAAGGCCATATTTATGATCAAAAGAACAATGATGAGGCTAGAAGTAGCAATCAAAACCAACGAGGAAACAATTCCAATCATTTCCATGATCAGAACAATAGAGATCAGAGAGGAAGAGGCAGAGGACAAGGATTTGGAAGAGGAGGATATGCACAAATTCTCATGCTATCAACAAGATCACCATCAAGTATAGATTTCCTTTGCCAAGGATGGATGATATTATGGACTATTTTAGTGGAGCTTAGTATTTCACAAAGATATATTTGAAGAGTGGGTACAATTAGATTCATATCAGAGAAGGTGATCAATGAAAGACTTCTTTCAAGACAAGGGAAGAATTGTATGAGTGGTTAGTCATGACTTTTGGGCTAACCAATACACCAAGCACTTTCATGAGGCTCATGAATGCAGTATTAAAGGAGTTTCTAGGTAAGTTTTTCATTGTTTACCTAGATGATATATTGAACTTTAGTAAGACATTGAAGAAGTATCTAATTCATATTCACAAGGTGTTTGAAAAGTTGAGGGAAGAGAAGTTGTTGATAAACCTAAAGAAGTGTAGTTTTCTAAAGAAGGAGTTGGTGTACTTGGGATTTGTAGTCTCAAGAGAAGGTCTAAAAATGGACATAGAGAAGGTGAAGGCTATCCTTGAATGGCCTACTCCAAGGAGTGCGATAGAGGTAAGATCTTTTCATGGACTAGCTATATTTTACAAAAAGTCCATAAGAATTTTTAGCAGTATTTATGGACCCTTGATTGAAACAATGAGAGGGGATATGTAAGAGTTTAGGTGGAGCAGATAAGAGTTTTAATATGTTGAAATAGAAAGCTATTGAGAAACCTATTCTAGTACTTCTTAATTTTAATAAGGTGTTTCAACTAGAATATGATACTAGTGGTACTACAATAGGAGTTTTTTTGAGCTAGGAAGGTAGACTTGTTGCTTATTTTAGTGAGAAGTTGACTGATGTAAAAAGAAAATATTATGTTTATGATCAAGAATTTTATTCTATAGTTCAAGCATTCAAGAAGTGGAGACACTATCTTCTTCCTAAGGAGTTTGGTTTGTATACTAATCATCAAGTTTTGCAATATTTGAATAGTCAAGGAATATTGAACCAAAGGCATTTAAAGTGGGTTGAGTTTTTTAAGAGTTATACAATTTTTTTGAAACACTAGAGTGGAAAGTCTAACAAAATTGCAAATGATCTTAGTAGAAGACAACTTTTGCTAATAGAAATGTATATAGAGGTGGTTGGGTTCAAGGAAATTAGTACTTTGTATCTAGAAGATCATGATTTTGCTGAAGCATGGAAGGCCTGTAAAAAACCTATTACACTTGATAGGACAAAGTGATTGGATTTTATGATCCAAGATAGTATGTTGTTCAAAGGAAACCAGTTGTGCATTCCCATAGGCTCAATGCGAGAGAATCATACCAAGGAGGAGCATAGTGGAGGATTGGTTGGACATTTTGATAGAGATAAAACCATAGCTTTGGTTGGTGAAAATTATTACTAGCCATAGTTGCAATAAGATGTGATGAAATTTGTACAAAGTTGTAGAGTATGTTAGATGGCAGAAGAATTGAATTAGAATATAGGGTTGTATCAGCCATTACCTGTACCAAGAAAGCCATGGGAGGATATTAGCATGGATTTTGTTCTTGGATAACTGAGTACATAGCACGGGAATGATTCTATTTTTGTGGTGGTTGACAGGATTTCAAAGATGACACAATTTATTCCTTGCAAGAAGACAAGTGATGTTGTTCATGTAGCAGAGTTGTGTTCCCAAGAAATGGTGAGATTACATGGTTTGCTAAAGAGTATAGTTTTAGATCGAGATACTAAATTTGTTGGGTATTTCTAGTGTACATTGTGGAATAAGTTGAAGATAGATTTGAAGTTTAGTTCATCACATCATCCATAGACTAATGGAAGGATAGAAGCTGTGAATCACAATTTGGGAAACTTGTTGAGATGCTTGGTTGGAGATAAACCAAAAGGATGACATATGATTTTACCAGATGTCAAATTTACATATAATAATTCTATCAATATAAGTAGTAGTAAATCACCATTCCATATTGTATATGGGATTAGCCCCAGAAATGCTTTTGAATTGAGGCAGTTGGATAAAGGAGAGATAAGTAGTGTTGAAGTAGAAGATTTTGCTAAACATTTGAAAAACATCCATGAGGAGGTGAGGAAGCACATCATAAAGATGAATACATAGTATAAGGCTAAGGAAGATGTGAAAAGGAGATATAAAGAATTTTAGATTACAGATGAAGTCATAGTTCATTTGAGAAAGGAGCATTTTCCAGTGGGTACATACAATAAGCTAAGGATGAAGAAGTTTGGAGCATGCAAGATATTGAAGAGACATGATTCTAGAAATGCATATGAAATGGAGTTTCCTTTTGAATTGAATATTTCACCAGTATTTAATATTTTAGATTTGACAGAGTATTATAAAGGAGGTGATGGAGATGAAGTTGCAAAAGCACAATGGAGCATTCTAGTAGCTAGTTTGGCTACCAAGGAGATTGAGGAGATACTAGACAGTCATATTGGAAAAAAGTACTAGAAATAGAACTTATGAGGAATATTTGGTCAAATGGAAAGGAAAACTAGTTGAGGATTCATTAATTCTAGGAAACGAGGATGTCATTGTCTTGGTTTTCCTCTAAACAACTGAGACATGACAATGCCACTTCTCAAATTACCTTGGGTGTCTAATGCAAGAGCATCTTGGGTGTAAGGGCAATCTTGCATCACCCAAAAAAAAATTTATTTTCAATCTTTTCTACTTTAATAGGGACTAGTAGATAGGGTGGTTACTATTTATGGGAACTTTTCATTTTCCATAAGTTTATCATATGAGCTTGGAATGTTCTCATTTTCTATAAGAAGTTTCATTTTAGAGATATAAGCCTACCATAAAAATATCATTGCTCCAACCTATGTATCAGAGAAGTTATTGTGGATTTTTGATGGATAAAATTGTAGAAAAATCTTCAAGCTCACTGTTGGAGGCCTTAGGATGCCTAGATGAGGTTTGAAAACTCGACGGAAGGGTGCTAACATAGTTTTGAGCCTATAGTATAGGAGTTGGCATTTTTGAAAAGTGGTTATAAGAGCCAATCAAAGTGACAATTCATGTGTTATGGCCTTTGAATGTTGGACTATCAAAATTTCTAAAATAATTTGTCAAAGATGTATTTGGTTGACTCTATGTGTATTGTTAGGGTTTGACGGCCTTAGGTGTTATGTTTGAGCATCTAGATCCTTCCTGGGTGGCATAAAACTGCCTATTTAAGAAAGCCCAAGCATTGTCTAGGACAGCTCTAGGTGATAGTTTGCAACACTATCTTGTAGATTACTGTAATGAAGGCGCCCATTTGGGTTAGAATATTGAAATTGAGAATTCTTTAATTCCACATTTGCGGCAATAATAAGAAGTCCATATTTTGTTCTTGCATTTGCTATTGTTTCTTTGTTTCTATTATGAGTTTATGGTGTTAAGGGAAGTCCCTTGTATTAGTTAGAATTAATGGGCTACCAATGAGCATCATTAATGATAGTGATGTCATGTTTATGGGGAATTTTTGGGAGACCTTGTGGAAGAGATTGGGTACAAATTTGGCTCATGGTTTTGCTTAGCATTCCCAAACACATGGGAAGACAAAGGTCATTCAAAGGGTCCTAGGAAACCTATTAAGATGTCCTACTATAGAATATGGACAGAGTTGGGAATAAGTAATTCCCCAAGTAGAGTTTTCCTATAATGATAGCAAGAATTAAAAAATTGGATTAAGCCCTTTTGAAATAGTGGATGGGTCACATCCAAGGGGAATAATGGAGTTGAAAGAACTACCAACACATGACAACATCAATGGACATGTAGATGATTTTGTGTAGTGTATTAAGGAAATGAGGGATCATGTTAAGAAGACCTTGATGGAAGAAATCAAAGGTTGAAGGCAAAGAAGGATCAAGGGAGGAAATACTTACAATTTCAAATAGGAGATTTGGTCATGGTCTATTTGAAAAAATCAAGGGTATAGAAAGCTATTCCAAGAAAATTGCAAATGGAGAGGATTGGGCCATGCAAGGTGCTAGATAAGTATGGTTCCAATGCCTACAAAACTAAGCTACCAAAAGACACACCCATCTCTCCCATTTTTAATGTCAAAGACTTGATACCTTACAAGAGTAGATATTGATGAACTGAAGTGCCCGGTAGAGATAAATAAAAACATATCAAACTTTTAGGTACCTGAAAGGAAGCAACCACAGGTGGAGAAGATATTGGACTCTAGGATGAAGGAGAGTGCAAGGAACACATAATAAAATGGAAAGATCCTCCTAAAGCTGAGGAAAATTGAATTTATAAGAGTTGCTTTAGAAGCATGGTGTCAACAAAGAGTACCTCTCACAACAAGTATTTTAGTTGTTTTCTTTTAGGGGGAGTATGGTGTAGGAGCACATTGGGGAAGAGTAATTTCCTAAAGAAATTTTAACTTGTAAATGTTCTATCCAACCATTTGATGAATAAGGACCAAGCATGAAGTCCCATGGTATGCTTAAAAGGTGTGGATACGTACGACATAGGTTTGAGTCATGATTTTAGCAATTAAGTCCTAATAAGCCTAGAAGTGCAAAAATTGCTCCAAAAGGGAAAAATTTTGAAAAATGCCTTAAAGGGAGAAATATGTATTTAGAAAAGGTCCTTAGATGTTATAGGATCACTTTAGAAGTGTTGAAACCAAACAATACAAGTTTGGAGGGCTCAAATGCCAAACTGGAAAAAAAAATGTCAAACTTGCTCATTCACAACTTCACATTTTTGCATAGTTGCAATGACAAGTTTTTTCACTTTGGTGAAAAAGGAATAATATAAATCTAAAATTAAACCTAAGGGTTAGGGTATTTAGGGAATTCTATTTAAATAGATGATAATTCCTTAGAAGGGGTTGGTTATGCCATTGTATGAACAATTGATTAAAGGAGTATTTGTTGACAAAAAAAATGGTTTTCTAAGGATTGCTTGAAGAAATTGAGTGATTTGGCTACAATTTTTGATGAACTATATGATTTTGGTCATGCAATAACTTGGTGCAATGTTTTTTTGATCATTACCATTCATTTTATTAGGTGTTCAAAATTATTTAGTTTCATTGTTCCTGTTGGTTAGATTTGGCAAGGTCACACAAAAATGGCTAGAACTTGAGTTCCCATGGTTGAAAAGATATGGCCTTTGGGAATAAAGTAAAATCCTATTTATACAATTTAAATATAAAATTTGGAGGTTGGGAAAGTTTGTTTTGTATTTTTGCAAGCAAGCCCTAGGAAAGCTAGTGGAAGCCTAACAAGGCACAAATATGCTTGCAGGAGAGAAATGAAAGGAGAACTGGATTGGTGTGTGCTAGTCATGGTTAAGAAATGATGGAAGGGTGTCATTAGTAAATTTTGACCCAATTTTTGATAAATTTTGGTCAAAATTTTGATGCATGCTGGTCAAAAATGCAAGCAAGCAGTACATCAAAAATTTTCTCGTCAAAATTTTTACCTAACCTCAAGTTCATCAAAATTTGACCAATGCTTTGGTCAAAAAAACATTTTGAGCCTAATTTACCATTATTGGTCAAAATTTTGACCAAATCTTGGTGTAAAATTTTCAAGAATTGGTCAAAATTTTGACCAATTCTAGTCCATCCCAGGACCATGATGACATGGTCATGACCAGATAGTTGGTCAAAATTTTGACCAAATCTTGGTGGAAAATTTTGAAGAATTGATCAAAATTTTGAGCAATTATGGACCATCCCATGAAAAAGATTCCATGTTCACAACCAAAGGGTTGGTCAAGTTCTCGACCACTTATTGGTGGAAAATCTCGAAGAATTACTCCAAATTTTGACCAAACTTATTTGTTTAAAAAAAAATACAATGGGTTGTAGTGATATTGATCACCATCAATATGCTACGTAGCTATTATAGAAATTTTCTACATGTGTGAATTCTCCAACAAATGCCTACCCATGGACTCTCTCTTAGATTATCTTCTTTTATCACTCAACAAATGCAATTTCAAAAGAGGCTTGGCAGTGGTTGGCATTCTATAGAGCACCTATTCAGCAATTTTGAAGTTGATCCAATGGTAAGCCCTCATCTAGCATTAGGTGGCTATTTGGTGCTCTAGAAATTTGTTATGAACCTATCATGTCTAAGGGGAGATTTGATAATGAAAGCTCCTAATGACCCTCCAAAAGAATCAATGTTGGTGTTCAAGAAAGACACATTTTCTAGATTTCAAGTATTAGTATTAGCATCCTTTTTATTTGAGGGTTGTGAAACATCATGTTTACTATGTGAGGGCTCCCCAAAGCTGTCTCTATGAAACTTGATTGGCACAATTTGTAGAATGGTTCAACAACTATTGTTGTTTTGACATGTCATTGTGCTTGCTTGGAAAGTGATCTAAAGGGAAATCCATCATATAGAAATTGGGCTACTTATGACGAGTGACGAGGGAGCTTTTGTTATCAGAAGTGCATTGTGGCCATCAAATGGAGCCATTTCTTGTGTGAGAAAAGGATGAATGCAATACTAGATTCTAAATGAAATCAATGACATCATATCTATAAGAGTGGAATAAAGAAGCAACCCATTTTCTATGTGTGACTCCCTAAAGATGCTTTTCTTTCTCACTCCATTGGTACAAATTTAGGAGTATGGTTCAACAGTGGTTGTTATTTCAATGTGTCATTGTGGTGATCTGGAAAGAAATGTTAAGGGTAGAGCTTGCATCTAGCACTTTGGATGTTTGCGCAAGAGAGTACGGTCGCTTCTATTGTGCAAGCCTAGTTAGATGGAGTAGAGCTATTGGCAGCATCAACAACCACAGATGAATAATTAAGAGTAGAGTTTGAATCCAAAAACCATTAGGGGTGTCAAGTTTGATATTCTAAGGGAGGCCTCTCAAAGAATCAACCACCACGAGGATGCACATGGAGATCTTCCATGACAACAAGGTTTTAGCATAAATGGAACCATTGTTGTGACAATTGCAAAAATCCAAACTCTCATTGGATCACTGCATCCTTAGGTCAGGTGTCTTTATTGGGCTGATGTATCTATAATACATGTGTCTTCATGGGACTATTTTTCTCATTGGTTTTAGGATTTCACTTGATTGCAATAAGAGCTCATCTTGTTGGCAAAGGTGCATTACAATGATAATAATTTATCATGCTAACATTCAAGGAGTTCATTTAAAGGATTTACAATAAAGCATTTTATTCCTATTCATATATCCTTCCTAATTATTTTCCTAAGGTGCTACAAATTGCCCTAAAAGAACCTTAGCTCTTTCCTACTGGAAAAGCATGGAAAAAAATGATATGGAATCACATCAACAAAACTTGGAAGAAGACTAAATGAAACTTTCCTGAACTAGATCTGCTCAACTAATATCAGGTGAATGCTACCAATGAAATCTGAAAAATGTAGTAAAAAAATAATGATACTATCAATGTCTTTTATTTTCCCATATTGCCATAGTCCAAATTCTTTTTCACCAAGAAAAAGCTTCTTCAAAAGAATGAGTCCTGGCTAACATTAAAATACCCTCCTCACAAAATTATAAATAACAAAATATGATCATATTCTAAGAAGTTTATAGAGTGCTATCTAGAATAATGCAAACTAAATGTCATTGTCTTTCTAGTAACCTAACAAAATCAAATTCAAAATAATAAGGACTAGAAGGAATAAAGATTAAGTACCAATCAATCAAAATGTTATAAATATATGCATTTTTCTTGATTCCAACCACATTCATTTCCTTTGTGACTTCTAGTGAACTTTGCATCCTTCTTGCCTTGCAACATGCCTTAAGCAAGGTTCTATATGATATTTCTACCAATCTCACCAATACATGCATAACCTTTCATTATAGTGATGTATGTAAGCTCATTTTGAGATGCCCCAACTAATGGCATGTCATCAATAATCTTGAGAGCCTTATCCATCTTCTTTAGAATAGAATTTCAATAATCTATCAAAGGCAATTTAATTACTTCCCTATTTGAAGCAAAAGAGGAAAGTTGTGGGAATCCTAAATATAATATGAATTTTTTGTCTCTTGCATTGCAAGAGAAGATATTAATACTCAATGATGTAAATATCTGGTACATTTTCACTACAATATTGAATTAAGGGTTGACTATATTACACTCTAACACCAATGTGTCCCAAATAATCAAAGGTGAATGGGAACTTACTTGCTTCTTTTTAACTAAACCATATAGGAGAACATCAAACATTTTTACAGTAGGAATGTAGCCACATCACCTCATCTATTTAACTATTTTTAAAGCCATTTTCATATATCTAGACTTTGGATACCCATAAATCATTTCAAGAAATCATTAATAGACTAAAACATTCAAACAAAATGTACAAAGATTGTTTCCAATGTATATAATGAAGTTCCTTGAGTCTCTAATTTTGACGCTGAAGTTGGCAAGGGATCTTTTAATGGTATAAGTGTGATCTTGCCATCCTATAGGCTAAATAGAATATGAAATACTTCCCCATCACATGGGGAGCCATTGTCCTCCAAATCCATATGTAGATCACTTCCATCCTTTCCCTATTAAGAGGAAGTCAAATGATATTTCAATCAAGATAGAATAATCTTGATCAATATTTTAGTTCAAACATGAAAAACAAAAAATCTTTGAGCTTTACAACAAGATACAACCACAAGATAATAAACAACAAACTACAACCATTTTGAGAAGATTATAACTTCTCAATACACTTAGGATAATATTAAGGATTCACAACATTTAAGCACATGTCTACGAACTCCAAAGTAGGAGTATAAATACCATGAAAATTAAAAAACCAAGTTTAAACTTACCATGGTGGAAAGAAGTCTTGTTAGAATGATGCACCCATGTGTTCATAGTAAAAAATAATAAGTTAATCACAATATTGGCACATAAGTGAACTATACTTGATTTACCAAATTAGACACTTAAAAAATTCATGTGAACATAATCATTTAATATTATTAAATCAAATTAATATATACCTTGAGACAAACCACATGGGATTCCATGTTTCTAGAAGAACTAGACAATACATAAATAAAGACAATAATATAATTTCCAAATAAATTAGTAACATTCTAGAAAGCATAAGAATAAGAAAAGTTTGTAAAAAACTAGATCATGTAGAAAACCATTATAAAAACTTGCAATCACTCATACACATGTATATCCTCTTTTGAGTTGTAAAGTGCCCACTTGGTGTCATCATGTTGCAAGGGAGGTTAATAAAAACATTGTAATTAATGCATTAATTTATTGTGCATTATTGTCAATTCAAAAAACTTGAAGGAATCAACTATTATTAAATTACATTCATCAAAAACTAAATTTCATGTACAAGGATGTCACATTTCATAGGAGAAGATAAGAAAGATACTTGATGCCTGGAGGCTTATATGGGTACTCGGGTGAAAATTTACGTTCTCCATAATATACTCCTGATGATCAAATTTAAAGTGAACCATGTATGTCTAAAGAAGTATGATAAATAATAAATATCTTTGCTGAATAATGCTCAATATCTAGGTTAATAAATGTCTACAATTAGGCCAAGCAATAGGAGAGTATAAGCCATCTAAAATAAGCCCACAAAAAAGTGCAAGAATAATCTATAGGTGCATGTGCTCAGGCAAACACTAATTGTGATACACAAATAGAGAAACTTGAGCAAAAAAAATTCATGTGTGAATCCCACATTATATTCACAAAACCACATTAGACATTTAATAGTAAACCAATTTAGTAAATTACACAACCATATCTATGTTTCAGCTCATTAGGATATTAATTGTATCATTCAACCATACATACAACATGATACACTTGTTTAGTCATAGGCATGGAACATATTTCCATATCAAGGAGAAAATATGAAAATTGATGAAAAAATGAAAGAATGAATCATCTTTTACTCACCATTATAGAGAAGGAAGCAACAAACATGGCTATTGAAATTTAACCACCCCAATGATCACAACAAACAATTCTCTTCCCGTGCCATGCAATTTACTATAATTTGTTACCAATGTCAAGAATTTCATTTAGGGTAGAATTTAAGTTGCTATTAGGGTTTTTTTTGGTGACAAATATTCATAATTTTATGAATTTTAGAAAAAAAATTCTAGTAATTTGGGTAAAAATTTAATATTTAATGCAACCTAAATCACCACATTTTTCTTAAATTTAGTTTTAAGATATTAAAAATCACTCAATAATTTATTTTATTTAAAAATTTAAACTCAAAGATTTGCCACAATATTTGATACATAATTAAATTTGATTCACCTAAATATTATGTATTATCAAAGAAATTAAAATTAATTCACCACTAATTTTCATAATTATTAGCTACGTTAGGGACATATTACCAATATTTAGTTTTTACTATTGATTTAAAATATAATGTGATTATCACCATAATTTCCATCAGATAAGACATGCTCAATTTTGATTTTTAATATTTCATGACAACTGGTGAACTTCTTATTATTATTGAGATTTGCCAATATTTTCTACTTAAAAATTATGATTCCAAAATAATCGCCAACGTAAATAACAATTAAAATAAAAACAATTGAGAAATTTTCCTATAAAAAAATTTTAATTTTTAAAAATAATGAAAGATCTACCAATAATTTATATCTTTTTCTAGAGGGAGGTTTCTTAAAGTTTTCCCTGGTTGCCATTTACCATGATACTATTCCCCTTAAGTTATTGTTTATGTTTCCTGTTTGTGATTTTCTTAATCATATTCACCAATGTTCTTTGTCGTCAACACTATCATTTGATCATGTACTTGCAAAATTTATAATGGGTCAAACTTCATTGAACTGAAAGAATGAGTACTAGTTATTGGCTAGATCTATTTGTTTCTCTTAGCACCAAATTATATACCATGCCCATTTTATCCAAATATGTTAGAGGCTAGAGATGGTAATATTACCAGATATCTCCATTGTAGGTTCATAATGGCCTTTGGAGGTTTTGTAGAAGAGGCAATGTATTATAATTTGGTTTAAGTAGTGAATTTTAATGCTATGCTCTAGGTGAGTTGAATGGTAACCTAACTAGGAGCAGTCATATAATAGAGAAGGAAAACCTATAGAGGGTGATTGGATGAACCAAACCAATGATTCAAGAATGTGTGTGAGAGTCCTAATAATAATTAATATCCTATTGGAACATGAAAATCTTGTAATATTTATTGTAGAATGCCAATTGTAGATCTATCTTATCATATCTACCTCCACAATTGGCTGCATAGCCCACTTGATTATCTCCACACTTATAGCCAATTGTAGAACACATGCCAAAACCATGGAAATTACATCCATCTTTGACCTATACCTATGTTTGGCATCAAAAAAATCCCCTCCAATAAATTCCATCACCATATCCACAAATTCTCTATCCCTAAAATTGAACAACCACTTCAACTATTTTGCCAAAACTAGTCCAAAAAAGGTAGCTTGTTGCCTAGAAGACAACAATGTAACTATCACTTCCATCATCACCACTATAACTAATAAAAAAAAACACAATAGTAGTGAAATAAGAACACTTTCCCTTCTTATAGTGGCCCTCTACATTAGAGCATATTAGCATTGGAAACCATTGGTGCAAGCATATAAGAATTAGCCAAAGAGGGCATCACCGTTGAAGCATATAAATATTGTCATATCAAAGTCAACTTGGTGTAGGGAACCCTAACCATCTACATGAAATTTTTTGTCATGATTAGTAGGTTCTTATGTCATGTTAGTTTATGGATTTAGTTAATTCATATCATGATCAAATTAAGGTCATTTTGACCAATTTCTTATTTTAAGCATTATGGGTCATAGTGAGTCAAAAGTAGGAAAATTCAATGCAAGGGAATGAATGACATATAATGTAGTATTAAAATATCTTAATAAGCTTTTAAACCTGTTTAGGTAGTCTAGGAAGCATTAGAAATCATAAAATGCAAAATATACAAAAAAATGTGTAAGATTGTCAAAAATTGAAGTTAGCAATTTGTGCAAAATGGCAAGTGTTAGAGGGTGAACAGTCATCACTTGAAAATATTCTCAGAGGAGGAGAAAGGTCTTGCTTTTGGTTATAAAACATTACATCTTCATGTAGAATATAGGGGTAGAATGTGTAAAGAAGAGGAACAAAGTGTTTTGTATATGTCCATGAAATAGAAATCAACATTTTGGTGTAATATTGTTGTTACACTAGCATTTAATCTTTAGTCCTTCTATCTTCTTCTAGATTTTGTGGTTCTGATGGTTTAAAGCTTCCTATTCATGGTGAATAGGATAGTACTTCTATCGTTGATTGAACATTTTTCTATTATCATTATATTATTACCAAGTATGCATTACTTGTTTTTTGGATAGTAAATTCTATATATTTTCAGAATATGGTGTGATAGTGAATGCATTTTCTTTTGTTTCATGTAAGTAGAGAAGATGGTGAAAGGTTTTTCTATTTTTAAGATGGTACTAGTAGGATTCTACACCATAACTCAATCCCCCATAAAGTTATGAACTCAAAATCAACAAGTAAATATTGTTGTAAATAAAAGTAGAGAAACAACATTCTAAAGAAACCATGACAAAAGATTTTTGAGAGCTGCAGAGTATTGGAATGTTAGCAGGCATCCATGGGATATTAAGAAATATTTTTTTTAAGTATGAAATACTCGAGATATTAAAGTTTGGAGTCAGCAATTACACTCAACAATGAAACCCTCACCAAGGACAGGTTTGAAAGTTTAATAAACTACTCAAAGACGAGGAGCCTAAGAATCAATGGTTTAAAGATTCTTAATAAGGTAATGATAACTTCAAGTTAATTCATGGTGTTATTTGAAACTTTAAGAGTTTGTAACATGAGTATGAGTTTTAGGCCTATTAACTAGAATAGGCCCTTCGGGTTATATATCTTATTTGATAGTTGGAAATCTATAATTGTGGAATTTAGTTAGTTTAAGTAATGGGTATCTCAATCTACATTTAGTTTTGGTAGACTTGGATTTATTACCCTAATCCCAAGGTAGATTTGTAAGGGAGAGTCCAAATTGGAAGAGTTTGTGTGAATTGATGTTTTGAAACCCACTAAGGTGTATAAAACTTTATGCATGTTCAAAATCTCATTATTGCTGATGAATTTAAGCCTTTGGAAGTAGTTTAGGTTTTGGTGAAGGTATAGATAGAGGCATTTGGAATAGGTGAGGTAGTATAAGGAATAGGCCAATCACCTAGTCTCTAATATTGGAGAATCCTAATGGATACTACATGATATGCTTAGGAAAGGTTGGAAGAATCTTAGCCTAATAGCTTGCGAGTTTGGTAATAAGAAATAGGATCATCACCTCCTCCTTGCATCACAACTTTAGAACTATTTAACAACATAATAATAATGTCATATTAGACAGTCTACCACAATATTCAGAGTATATTATTATTGTTATAATGGAGTGCATATTATCAATTCTATATCAGACACAAAAAGTAGTGCCTGGTACCTAGATCACTCTCAGTTGCCTATTGATAGGCGCATATTTGCTGATTTGATGATATACCTAATCCTTTGGAATGCCTTACTTTATATTTTTCATAAGGTCATCTACATAATATCATTTTGAATGTAGGAAAAAGGAGTAAACAATTTTATTTTTTTTTGTTTGGTAGGTTAGTGTGGATATGATGTTGAGAAGGTACTTTAATCGAATGATTTCACAAACTATGATCAAATAATTTTTTCCTCCTTTTTCCAAATATAAATTTTAGGTATTGATATCCTTATTGATAAAAGGTATCTTAATTTTGTTGACCTTCCCCCAACTCCTTGTAATCCACTACATGTTTCAAAATTTAATATATTATCAAGACATGGTTCAAAATGTGAAGTTCAGTATAATTACCCTAAGGGCGCATTTGGTTGCTGGAATATGATTTTAGAATTGGCATTCAGAATCCTTGATTTGGGATTCTAGAACTTGAAATCTAGGTTTTGATTTTGGGGATTCGATTTGGGCCCGTTTGGTTCACCAAGAATTCAATATGAGAATACATATTTGCTCTGTTTGGTTGCACATTTAGGAATTGGAATTGGAATTGTAATACCGACATGAACAAGTCATTTTTTTAAAAATGAATGAAATATATTTTTAATACATCATTTTAGCATGATTACACATTATATGATTTCAAAGCCATTAATATTTATTGTCATCAAAATTGGGGAAAATACTTAGTCCACCAAAATAAAACTACACTAATTTATAATTTGTTATGATATTACTAAAAAAGGGGTTGAATATTTGTATAGAAAACAAAAGCTCAGAGAGCTTGAGTCACAACACATATTGCCAAGTGTTAATAATGTAATTTGTGTTGATAATATTTAATTTAAGATGAATAATTTTAAGTTATATGTAAAATACAAAAGTAGAAATTTCATGTAGAAATTTTAAGTTATAGTGCTAAATATAAATAATACTACTAATTTTTAATAACTTTATAACTAATTAATTTGAAGAAAACAATAGAATTTGAAACCAACAAAATCTCAAATTTTAACTAAATTTTGTATTGTAAAATTTAATATAAAATAAAAAACACAAGTATGCTTCTAATAATAGGAATATATAAAATGTTAAGGTTCAAAAAAAATAGAAATAAATATAATATAACATTTTTAAAATTGAAAATATCTTTTAATTTAACTATAACAATTTAAGTAGTAAGAAACAAATATAAAAAATATTGTACAATATTTAAACAAAAGAATATTTAAAATGAGTTAGAATATAAAAGAATTGTTGAACATCTTTATATTATTTCTATTTTTCAGATTTTTTGGCACAACATAAAATACATTTTATTTATAATTTCTCATATTTCAAATTTTCATACACAACAAAATACATTTTATATATTATCCTTACATTACAAACCATTTGCCAACTGTCTGTACATAAGGTCATTGCCACATATTGTTCCAGCATACAAGGCCAATAATTACACATACAAGGCTACGTAAAAATATTATTTCAGCCTCATGGGCCTTACACATTCTGCACTCATTTCCTTGATCTTGCTTTTCAGTTTTGGCTAAAGCAATGCCATCCTTGCCCACCTCTCGTGCTTTACACATTTTGCCCGCAGTTCCTTCATCATGTGAAATTGCAGCATAGAGGACATCAACCCATTTGAAATATCCACAACCATCATTTCCTTACAATACAAAATCAACATTAGTTTATATCAAAGAGATTGCATGTCATTAATTTGAAAGATATAATATATAGCATGTCATTGATAACCTTCTTTTTGTCAGGGAAATTCAAAAATTGATGCCCTAGATTTTTTTTGTGTGTGATACTTTTACTAAACATAGCCCAGCACCACATGGTCATTAAATGGGCACATCACACAAGCCATGTATCCTGTATCAATAAATTGGTAAGATCAAAAAAGTTTCATGCAAGAGAAGTACAAGGTTTGAATCCAAAAAACTCTAAGAAAATCCACTCTCATGGCAAGTTGTATTCAACAAAAAGGAAAAAACAAGTTTCTTTCAGTTTCAAATAGTCTTAAAGCTTCTATAACCATCAAATAGAATGTGAATTAAAGAGGCCCAGGATATGCCTTCCCATTGGTTAACAGAAAAGGCCTCACTCAACAGAAGACACAGATGCTCCATGCACAAATATCAATCTTATCATTCTTAAAATGACAATAATGCATTTTGAAGACATTTCATGATCTCTGCTCTTGATAGAATTCTACTTGCCATAAAAAGGTACTGAATTGAAATTCTTAATTTAAAAAGTTGAGATAAAACTGTTTCTTGCATACATTCACATCAATCTTGTTCGAAACTCACATCTCCAATGGTAATGAGTGCATTTACTTATTAGCAAAGTGCATTAAAACATCCTTCAAATGAAACAAGTTCAAAAAAGTCCATAATTATGAAAATCTAAAGAAAAATCAAGGATTAACATTGAAAAGAATAATTAGTACCCAAGCACATTCTCAAATGCTAAGCGCACTCACCCACTATTAGTTCATTGTAAGAAACCCAGTGCCAAACAAGGCATGCCACAAGTGGAGGACATGCCCCTAGAAAGGTTTATAGAAACATTATTCATGAATTCAACATTCATAAAATATAAAAGTTTTACACTGTTATAGGTACTTCCTGTCCTCATATTTTATTTCTCATTATTAACATCCCCACCATCATTCATCTCCCATATTCTCCCATATCTCCATGACTGTAACACATGCAATCCAAACATCCCATACACCAAAATAATGCAAACTTCTTAATTGGTGAGGGAAGGAACATGGTACTGGTGAATATAAAATACCTTAAAAAAAACCTCTGCAACCTGCAAAAAAAGAAACCCATATGAATGGAGTAGAACCCTCATCCAAAGTAAAAAATGCACAAAATTGCGACGTACCTGGTTGAGCGAGCAAACTGAGCACATTGCAACAGATACATTCAAGTGCGAGAAATGAAATAGCTACTCACGGATATGAATAAAATATCACTTTCAACAAATATTGTATGCCCATTTTAATAAAAATTGGAATTAAAATGGGTTTATGACCAATTCCAGGTATTTCGATGGAAGACGAAATCCATGAAATCGGCTATAAATGAGGATACGAAATCCCATTTCTATCAAATTCTAATTTGTGTTTCACACACCCAAACAGTGGATTGAAAAGTTATTAGAATAAAAAATTCTAATTACACCTCAAATCCACGATCCAAATGGGCCCTAAAGGGCTCTTTCCTTGTTGAAATTCCTAGAAGAGTGATTTACCTTTTGTTCCTTGGACAACATTTATTTGTATAAAATGATGTGTGCTTAAAAAACATGTGATTTAGATAGACAAAACAAATCATGTTTTTCTTTGCTACTCTTTATTTGATAATCCACCACAAGGGATTGGCATATCACCCATTTTCAATTTCGCTGATCTGAAATTATACAAAGGGGACAAAAACAATATAGATTTTTGTGATAACAACAAGGTAGATACTAAGGTAGATTTTATAAAGGATCTTCCATCAAACAAACCATTAAAGTTGGAATGCATTTTAGATACCAAGATAGTCAAGAAGACTAGGAACAAGGCATACAAAGAGTATTTGGTGAAATGGCAAGGTTTTTCTAAAGTAGAAGCAACATGGATGACTAAAGAAGACATCATCAAGCATGGCACAAACCTTCAGCAATTAGTAACTCAAGGAACATGATTTTCTCAAATGAGGGGAGTATGGTGTAGGGGCCTTAGGTCTTGATTAAGATAGTTAAACACTAAGGAAAGAGTGTGATAGTCAATAACTATCCAAGTCAACACAAGTTAGTTTAGATTTTATTTTTGTGCATTAAGTTAGTTTAGATTTTATTTTTACACATTTTGGACATCTAGATTGCATGACTTATAAAGTTTCTAGTAAAATCAAGGGGTGGTAAACAGCTGGTCAAACATGGGAGTTGACCAAAAATCATCAATTTTATGTTAAATAATTTTTTTCATATTTTGGGTATAGTGAGATGATCTTGGTAAAGTTTTTGTGTTATGTTTTTGGAAAAAATGTAAATTTGCAAAACAATGCAAAAAAAGTTGTCATGCAACTTTTTTGCAACTTTTATTGCATAATATGGAAGCTCAATAGTTAGAGCTTTACTTGATGATATTTGTGGTAGATGGAGCTGAAAATACAGGGGAATCATTTAAATATTTATCTATCTCCCACCTTAAAACATTAAAGACACCCTATATGGATTTGGGAATGAAAAATGGGATTTTTTTACAACAAATCTATGCACAATCAGGTTGGAGTATTGTGTCAGTAAGTAATTGTTTTCATGTTTTAGAAAGTTGAATACATATATTGTGGAGAGGGAATATGATGTTGGTTCAAATAAGGAAAATTGCTTTTTAAGTTTAACATTTGTTCATACTTGTTGTTTACGCTAAGTCTGGATTGAGGGTTTAGAGGTAAATTTTTGTTTTCTTTCATTCTCACAACCCAAAATTCTTGGTACGTAGTGGATAGTTGTATTGTAAGGTGGAGATAGTATGCAGGGTGAGGATATTGGTAGTTTTCATTAGATGGAGATGCAACACTATATTTCATGATTGTGACTACAAGTTTAACATGTTGATCGCTAACAATCATAGCACTAAAGTTGTTCTAGGACTAGTGAAGGAAAAATATTTAGTGTAAATGAAGCAAAATCTGATGTTTCTGGAAGAATTTTCTTCATGGGTTTCATGGGAATGATCCTATAAGGACAAACAAAAATTTTAAGCCTAAAAGGCCTAGAAACTATGGCTCAGTAGAAAAGAGCCAAAAAATTGTGATCTTAAACCAATATTAGAGATTTAGATATACTTTTACACCTACTAAGACATTCTATAAATAGTTTTGGTGGTTGTGTGGAAGTTTGTAAATTTTAGAGAAAATTTGGCAAAAACAAGGCTACTAGGAATGAGCCCCTTTTTAGGCCTCCTAGTGTAACTTTTGAATTTGGAATATTGGGAAGGGCTAGACTAGTCATTTTGCCAATAAACCTTGTAGAAGATTAGAGAATTAGATGTTAAGTTGTATGGTGACTTAAGATCTTGGAGGATGCAGGTGAAGATAGGTGACTCAATTACATAGTAATTATTGAATTTAGGAGAAGAATAAATCATTGAAAAAAATATAATGAATATTTTTATTTGTAAACATGAATACTATGGCTTCAATCATATTAGAAACTTGAGGAGAGAACACCGTAGGATGTCAAGAGACTATCCTCAAAAATTAAGCACAATAGAATTAGACAAGAAACTAATTCAATCCAACCCCTTAGCCCACAAACAACCAACTCAATGGGGGCCCACACATAACCAACTCAATCATTGCCTACCTAATGGATAAGGCCCATAATCCTACATCCCTATTTTTTTTCCTTTCCCTTTTTGATAAGAGTGTTGTATTACATATGATGAGTGATTATGAGTTATAACTCCTTGGTGCATTCTCAAGTGAATCAAATAAATAAATCTATAATTCATATAAGACATTAAGTAATGGACTTAATCATTTCACTCACCAATTATTCTTCTAAACACAAATGGCTACTTTATTCTAAATATAATTTATATCTATAACTCTGTGATCTGATTAATCGTTTGCTTCAAGAAGAAGTCTAACGTATATAGTCCTTAGCCTTTGTCAATATCAACCCTTCACAAAAGAGCCATGCCTATCTCATTGATTTATTTCAAATGGCCACTTCTTTGGGATATATATATATATATATATATATATATATATATATATATATATATATATATGTATGTATGTATGTATGTATGTATGTATGTATGTATGTATGTATGTATGTATGTATGTATGTGTATATATATATATATATGTATATATATATATGTATGTATGTATGTATATATATATGTATGTATGTATATATATATGTATGTATGTATGTATATATATAAGTATATATATATATATATATATATACTTATATATATACATACATACATACATATATATATACATACATACATATATATATACATACATACATATATATATACATACATACATATATATATACATATATACATACATATATATATATATATATATATATATATATATATATATATATTCATTGAAAAGTCGAATATTAAAAAGTGCAATGAAGAAAATTGTTTAAAAAATCCAAATCGCATTTTGTAAAAAAATGTTTGAAAATGTTCTAAAATTTATACATGTTTGGGAACGGGGGTTTTACCCCACCCCATCCCCGCTTTTTTATTCACCCACTGGCGGTTGCCTATACCCATTGACGCAGGTACTATGACTACTGTCGCAGGCCCAGTGTCAGAGGATAGAGGCCACATGGCCAAGGCGCACGACGCTGTTATGATTTATTATATTGTAGTGTCTATGAGTTTTGGGATCAATATTTGATTATTATATGTAGTCCGCAGTGTACTATGTACCGAGGCAACTGTTGATATAAATAGGTTATGTGATATGTATGTTACGAATTTGATTATGCATATATCGATTTTCATATTATATTAAGAGTTTATATATATATATATATATATATATATATATATATATATATATATATATATATATATATATATATATATACATATATATATATATATGTATATGTATATGTATATGTATATGTATATGTATATGTATATGTATATGTATATGTATATGTATATGTATATATAACATTAATGAAATTTTTATTTAAGTAATAAAATACATCTAGTTGTATATTCAGATTTAATAAATTTATTAAATGAGTTTAAATGTTATAATATTTAAAGTTATCAATTATTTTTGGGTTGTCGGAATTGTAAATCGATTTATTGAAAATGACATGATTATAGTTTGTCAATTATTATTAAAGAGGAGAGATATTTGATATACCTTAATTGTGTTAAGAGTTAGTTAAATATTAACCAATGAAGTTTTTGTAAGGTTTCTTTAAGATTGATTATCTATAGTTTGATGAGTTTATTATTTATCAATGTTTGTTGGGTCGAACAAACTATTAATGAATAATAGTATAAATGGTTTGAATAGTTATCAATTAATCCGATTAGAGTTAATCTAGTGGAGATTATTTTATGATTAAAGTTTTGTAAAAGATATTAATTTTTGGATTTGGAGTATAGTTGATTTTTAATCAATTTATATTCATTGAGTTGTTATTATAGCTATGATATTAATAATTAAGTTGTGCGATAGAGTCTTAATTGAAATGATTATCCATAATACGAATTTGTTAAGGAGATATTAGTATTCATTAAAGAAAAATGAATGTGGTCATTATAGATTTATTAATAAGATTCTCAATATAGCTTGTTATTAAATATTAACAAGTTATTATTATTGAACTATGAATATGAATACTTGCGTACTGGATTATGGTTGACTTTTAACATACAAATTATAGTTAGTCATTAATCAACTGATATTTATTGGGTTGTTGGTATGGTTATATAATTATTAATTAAATTAATTAATTAGAGTTAATTAAATTTAATTAATAATTAAGATATGTAATAAAGTTTTAATTGATATGCTAATATTGATTCCTCTAGCGAAGTTATGAAGTATTTACATCGAAGTTGACAAGTCGTACTCTCATAACTTGAATAATGGCCTTAGATATTTCAATGGTGAGACTTAGTAATATTTAATTGAGAACTATAAGAATGTTAAAAAGGTCATGGATTGTGTACCTATGTTAATTGATTGATTTAATTGATCATTTTAATAAAGTTATAATCTTCTTGTTCGTAGACTGGTAATTGGCTTTCTTATAATTTAACAAATAACAATCCATTTATTATGTTGAGAAGTTGAAGTAACGTTAAGGAAGATTTATTCAATTAGTAACATGGATCTTAGAAAATGAAGAGAACAAGTTAATTAAGGGTCAATGATGATTAGTTTAATGAGTAAATATTTCAGTTATTCTTAGAATGTAATTTTAAATAATGGAAGGATAATGCTATCGCGGGAACAAATGGGTTGACATGTAGGTCAAATGATAAAACTTAAATATTCTTGAAGTATACTTGCAAACATAAAACTGAAAACCTATACACTTAATTCAGTTATGTAATTTTAGTAAACCAAAACATGTGTTTGCATTATGTTTTCTCTATGCTTCTTGTTTTGGGTTTTTGGGTTGACTAGTGTTGACCAGTTATAGGATGTCTACCAAAGGCTTGGGAGTTATGTGAATGTGATGGCATGTTGATGTTATCTTAATCCTTCTAAACCCAACCATGGTAATGTGATGATATGCTCTATGTGATGTTTGTAATTACTGATTTTTATTGCTCATCAGTCTTCTTGAGTGAAGTTAAGTTATATGTATCTGAGACACTTGACTTAACCATTTTTGAGTCATCGATCAGTTATCCTTGGATTACTTTCCAGTCGCCATGATGAGACTGAAGTGTTGGTTTATTTCTTGATGATGTCATGTTGTGAAATGTTTGACTCAACCATTTTGAAGTCTTTGATCAATATGATTTGAGATATATTTTGGTTATTAAGAACCAATGGATACTTTTTATTATCAGTGATACCTTCAGTTGCCAATAGAGAACTATTGTGGTCATGATTTTCTATGGATGCTTTTCAGATGCTCATGGAGATTTGATGCTTTTATTATGGATATTTGATGATTCTTAGTGTGGATTATCTTCTGGTATTTCTTTCCAATCACTTGTATAGGATTGTGGTGATTTATGATTCCATGAGCTTAGGGTAGGTTATCTACTTGTAGTGTTGGGAAGTGGCTTGCAATGGGTGTTGGGGCCCTAAGTGGCTGCTAGGGTAACTCATTGTAATTTTTGTTAATAAGTGATAACATTTACACTAAATGGGGATTAAATGAACCTAAAAAGATTTAAAAAAATTGTTCTCGCCCATGCGTCGAGTGCTTGTACAGACTAGGATGGGAGTAGAGAGAATGCTTGGTTGCGACCTTGCATTCCATAGTATGCCTTGTCAGTATGAGAGGATACTAGTGGCCGCATAAGGATCAGTAGGGATCCGTGGAGTTGTAAGCTAACTGCCAAGGTAACTTCTACATGATATATACGATGACACTTGCCCACTTACAGAGTAGGTCTCCTACATGTCATTATGTGCCTCTGGGATTAGATGTCAGTTTTGTGATTGGAACCTTTGATTTAGTATACTTTTAGGATTCCTGGACTTATAGAGATTTATGCTATGTGATTTGGATAGCCTGTTTGAGACTTGAGATTATCTCCTTAGCGCGGTGGGAGTGGACCACTTAGGTTCCACATGGTCAGGTGGTAGTGCTTTATCACTCTTATCATTTGAGATTCGATTGAGACACCGTGGCTGATGCATTCTTTGTTGGCTTCTATCTTCATGGTTTTTGATGATGGACATGCATCCTCACATTAATGATTTGCATATTTTAGATGATGTTATCTTATGCTTTACTTGCATGTTAGATTTCTTTCTATATATGATGTAAGATGTTTTAGGAGTGGCATTTCTACTATGTTAATAGCCGATGATCTCTTCGATGCTTTGGGATGTTACGCATAGAAGGATGGCTAGGATCCATGATGGTCTAATGATGCTATTTATGGTTGGGAGGAACCATGCACTTAGTTAATTATGTTTGTGATAGATGGTTACCTTTTATGATGATGTATGGTTTCATTTATGTTATTGCATCATGGATTAGAGTTAGTATGATGATATAGTTTATTTATACGGATGTTTATTCTTTTAAACCTTTCATACCTTCTAACATGTACAATGGATGATTGAGCTAAACTAAAATGTAATTACAAAAAGGACACTTGTATATTGTTTAAGAACATTGGATGTATCATTGCTAAGGATGTGATGTTAGACGAATAGTTAATTTAGATGTGATACAACATTAAGGGATTCATGAAGAATGTAATCTCTTATGTATGTTATGTTTACTTTCAGTTGAATTGATGTTAATGCTTCCGTTACTATGTATAAGTTGTGAATGGTTTATCTTTCATGTTAAAAAAAAAAATGCTACCAAACTTAGTGATATTTTAGATTTATTCTTTGGATCCCTTGGCGGGGCATTACAATTATCGTGCTTGGAATTGAGTTTTCCAATACCACGTGTGCTTAATATAAGGTGAAAATTCATAGTTGTCTCAATGAAAAATTACTATTTAATTCACATCCTAAGTAGGCTTAGGTAAAGTGTGATTAGTGAATATTCAATTCCACCAAAAGACTTGCTACAGATTTACAAGGAAACCATCCAAAATCATTCCTTAGCAAATGTTATTAATAGATAAAATACCAATTTTATTTTAAGAAAAGAGATCCAAATTTGATTTCTGATTAACATACATTACGTTGCTAGAGTTTTCTTTTAAGTACTCCTCAAATATTGTGTTCCCCATCTATGTTTTCTTGTTCGTACTAGAAACTACTTCTATTAGAATGTTTTGTATCCTTAATAATGCTATTGTCCATGAAGGATGGAATGTTTTAGGACCTACAAATAATGAATCGTGTATCTTATCGTATTCTTTGAGTTCAGTTCTACAGTCATAAAAAATAGCTATGATATTCACATCATGCCTGGATCTTAGTGTTTGCAAAATATTAGTTCTTTTTAGAATTCTTTTGTCTGATTACTTTTTAGGTTTGATAATTAATAATCGAATATTTAACTTTTAGATCATTTTCATTTACAAACTTTTAAATCATTTTCATTAACAAAAAAACTTTCTCTCATACTCAACTTTATGGTTTTGTTGTGGAAAATCATTTTTCTCCCCTAGCATATATATATATATATATATATATATATATATATATATATATATATATATATATATATATATATACACATGTATATGTGTGTATATATATATATGTGTATATATATATGTATATATCTATATATGTATATATATATATATATATGTATATATACATGTAAATATATATATATGTATATATATATATATATATGTATATATGTATATGTATATGTATATGTATATGTATATGTATATGTATATGTATATATATATATGTATATGTATATGTATATATACATGTATATGTATATGTATATATATATATATGAATGAATGAATTCTTATAATAGAAATTTCCTCACATAAAAAAAAACTACTCATTTATGACCACTAATTAATAAATGACTAATTTTTGTAATTCTAAAGATTTAGGTTTAAATTTTTTATATGAGATTTCTTAAAATGGATTTTTCAAAGAATCTATTTAAGGAAAAAGAGGTTCTTTTAGTTGAACTTTGAACTTTTGACCAAGATTTTCAACATTTGAACTTTTATTGAACTTCTAAGTTTTGATCAATTGCATAAAATAAAATTTCACTTCAATTGCTTCTTGAAATTTTATTTTATGTAATTGATTTTAAAAGAAATTTAGAAGTATTGTATTAAAGAATTAAGTCTGTTAGAGATTTGTAGCTTTAGTCAGATTACTCCGACCAACGCAATCAAATATATAAGTGGCATCTTGGCCTTGAACATTTGATCTCTATCATTTACCCTATAAAAAGTAAATCCTATGATATGTGTGTGTGTGTGTGTGTGTGATTAATAATTAGTGAATTAATAATCACCAATTGTGTATTTGTATTTAATAATAGTCATATATATATATGAATGATTATATTGAAATAAATAATAATCATATCATTGCTCAAGTGCATCGATAATTAATATCAATCTATTATGGTGTATTGCAGCATATATAATCAAGAATGATTGTGATAATGATATCATTGAGTAAGGGTAATGAAACAGTTATTAATGGTAACAAATGATAAGTTCATAAATGACATGTCTAACATAGAGACATGTCTCTATCTGAGATGTGGCTCTGTGTTACCTTATTTGTTGAAGTTATTCCAATACTTAGAAATGTACACAAATCATTTTAAGTGTAGAGAAAAACAAGTATACAACCATTCAACCAACTAATTATATCTCAGGAACATTAAAGTCACAATAGATCAATATTGATAAACTTATCTTGGTGAGATTATTATGAATTGAAAATAATGCTCATTGAAGGTTATAGAGTTGTATAAGGTTCGATCATTATTAATATATACATTTGCACATGTAGACATTTTGGATTACTCTTGGATTAACGTATGAGCATTTCACTACCTTAGGGGTTTAGACTTTCAATCTTCTCCATATCTTGATTGTTAAAGATGCCAAATATAGTAGACAATAACATGCAGTAACAACATCCAACCAATTTAGCTCAAAATTCTAATCTTGAAAAATTGTGTTTGTACTCTATGTTGACATGACCATGTCCATGTTTTTCTATTGAATTTTTGCCTAAACAAATCTCTAATTTTCATATGAATACATTGCTTCTTTATTGAATATATTGATCTAACAACTTGTTTAATTTTCAAATGAATCAATCTAGGAATGCATTAGATTTCATTGTGATTAGAAGGGTGAGGATATTATCAAGTGCCTTGATGGTTTATAATCTATTAATATTGTTCAAGTGTTTTTATCATATTTTGCACTAACATTTATTTGGACTTCACAAAAGCTCTGTACAGAGCCCAGACATGGGCTTGACATCATAAATAATCGTCATCATTTAAGTTATTCATTTTTTCCTCTACTTGTTAATAAAAGACATTTATTATATATTCATCATAATTTTTCTTGGAAAAATATCCACAAGGAGCTTGACCAAAGCAAGCCCATTTATAATATAGTGGCTGAGATAATGAAGGATAGGAGGCAGCCACCATATTAAACAAGGAAACCTGCATTATCACAAGGGCATGGCTTTAGTAAAATATCATGGAATTTGGGTTATTTTAGCTTGAAGAGAAGATTATTAATTATATTTATTATTATTATTAGGATTTCAATGTAACAAAGTAAATAACCTATTAACTATTCATATTGAGGTTCACTTATTATCTAAATTATTTTATCTAACTATATTACTACACACTTCAACACGATCTTTATTTGCGGATTCATCCCAAAATGAACGTTGGATTGTTCATCCAAAAATCAGCCAGCAAGGTGACCTGTTGCCTTCTATCTAAAGGGATTTTTCTTGTTAGATATCTTCAGATTTGAGGTGTTTAAGCAATCAAACCCTCTAAGAATGAAGGATTTAAGAAATGAAATTAATCTATATGATTATGCAGATTAATCTAGAATGAGAAATGCATTCTAATCTAAGAACAAGTAAAGGAAACTAGATTAATCATATGCATATTATGCTAAATGAAATTAAGCTAAGGATGCAAATGTATGTAAAATATGAGTAAATGTGAGCAAATGTGAGTATGAATTCCAGCAACAATTTGATGCAAATTCCAAATTCATCCTCTCTCAAAATGAAGAGATGAGGGTCTCTTAAATAGACTTTCCTGGAATCCATCAATAGTTGAGATTGATTTCAATCAACGGTCAGGATTAAAGGTGAAGTTCATTCATAAAGGAAGATTCCCAAATTAAAGGGAGTTAACTGATTTAATTTGAGTAGAATAAGGAGTTAACTGATTTAATTTAAGTAGACTAAGGAGTTAACTAATTTAATTTGAGTACAATAAGGAGTTAACTAATTTAATTTGAGTAGAATAAGGAGTTAACTGATTTAATTCCTTTTTGATCAACAGTGAACTGGGAATTTCCCTTCTGGAATAGAAGAAGGATTTTGGAGAGATATTTAATTTAATAAAATGAGATATGCTCTCATAAATATAATTCCTATTTAATTAAATAATTTCATTTAATTAATTAGAAACACTTTCTTATTTAATTAAATAATTATATTTAATTAATTAGGAATTACTCCTATTTAATTAAATAACTTTGTTTAATTAATTAAAGAATAGCCTTCCATTTAATTAAATAATTTTCTTTAATTAATTTAGAATACCTTACCCATTTAATTAAATAATTACATTTAATTAATCAAGATAGGCATATTTACTAAATTAAATAAATTTAATCGCATAGTACATTAGTCTTAGGAGATAATTTAATTTAATAAAGTATAAGTACTTTTAAATTAAATTATAATTAAATCAAGTACGTTTAATGCGACTAATATGAGGATGTACTATAGGAATTAAATAAGAAATGTGATGAATATAGATTAGGGTCTTCTGCATTTGACAATTAAGTCAAGTAGTGAGTTAGATCAAGAATGTATCTAATGAAATAGGACTTTAGCAATGATCAAAATTGACCAAAATTGGCATCATGGCAATGAGCCAATTTTGGGGTATTACTATTACTACCGATGAAAGAACATCCAACAATGTGTACATTCAACAATGCATAACTTAAATATCTTTGAAGTGAGTGGATAGTGATATGGCAAAGGCTTCATACGTTACACTTAGTTGGATTTTGTAGGCATGTTTCTAGACATGGGAAGACAATAAACTAGGAAGATTATTGTGCAATTATTAAGAAGACAACCAATTATAAATAGAATAATCACATTCTGATGAAACCCTTACCAAATACACACTTTGAAAAAAAAATTACTTATCAATTTGATGAAACCCTTGCCAAATACATTATGTGATAAGAAAAGTTGTAGATTTCTACCAATTAGCAATGGTAACTTGATCAACTTGCAAATCATATGAGAAATGTAAATGTAAATAGAAAAGGCACCTAAGGAAACTTGAAGTACAATAAACAGAAAAGGAATGAAAGGCAACTCAATGGAAAATAGTTGCTTCATACCTAAAATGGAACCTATGCTTGATGCAATCATTCCTTGTCACACATTAGTTCATTAATTGATCCCTCCCAATGATCAATGGTTTATTGCATTAATAAATAAACAATTCCATAAAAATTATAAGGATCAATAGGAAAAACTATATAATGAAAATACAAATTGTGGAATGAGCTAGATAGGGGCCTGGAAAATGAATGAAATCAGTTGACCCAAAGAAATTTTTAATGGTGTAGGGTGACCCTACATGCTGTGGAGATCTTTTTTAACAATATTGAACTCCCTTAAAACAAGAAAGGGTTTCAATAAGAACAAATCCACAAGCTGCAAATAGAAATTAAAACTTTAATGAAAGTTCAAAAGGTTGCAATCATTACTACTCAACTTGCAACAATAGTTCACAAAACACTTAAAATCTCCTTTATGACCTTTAAAATTAGGTAAAAACTATATTGTTGGCATGAACACCTAGATCACTAGAACATAGAGCACACCAAAATAGCAACTTCTCCTATGCGTGAAAAAGAAATGTTATGCTATCTAATTTTTTTATGTTATTAAAATGATTTGGTCAAAATTTTGACCAAATTTGGAAATGCTAATTTAGTTGAAGTTTTGACAAAATGGAGAAAATAACAAAAAAAATAAGACTTCATAGGTCAATATGGCCTTTGGTTGAAAAACTAGGTCAAAAAATCAATTAAAATGTACTAGTGTGTGTCTAGTGTCCTTGAACCAGAGGATGGATTCTAGAATGAAGTTTTACTTGCCTTAGAAATGAATTTTTTTTCATTTCCCTAGAAACCTTTAAAAGTAGGGTTTTTTGAAAAGGTATTGTACAAATACTTTGAGGACTTGAGACCTAGAAAATCCTTGAGACCTAGAATCTTCTAGGTTAGGGTTAGAGAATAAACCCTATGAAGGCTAAGAGATAGCCTTGGTAGAGGAAAAAGGCTTTAATAAGAAGAAGCTCCCCATCAATTTTATTAATGTTTTAATAGTTGGAAAACCTATTCAGCCCCCACCTCTTAGTTATCTTGGTGGAATTTACTTTGTAACATAAATTCATCACCACATAAACAAACAAGAAAATAACTCTTCCTTGCATATCCACCATCATGGATCAAAGTATGATATGTCCTCTATTATGATACCCTCAAAAAAATTAAACTATCCAGTATCTCAAACATGAATGGTTCCACCTCCAATGATGTCACTAAAATAATTCACTGTACTCACGCCTAATCCATCTTGTATGTCAGATCTTATATCATATAAGCATAAACATGACATCCATGTAGATAGAAAACATAACACAATGATTTTTTTTAACCAAAAGAACTTCAAGTTGAAGGTAAAACTAGGGTGGCGATGAAACACACAAATCTTTACTACTGCAATATGAAAGTTTTCCTATTAGGGCTACAATTTGATCATATTAGGTGATCAACCCTATGAGCAGTCAACCCTGATACGATGGTTTAAGACTATTAGGTCTTACCCTTTTAAAGGATTTTACACTTACTATAAATTAAGGGCCCTATTAGGAGATTTAGACAAGTTCTTTTAGGACCACTTTGTTAAAAGAATTTTCTTGCATCAATATCTTTGAAATGATTCAATACTTGAATGTTCAGTTTTCTCTCTTCAAAATCTCAAATGGATATCATTATCTGATATATTTGTTTTGTCCTTCACTACTCTTATTTCTCTATCTAAACTCATTTCAAACTTAGCGTTCCTTTGCTCTGTACTTAAATTTTTTCTACTCTCTCAAAATCATACATTGTTCCCAAGGTAGGAACCCTTCTCAAATAGATAGTCATAGAATTTTCTAGATTAATATCAATGATCATTATTTTTTACTTTTTTCATTTTACCCTTCTGATTTTTTGAATGGTAAATATGTTTTCCTAGGGATTAATTCCTTCTAATAAAACATGTGAGATTCTCCTTAATTTTTTTCTGCAATATTTAGATATCATGTAGAAGTCAGCTAAAATGATGTGCAGAAGTGTTTATGCAATTACAAATTCTTATGTCAAAACTGGTATACTCAACACTTGAATTTTATGACACTCAGTCATAACTAACACTCACATTGTCACTTGGTTTCTATACAATCAACATATACTAACTCACTTGGTATTAATTGACTTTCCAAATGCTTGGTCTCATTTATGTTACTCATCTTGTATGCTAACTCACTCTCTATTGGGGTGCTCGAAAAACCTATGACTTGCTCAACTTATAATGAAATGTAGACATGTCCTTTTCTGAATGGCTCAATCATAGTGATGACCATCCTAAAATACTTTGGAAATGACTAATATTAGACACTAATAAGAAACTTAGGATTATAGATCAGCAATCTGCCATACAATATATACATGTCTATAACTTAGGATGATTCATCTAATTTCTGTCATCTCCCTTTGTGTCATCTTTTCATATTTCCACTTTTCCTCACATCATGATGGAAATTTCTCCTTTTTTATTTGTAGATATCCCCCCTTCCTTTTGTCACTTATGGCTTGGGGTTAACTGGGGTTAAGATGAATTTATCTAAAAATATTTGACGACTTGCCAAAATTTCTTCAAGTCTTTTATTTCATCTTTCTCTTCAAATTCCATAACTTGAATATGTATCTCCAGCTGAGCACCTTGATCAATTAAGCTTTCTCTAGTTGAAAGATGTATATATTTCTTTGTTAAATTATGAGATATAGATAATTCCCTCTTAATTATCTCCAAATGTGGTAGTAGCATGAATTGAATTGAAATTAATTTGTTTTATATACCATTGTCTCTAGCCATAAACTCTGCTAAGATTTATTGATCAAATGTCAACTTATTATATGAAGGTGAGCTTAAACTTACGTTATTACTCAATGAATGTGCACATGCCTTCATATTTTCTTGAATCATATCAATAGATCATTGATTCTTCAATGTGAAAAAATTAATGTCACAAAGTTTCATGTACAAAGAATATATTATTTCTGAAATTCCTTCCAACTAAGTGGGAAGGATAGAAATTTGAACCTATCTAATTGCAAGTTTAGTTGAAACTTTGTGCTCAAACTTCTTCTTAGACCATCACATCAATTAGACATTGATCTCTATATCCTCAGTCTAAACTTTATCAACTATATATACTAACTTATCCAAAATTGGATGTTTCATATTAACATCAGCAATCTCAAATGCATTAACAAAAATATCTTTGATACTATGAAATACCTATTTCTTGTTGTGTTCTCTCCTTTATTGTTCTTTCTTTGTCTTATGACATAACAAGGTTTTCAATTTTCTCATCTTCTCCAATCTCACATGTTATTCAATTCATACATAGGGAGTGTGATGACTTCATCTAAAATAACTATTTCTTTTTTTGTATCCTTTGTATGTGCCTTTACCTATGATTAGGAGGTTCTATCTCTAGGTAGTGATATTTGCAACTAATTTCCTTTTGCAGTCAATCTAGGTGACTTCTACTCTTAAGCTGATTTAACTTATTATACACATGTAACATTTAAGGTCTTTCTAGATATGGCACTAAGTAGTTGAAGAAGAGCCTGGGTAGCCTCTTTTTCTTTGGGTTTCTCTTTATCTTCTTCTACCTTTTTCTCATCTGGTTTGACATCAGTGACATGGGTGAACCATGGAAACATGATTATAGCCTTACGTTGTTGCTTGACAGTCATGTTAGAAACCATTGTAACTAATGTAACATTGAAACCTATAGTTCTTGTACTCTCAATCCCTGGATAATCATGTACTTGTAGTAACATGGGATTGGTGGGAGATATCTATCTAATTCAACATATTTCAGATATTCCTCAATCAACACATTCCGATTCTATGGGGATGAATTAAGAATGTCATTAATTGTGATAACACATTGTTGTTCACACCCTTCTACCAATTTCATAACTTCCTCTATAAGTTTTGTAACATGTGGTGCATCATCCTCCTCTTCCTTGACTTTTTCACCTCCTTAGATTCTCCTTTTTCATCTTCTTTATTAATCAATGAAATAATAAACTCAAATGATTCCTTCCATATACTTATGATCTCTTTCTCAACTTCATGAGATTTATTTATCATAATTATATAATCCCTCTCCTTAGGCATTAATTTCTTCACAAAATATTTCAAGGCTATAGACATATGTGTCTTCCCTAACTATGGCATTGTTTTTCCTAATGTGATCTCCCTTACCTGTATTTTAGTGGATAATGCTCACTTCCACTTAGCATCAACTTTATTATACAAGTTTTTAGGAATTCCTTGACCTAACTCTATAGTCATAGATTTGAATTGTATCATCATGTCAATCATAGTTTGTTCAAGTTTCTCTTGGTCTTCTTTACTTAAACAATCAAAATTAATGTCTTTGAATCCTACCAAACTTGCTAATTCACTAATCTCTTGGCATACCTTATCTATAGACATTAGAGGTGATGTAGGTACAATATCAAGTTTTCTTACATCATCAAACTTGGTTTCTTCATCATCATCATCCTCCTATGTCACAACTAGTTTTCAACTCAAAATATTATGTATATTATGCTTGGGTATTCTTGTCAACTTCCTATTTGCCACACTACCTTTCTTTTATAGCTGTGGGATGAGATACCTTTGAGCTTGTGATTATTTTTGGCTTTGGCTTAGGTGTTGTGACAAATTTATTCACAACCTTCTTAAGATCCTATTTGACTTTTGGATCCATGGTCACTATTTTCTTTTGCTTAGTTTCCTTGGGGTTGGAAACACCTATCTCTTTTCCCTTAGATGACTCATCTTGGGCTTCTTCTTCAAATTCATGATCTTCATAGTTTTTGTTAGTAATTTTAAATTGACATTTTCCAATTTTTTCCTCAAGATCCTTCTTCATTTTCTTATCTATTTTGGGCTCTTTTGTTCATAAGTTCAGTCTTCCCTTAGCAGTTTCATATGTATTGAATGGCTTGACATTTACATCATTTTTTTCAAATAGAAATGCAGTCACTACTACTATCACTTTATCATCATTACCTTTATATTACACTGTCCTTAGCCATGCAACCCTTGGTATGACTTCTTGTGCATATATAAATTTTTTGTCTACCCTGAAGCATACATCATCAAAATAATCATCCATGACCAACTTAGGTATTCTTATTTGGTTCTTCATTTTTTTGTTGAATTCCTCAAAATTGTTATCCATAAATGTCTCAAAATGTTCTCCTAACTGACTTATCAAGTCACTTATCTACTCTATTGCCATTTTTCTTCTATCCCATGAAATTGTTCCTACTATGGGGAATGAGTTATGTACATATAAACATATACATACTAGTGGGGAACCAAAGCTACATGAAATGTTCTTGGATTTCCTTGTAAAATTACCTTTGACAATTATTGTAATTGTAGCTCAACTAGATCATAGCTATGATCATTATTCACAATTTTGTACCCAATGTCCACTACAAAGAAAGACACGCTATTCAGTTAGCCTGGCTGATAAAAATTTTGTGTAATCTCACAGGTACTGCAAATATAATGGCAAGGTCATTGATCCCATTGATTCACATGCCACAACCATTCTTCTTCGCCTTCATTTCTTCTTGACAATGTTCCTTGTGACACTTCTTATCAACTTAGGTCTATCCAAAGTAGGGTAGCTAGTGGCTTAATGTATGATAGAACTTTTTATCTTAATTGGTCCACCTTCTAACCATGTCTTTCTATCATGCACATGAGTAAATACAATATTTATCCACTCAACTTTAAAATCTTTCAAAAGGGCTAGCACATCAGTTAACCCATTCTTGAGAACTATCTTGAGTTTATCCTTCAACACTCCATTATCACACAAGTTGTCATATGTTGCATGAAGTTCATAATCTCCAATCTCTCATACTTTACACATATAACATGATTTTACATCATGAACCATTAGTATCCTTGGTGGAGTTGATGTTAGGCTACCAAATTAATCACCATTCAATGCAATGTTGTTATATTCTTTGAAATTTAGTTTAGGACACTGGTCCTTCCTTAAAATCTATGCATTGCTCTCCATCAATATTTCTTTAATAAATATTGGTGCAAATGATGTCATCTTTATATTGGGGTTTGCACAATTTTTCTTCAAATAACTTCTAAAACAACTTACTGGACACAAAAAACTTGACTTACTATGATCTATCAATTTTCCAATAAAACGATATGATTTTCTTTCTATATCACTGAAATCACCTTTGAATCACTTGAGCTCTGAAAATTGTTTGGTAAGATGAAAATGAATGTCAAATTTCACAATATACCTTAAATCTATCCAATTAAGTCTATAATAAATGTGTTTGTACTTAGGTAGGTACACAATAGTCATCTCATCTTTTTGTGCCTCTATTTATTGAAATATTTAGTCACTATCACCTTGCTTGATCAATATCAATTTTCTCGACAGATACATCAGCATATTTGATCTAAGATCTTCATCTATATTGAAATGGCTAGTCAATATTGGTCATATTATTGATGCTTATAAATTGATAGTAAAACATACTCAATAGCCTAATACTTCTCTTAGATTTGTCCTAATTCTTATTTATTCGTGTTGATATGGGCTTTTAGCTATTTTTTCTTGTTGAGAATTGGTGTATGATATTACATTTTAGTGTAAATTCCCTTGCATATATCTTTTTATTAGTTGGATGTTGTGTGATCACTTGATCCATTGGATTGAGTGATCTTAGGTTTTCTTTCTCTACTACTTCCAACTTTTACTATCTCTTTTCATGGTTTGAACATCTCAACTTTTCATTTTCCTTTATTGCTTTCACTTTTTGGGGTTAATTCTTGGGTCTTGTAGTTCCTACTAACATTTCCAATCTTAAGGAAACTAAAATAAACTAGATTTCCATTCAACCAGTTCTTATAGTTACCTCTGAAATGTCTTCTAACATAATTCTTTGGAGTGTTCCCATAATCTACACAACAATGATAATTATACCATGTATTGTAATCCAAATTGTAAGAATTACCTTGCTTAGGTGCATGTGTTTTCTTTTGACATGTCCACTTAGGTTTTTCCTTGGATCTGCATCCATGAGCTATATGCCCATATTTCTAACAATTAGAATAATGACCTTCAAATCTAGAGGTGCATCACTTTTGTTTGACCTGCATTCATGTGCTTGGTGGCCTTGTTTCTTAAAATTAAAAATATCACTAGTAAACTTATATTTAGGGTTTCGCACACCATTCTTGCTCCTTCATATATTGTCATTGTGCCTAAGTTTAGCACAATGATGAGAAGAAACTTTATCTTTGGATTTTACATTTCTTTTCTCACCACTCTTTGATGATTCTCCTTCCTCAGTAGATAAAGAGTGCTTGATGTATCCTACACTAGAAGTATTATTGGTTGACCTTATTGATCTCATTAGTTATTCAAAGTATCTAATAGATTCACTTGGTTTGTTCATTCTTCCTAGAAGTTATTTCTTAGATCTCAACTTGTTTCTTAGTTGGTCACTTTGTTATCTCATATTTTTAATCTCAATGTCCTTTCTATTCAACTTGTGATTTACAATTAATAGTTGATTCATCATGTCCAACTAATTTTTTGTAAGATTCTACACATCAAATTCCCTTTCTTTAAGTTTGGTAACAATTTTTCTTTTTTCATCTTAAGCCATGGTTTTGTCTTCTTCAACTTTCTTCTTTTGTTTAGTCACTTTACATGATCTTACTAATTGAATAAATCTTATTCTGCCTTGAGTTCTTTGACTTCTTTTTTCAAAATGCTATTATTCTTGAGTAGATATTCTATTGTTGTAATAGTGTAATTAGTATTCCCCCTATTAAGAAATGCTCGTGTATCAAATTTTTGGTAGAGTTTTTTGTTTTGCTAAATGGCCATAACTTTACTTTTCTTTAAGCATTTCCTTAACTCATCTCCTGCTCCTTCATGTTTTTGCAATATGTTATGGATTTTAATCATTTGGTTCTCACATTTTTTATTCCTCCATTTGAAGATTTTGTGCTCTCGAGCTATTAGGCTTCATTCAAGACAAATCAGCTCTGATACCAACTCAAGGAAATCTTAATGGGAAACAAGTTATTGAAGGTGGAGGGGGGGTGAATTAGGATGTATAAAACTTTTCTTTGATAAAACAATTAACTATATTCAAACCTAATTCATCTCATATCTTAGATCTTATACCATATAAATATAAACATGTAATGTGTTAATGAAATATATCTAAGCATGACATCCATGTAAAACATCAACACATAGCACAATTATTTTGGTAACCAAGAAACACTTCAAGTTGAAGCTAAAAATCGGGTGGGAATGAAAGTTCACCTATTAGGCCTAAAAATTGATCATATCAGATGATCTACCCTATGAGGGGTCTACCCTACTATGAGCATTTAAGACTATTGGGTCTTTCACTATTAATATATTCTATGCTTACAATAAAGTAAGGACTCTGTTAGGAGATTTTATTAAGATCTTTTAGAACTACTTTATTAGGATATTTTCCCAAATTCAATCTTTTAAAATTGATTTAGTACCTGAACTTTTAGTTTTATCTAAAAGCATATTATCAATCTCTTCTCTTTAAATTCTAAATTTGATCTCCTTATCTGATATCTATGTGTTGTCCTTCACTTCTCTAGTTTCCATGTTTGAACTCATTTCAAACTTACTCTTCCCTTGTGTCATACTTAGCTTTCTTCTTGTCTCTCAAACTCATATGTTTATCATAGGGTAGGAACCCATCTTGAATAGATAATCATAAAAAGTTCTAGGTTAGGATCAATGATGCTTATTTCATTCTTTTGTCATTTTACAGTTATGATTTTTTGATTAATAAATATACTTTCCTAGTGATTATTTCCTTCTGAAAAAATGCATAATCCTCTCCTTAATTGCCTCTATAATATTTAAACATCATGTATAAGTTGGCTAAAATGATGTACATAAGTGTTTGTTCAATTACAAACTCATATGTCAAAATTGGTTTACTCGGCACTTGAATGTTCTAACACCTAGTCAATAGCTAAAATTCATGCTATCACTTGGATTCTATACACTCAACATATGTTGACTCAATCATCATTAAATGACTTCCCAAATTCTCATTCTCATCTATGTTACTCTGCTTGTATACTTACTTAGTTTCTACTTGGGTGCTTAGAAACCTTTGACTTGGTCAACTTATGATGAAATGTAGACAAGTCCTTTGTAGATCAGCCTTCTATGAATAGTTTAGTCATAGTAATGACTTTCCAACACATCCTTTGAAATGAATAATTTTTATACACTAATAGGTAACTTGGTATTAGAGATCAACAAACATGTCACATAAGAATCATAAATTGTTGTTCCAACTAAAATGACAAGCCTAAACACCTAATCCAAAGGTAATGACATGTATCTATAGTTGTATAAATCCATAGCTAAAATAATAGCAACAACAAGTGCCAACCCATCCAACTATCTATACCTACAAAGATATATAAAGAGAATCTCACATCATCAACATATCCAATCTATAACATGCAATCACAAGCCTATCAAGAAATGGAATTAAGAGACAACAATCTGTGCCAAGGATATCACAATAGTATAATATTAAAAAAGGAAAAAGTATATCAATTGTTGATTGTTTTAAAACATTGCTAATTAAAAAGGGAAAACTACATAAATATTCTGGAGATTACTATAATCACCTTTGCATATACTCTCAACTAATTTTAGTGAAGAAAGAACAAGTAACAAACCATAAGAACTTTGGTATGGTCATACATCAAATGTACATTGTTTTAAAATATTTGGAAGTAAGTGTTATATTTATAAAGATGCAAGGAATGAGAGGTTTAACTAAAAAGGTGATAAAGTTATATTCCTAGGTTACTCTACTAGAAGTAAGGCTTATAAGTTCTTGAATTAAGAAACTAATTCTATGATTGAAAGTATAAATGATAGAATTGATTATTTTTAGATAATAATGATGATGAGATGAAAAGGGAACCTAGTGATCAGAACATGTGTGTGTGTGTGTGTGTGTGTGTGTTTGTTTGTGTGTATGTGAAGATGAACCTAGTATAGCAACAAAGCAACAAAAAAATGACGTTGAGAAACAACATGCATTACCCAAGTTCCAAATAGAATAAGCCAAATCGAATGTTGAGCCCCAACCGAGCAATTGTAATGTTGGAGATCACATAATTGAACTTGTCCTAGAAACATACGTTGGAAGGAACCATTCACCAAAAGAAATTGTTGGAGCTAAGAGTACTAGTGATATTGAAAAAGTAATTTTAAGGATAATACTTATTTGATTGCTAAATTTGAGCCATGAATAATGAAAGTTGCACTTGATAATGAAGATCAGATTAATGTTGTGAATTAAGAAATAGACTAGATTGAGAAAAATAATACACACACATTGGTGCCCATGCCCAAAGACAAATGTGTGATTGGAACCAAGTGAATTTTAAGGAACACGTTGAATGAGAATGGAGTTTTTGTGAGGAACAAAGTCATATTAGTCTATAAAGGTTATTCTCAAGAAGAAGGAATCAATTATGGTGATCTACCTTTGTACATGTAGAAATATTGGAAAGAGTGAGAGCATTATTTCCACATGCAACTAACAAGAGAATCAAAGTCTATCAAATGGAAGTTAAGTTTACATTTTTGAAATGAATATTGTAAGAAGAGATATACATCAAAAAATCAAAAGGATTAATGGAACCAATTCAAAAGTACTTGGTATGTAAATAGAACAAAGCTCTATATGGACTGAGGCAAGCACTAAGAGCATGGTATGAAAGGCTACATTCATATTTGATCAAGATTGGACTTTTCATAACAAAATCTATAGTTGAAGAGAAAAGTTGAAAGTAGGTATTGATTGCTGAAATATGCATAGATTATATAATATTTTGAGGCAATGACTTCCAATGCAAATAATTTTCTGATTAGATGAATAAAGAGTTTGAGATGTCTATGTTTATTGAGATTAAACTCTTCATTTCTTTATAAATTAATCAAAAAAAGGTGATATATATGTGACTCAGTCTAAGTACATTAAGGAGATCTTGAAGACATTTGGTATGGATGAGTCAAGGCTAGTTTGTATGCCCATGGTTATTGGATAAAATTTATACAAAAAAGATAGTATCCCTAAAGTGAATGAGACACAATATAGATCAATGGTTGAAAAGTGACAACATGTTGTACATAGTACACATGACATTGTACATCCAGTTGTGATTATTTCAAGGTTTTTCTCTAATCCTAAGAAAACACACACAACTTTACTTGAAAATATATTCATATACTTAAAAGGAACTAGAGGCTATGGATTATGGTATTATCAAGAAGGCGATTTTGAAATCACTGGTAGGTGCAGGATCATGGTGTGTTAAAAAGTGGGAATCTAAAAAATATATAGTTCTAAAATGCACCAAAGCATTTCAAAATCTAGTTTGACTTTTTTCTCACCCATCCTAATACCAAACCAAAATATTAATACCTTTATAGGGACTAGGATTGCTTTGGGTACCAACCATACATGGTCAACTTTCAAAATGTCTCAAAAATATGCTCTTGGCCTATTCTTATGTGTTTTTTACTTCAAACATGTGTCTGGTAACCTTTTTGACCAAAGTTTGATGAAATAAAAGGGTTTCTTAAGAATGTTCTTATCTTTTCATAAATGTAATGTTTGTCAAATTATGAGTTCAGTAAATAATTATTACTCATTTTCTAATGGAGATACACATAAAGTGTTGATTGACATATTGATTAATAAATAAATAAAACTTTCAAATGGTATAATATTTTTAAAATCAAAAAGATGCATCACATTATATATGAATTCTAATATAAGGAAAATAAAATATAAATCCAATTTTGTATAATTTTGAGTTAGTTAATGTGGTCAAACTTGGGAGGTTTTTTATTCTAAAATTACTATAGGAAAAAATCATAATTAATTATTTATTTGGAATAAAAATACCCAAAAAATATGTGTCACATCGGCCTTGTGTCTACTTCTTATATTTAAAATCTTATTAAAAAATATTATCATTTGATTTTGATTAAGGTTGTTAAACATATGGCTAGTTCTTATTTTTGTCCTAAAATTTTTGTACTATTGCATTAAAATTCAAAATTTTGACCAATCAATTTTTTCTTTCTTCAAATAAGGCCTAGTAGTTCAAAACTAAACTTAATTTCCTATAGATTCTTTTCTAACAACTTTTTAATTAGAAGTCCATAACAAGTTTAAAATTGTGTGTCACATTGACATAACCCTGATTTACTAATTTTTCATTGCCACTTAAGAACATAGTTTGGTTGACCATGATCCTACACATACCTTTAGAGTTTACACTAATGTTGATTGCGATGGAAATGCTGATGATAGGAAAAACAATATTGGTGTACCCTTCTTTTGAGAAGAAATATTGATTACATTGTCGAGCAAGAAAAAGAGCTATATAACATAGTTTATAGCTAAAGATAAGTATGTTCTTGCTTTGATTAACTATTCAAACATAGTTTGGATCAAGCAACTTTGAGAAGGAACCCAAAAAGACATTGTCGAGGATGTCGTTGTCTATTATTACAACACAAGTGTAATAAACATATCCAAGGATTATGTAATGCATTAAAAAACCAAGCATATATCAATTACCATTACATGAGACAGAAAGTATAGGAAAAGCAAATAATATTGGAGTATGTCAAGTCTAAGGAGGAAATTGTAGATATAAAACATTGTTACCCTTTTTTGTTTTGGAAAAAATATTATTTAAGATTTAAGGATAAGATAGACTGCCTAATTTGTAGAACTTCATTCCCCCCCACCCAGCCATACCATTCAATAGGCATGGTGGCCTATAGAATGGCAGGGAAATGGTTTTTTGCATTCCAATGCACACTTCTCTACCACATGTTTCAGTAGACCAATGGCGGGACTTTGTCATAATAATAGAAAATAGGGCCCTTATGCATTGTCTCCCAGTTTCGATGGTTCTGGGAAACTGTAAAATAGAGACTTTCTCTTAGTTTTTAAAGACTTGTAACATTTTTTAGACATATTTTTATAAAATATTTTTTTCTTATATTTTTCCTTAAATTAGTGTTCATAGAAATAACATGTTATTTTCATCTAATATTCATTAAACTACTTTGAAGCTGTAAGCATATCGCTCTACATTCTACTAACTTTGAATTTCATAAAGATACACATTTCTATTTTACATTAGTCTCAATCTTCAATTTTGAGAATATTTATTTGCAAAAAAAAATTTGTATATCTTAATATACATGTCTAATGATTAAGATTAATTTTTCATTTATGATAGATCTCTCCTTTAACTTAGCTTTTAATTATGAAACATAATTACCTTTTAAATAATGGAGTTATAAGTTGATAAAATGAATAAAATACTTAGTCACGATGATTTCATTAAAAATAGTTAATTATTGTATTTTTTAATGAGATGTTAGGAAAATAGTAAAATGTGTCATAAGTCTAATGTTAAGATTTACATTACGATATTAGTAGATATCTTAAACAAATATGCCTATTGTTGTATACTACCCCATGATTTTCCAATTAGTTGTGGAAAAACTATAAAAATATTTAGATGTTGCATTTTACCCTAAAAATCTGTATGTAGTTTATTGAATTATACGTAAAGCTGAAGAATATCACCACATGCAAGACATAATGACGACCTAGGATAGTGAAATTAAAATACAAAGTCTCAAGAATAACACGATTTAAATTAATTAAATTATATTTAGACGACAAATTTAAATGAGCTAAAAGTATTAATCAAGTGGAATAAAAAAATAAGACCTTCTCAGTAATTGCGTGTGAAATCAAACGAGTCACGGCGCACGCGTATATCTATTTTACGTCTGCGCTGCCATGTTATCAACGCCGTGCCAAATCAAGCATCTGAATATGCATGTGAAAATAATTTATCGTAATTTTCAGTTGAACAAATCTCATGTGCTGAAGCTCTTGTACATTAGCTCGTATACAGAATTTGTTTCACAGAAAAATAGGAAGGCAGCGTATTACAAAACTATTGAAAAAAAGTCAATGGGCCTTTGTTCTATTCGTTAAGTTGAATGGTTTACATTGTACAAAGAGTCCACCAGAAACCAAGTCTTGCTGAGTGCGAGGCTCCAACATCATAAGGGATGAGTCCAGGATCGTGTCCGGATGATTCTGCGAAGCACAAGTGAGCCCGTATCAGATTTCTAAAAAGTCTGTGTGGTAGCCTTTGCCGTTTGATAACTTCCAGATTTCGTGCCTCTCAGACCTGAACCTTCCGTAAAAAAAAACTATTGAAAAGGTCCAGCTTTATTGAATTATTGAAAGAATCGCATGTGTGACAAAACAGTCTGAAGCCGTCGCATCAACTTTGCGCTTAACAGTATTAAACATGGGTGGAATTTGATTAGCCTTTGTTCAGTTAAAGAGAAACAGCACTTCTAGAGCAGTTGCGACGTCTGATTTTGTCACCATGCGCATTCTGCCTCGTGCCGATTGATACGGGCTACCACTTCAGAATCAAACGAAAAAAGACATAGAAAAAATAGGCCTCCAAGATTCCTTATTTTCAACATTTATTGTGGCAGTCTTTTTAAGTTGGAATAATTGTGGGTACTCTTGTTTTCTCTTTAAAATGTCCCTGTACATCTCTGGAGTTTGTCTTATTACAGTTGAATGAAAGATTGAAGATTAATGCTACCAATTATTCAACCACCACTAGAAACTTCTTTCAAAATAGTTTTACTTTTTCATTTTCAAGAAGTCAATAGTGTAAAGAGTCATAACTGACTTTTAGACTCTTATATTTCAGTGATCTTGTTTGATTCTTTTGACTTGGTTGGATGTTTGTCCACCCAAGTCATTATCATTAGTTTATATAGATGTAAAGATTATATATATTTGCAATTTTGACATGTGATGCATTTGCATTTGATAAAATATCATGTGTGAATCAGATGGGATATACATCTCTAGAGTTTGTCTTATTAGAGTTGAATAAAGGATGGAAGATCAATGCCACCAAGTATTCAAGTACCACTAGACACTTCTTTCAAAAGAGTTTTATTTTTACATTTTCAAGAAGTCAATAGTGTAAAGTGTCATAACTAACTTTTAGACTCTTATATTTCAGTAAGATTTATCGATTTTCTTTGATTCTTTTGATTTGGTCAGATCTTTGTCCACCCAAGTCATTATAATTAGTTTATATAGATGTATAGATTATATAGATTTGCTATATTGACATGTGATGCATTTGCATTTGATAAAATATCATGTGTGAATTAGATGGGATGTTAGAATTCCATGTTTCAATATTTAAGATTGGAATTAAAAATAATGTAATACCCAGACAATGGATCAAAAATAATTAACCCAAAGTTTTACTAAGTTTGCCAAACATTTAAAAAAAAAAAAGAACAACATACACATCAAACATAAAGTAGAAAAAGCAATAACATTCAATCATATAGAAGCAAACATGATAGATTACATTCCTTAAGGATTCCAAGATGTTGAATCACATTTAAGCTTAATTAATATTAAGTCTAATGAATACCTCATCCACATGAAAGAATAATTATAAGTCGAAGTCCATTTAAATAATATACATTTGTTCTGAATGCAACTTGGCAATAAAATTCAGAATGCTCAATCATCCACTGTACATGTCATAGGGTATGAAAGGCTGAAAGAATATATATTTAAAATAGGTTACATCATCCATTTTGGATCTATGAAACAAAATACAATACAACAAGTAAAGATCATCCACCACAAAGATATAACCATCCATTATAATACACAAAGATAGAATGAAAGGAAAAGAAAACAAGAAACTCTAGATATAGCAACAATAGACATATGTCAATGGTAAGAGTAAAAAGCACTACCACCCAACTGCATGATAACATGAAAGGGCCCACTCCTACAAAGCTAAGAAGATAGTTTCAAGTCTCAAACATGACATAAATGCAAAGATCAAAAGTAACATCTAAGTCAAGGAAAACTTAAAAGTAATCTAACTCAAAGATTTCAAGATAAAATTGACATCTAGACCAAGAAACAAAAAATGACACATACAAAATCTATACTGCTAGTGAGAAACTGTCATCATACGAAACAACTCTAGGGTTATTTGGCTAGTCTTTTAATCCTCAGCCCCCTAGTGACTCTATGTGGCACTAGTATCCTTTTGTACTGACAATGCATACTAATGAGTCAACTCTAAGGTTACCTAACTAGTCTTTTAATCCTTTGACCCCTTAATGACTTTCTGTGGTACCAATATCTTGTTAACTCATTTTAAACCCATTTAATGAAATATTATCACTTATTAAATAACCTACAATAGGTTACCCTGGAAGCCACTTTAGGCCCCAACCTCCATTGCAAGCCACTTTTGAACTTAACATGCAGATGACCTCCCTAGACTCATAAAAGTACAAATCAAAGAATCACAATTTTCAACTCAGTCCTATACAAGTGACTGGAAAGTATCAAAAGTTAATCCACAATAATCCATCATTTCTTTAGAAGCAACTAGAAAACATCCCAAAAATATTGATCAAAGACTAACAAAGGTTAAGTATGTCATAATGTTCATCTCATAAACACATGAGGACATAGAAAGCAATAACGAACAATATAACCAAAATCAGCATAGTGCATACCAAACACATTACCATGTTTGAGTTTAAAAGATTGAGATCAAATTAGCATAATACCATAATCACAAAACTCCCAAGTCTCTAATAGATGTCCTAGAACTAGTCAACACTCTATTCAACCCAACCCCAAAGCATTGACAACATACAGATAACAATGTAGTTCATTTTTTGGTTTGATTTTGAAGGCACATAGTTTTGAGTTAACAATAAGGTTTGTATTTTTGTTCAATGTAAGTTTTCAGACATATGAATTTACATTTTACCCTTAACCATATAACCCAACTCTTATATTTGAATAAGATGTACAATTACTCTTATCATATTACACTTAAATGTTCTAAATACTTTAAAGGTAATTGTTTATAAAATTATTAAAATAATGATTATTGATCTAAAATAAATATCTTATTATTGAAAATCAAATCATTAATAATAATAATAAACTAAATCAATTTAAAATTTATTTAAGAAAAAAATGTATTATTAATTCAACTTACTTAAAACTAAATTTAGTTTAATTAATTAATTTTTGTTTCTTTTAAAACTATGTTAATAATATATATCTTATTAAATAATTAATAATTAATAAAATTATTATTTAATAATTTTTTTAACAATTAATAATTAAATTTCATAAAATAAAATTATATATGTAACATATTTTTTTAAAAGAATAACGTACTTTTTCAAGGCCTCTTGGCCTTGTACCCTATGACAGTAGGTTATACTAATGCCATAGTCAGTAGTATTATTGTTGATGTGAGCAATAGTGTACCTATTGTTGTGGCTAGTATAATGACGATAGTGAGTATGGGTTGGGGTGTGGGGATTCCCCACCCCCTCCCAATAATATTAATTTTTAAATTTTTTTTTGTTTATTATTTTTTTATTTTTTATAAATTTAAAACAAAACCCTCTGAATAACTTTTATATAAATATATATTTGTTAACATAATTTCTATCCATACTCTGATAGGAAAATTATAGTGAACCAATCAAATTTTCTATTTAAAATTTCCACTCTAAACCCTTCCTAGTTTAATACTAATTTCTTTCAATTACAAAATGATGTTTTCTAATTGGTATTTCAATCTAGATATATGGATGGAATCTGGTATGAATATCAATAAAATTCAAAATAAAATATTGAATGATTCATACAACGAACTTTGAAAAACAAGTTTCAACAATCATGAAGAAGATAGGAAAAATAAATAATGTAAATAATTCAGTGAATAAAAACATATAAATCTACCTAGTCTGATGCTAAAATTGCAAACACACAAAAGATTTGTGAGAGAAATTTCTTCTCTCAAAACCTTCTCTCTCAAAATTTCTTCTCCAAAATTCCTAGTCCTGCAAAAAATGAACTCTTAATTGATGATAAGGAGTTCTCTTCTAAATTTGCGGCACTAATTATGTGATCACTTGAGAGGACTTGTGCACACAATTTTTTAACTCCTTATTAACTTTTTTGAAACTCCATGCACTTTTTATGCAATTTTAAAACTCTTTAATAAATTAATATCCTTTCCATTCTTTAATTTCTTTTCGAAGTGTTAATTGATAAAATATTTATTAACCTAAGTAATAATAATATTTAGCATTTATTTACAAATTATCTCCTAAATATATTATTATTAAATTAAATTAATATTTTTATGCTCTAAAATTAAACTATAATTTTATCTTTAAATTAATTCATTTTAATTTAATTAATTCATAATTAATTAAATATAATTGAACATTGAAAATATCATAACAACTTCCATCAAATTAAATCATTAATTTAATCTTCTAATTTGACTTAATTAATAGAAAAAATATCAAATATGTATAAGACAAAATATGAAAACCCATCATAAAATACCACATACAAAATCAAACTAAAGGGTTATAATTGCAACTCTATGTCATATGACACATTTGGAAGGTAATCATCTTAGATACTTATCCTAATTTTTTAGGACAAATGGGTTTAAAGGTTAGGATTTGGACTCAAGAATTTATCTACCATTTCTTACCATTGAGATAATGCAATAGTGTTAGAATCTGATAAGATTAATAACCCAGAAAACTAGTGCAAAGAGTAAATATCTAAACTATGAATGCAAATGATAAAAAATCAAAATAGCATCATAGAGTTAGTCTCCAAGAGAGTAATGCAAATGCTAGAAGCAAAATAGCATTAAGAGGATGCAAAAACAAGAGATGCAAATACAAGCCAGGTAGCATGCTTATATAGGCTAGGAAGAGGGAGGAGGTGGTAACACCAACCAATGAGGAGCAACCATCTATCAGACTAAAGATAGCAAAGTATCTTCCCAAGATAGCTAATGGATGCTCACATGTAGGAAGGTGACACTTCAAAACCATTCACCTAATAAGACATGCTTTATTAACCTAAGTGAGATTATTAAAAGTGTAGGAAAAACCTAGCAAAATAGGAAAAATAAAAAACTACACTAAGACCCCCTATAAGCGAAGCTTAGGTGGATGTAGAAATGGGTCCTGGCAAGTCAAGCCTGATGAGGTACCGATATATATAAGATGTCCCAAAAGAGAGAGAAAAGAGACCCCCCCACACAAAAAAAGTCAGGACTCCGAGTGAGAGGAAGAGGCCCCCCCAAAAGATGAAGCATCCCACACCCCTAGCAAAGCTCACAAATGAAGGAACTTGCTCTCAGTGAAGGGTTTGGTGAAGATATCAGCAACTTGCTCGGAAGTCGGACAATAGCGAAGGTCAATGACATGACCATGGATGAGCTCCCAGATGTAGTGCATGTGGACCTCTATGTGTTTGGTCCATTGATGATGAACTGAATTCCGTGAGATCTGAATGACACTCTGGTTGTCACAAAATATGACTGATGACCGTCTGATCTGGATACCAAACTCAGTGAGAAGATGTTGAAGCCAAATGGCCTTAGTGGTAGCATTTACAGCCCCCCGGTACTTAGCCTCAATAGAAGACAGAGCAATAGCAGACTGCTTTTTGCTGGACCAACAAACAGGACCTGACCCAAGTGAGAAGCTATACCCTGAAGTAGACTTGTGACCCTCAGAATCACCTGCCCTATTTGAATCTGTGTAGCCCACCAAATCAAGCTCAATACCTGCTGCATAGTGAATCCCACAACTATGAGAACCCTGAATGTAGTGAAGGATCCGCTTGGCTGCTTTCCAGTGTAACTCATGGGGCTCCTGCATGAATCAAGAGACCATTCCTATAGCATAGGACATGTCAGGTCTCGTATGAGTCAGATAAATGAGACTCCCAACAAGTTGGTGGTACAAAGTGTCATCAACAAGTGGAGAAGAACATTGAGCCTCAAGTTTGACTCTAGAAAGGAAGGGAGTCAGAGCAGGCTTATAGTTAGCCATATGAAACCTCGAGAGTAAATCTAGAGCATACTTGGATTGTGTGATGGTGATCCCAGAAGGAGACTGAAGGATCTCGATCCCAAGAAAGTAATGCAACAAGCCCAAGTCAATCATCAAAAAACTGTCCTGAAGGGCCACTTTGACAGCCTTAATGGTGGGTGAAGAACATCCTGTGATCATCAAGTCATCAACATACAAAACCAAAAATGGAAGTGAATCACCCTGTTGCAAAATGTAGACATTAGGATCAGAATGGCACCGAGTGAACCCAACTAATAGAAGGAAGGAGTCCATCTTGGCATACTAGGCCCGAGGAGCCTGTTTGAGGCCATAGAGAGACTTTTGAAGATGACACACAAGTGAAGAATCCTGAAGGAAGCCCTGTGGCTGCTCCATGTAGATCTCCTCATGAAGGTCACCATGAAGAAAAGAACTCTTCAAATCCATGTGATGTACTTCCCAACGATTAGCTGCAACAATGGCAAGAACAATTCGAATGAAATTCATTCGGGCAACTGGCGCAAAAGTCTCAGAGTAGTCAATCCCAGGAACCTGGGAGAATCCTTTGGCGACCAAGTGAGCCTTGTGTTTGTCAACTGACCCATCTATTGCAAATTTTTTCCAATAGATCCACTTACATCGAACAAGTTTTCTTCCTTTAGGATGAGGGACAAGATCCCAAGTGTGGTTCCTCATCAAGGAACTATACTCTTGCTACATAGTTGTATCCCACTCAGAAATACTAGAAGCCTCATGAAAGGACTGTGGATCTAAGGCAGTAGCAATGAAGACATGTGGAGCATCCTAGAATTGTGAATGAGTTCACCTAGTGTCTGATGGATCCCCAACCCAATCACCTGCAGACTGCAAGGTTTGTCTAGCCCAAAGTGAGCTCAAAGATCCCTCCTCAAACTGAACATTCCTCTTAATGAATAACTCATGTGTAGTAGGGTGGAGCAACTGATAACCCTTCACACCATCAGGATAACCTATAAATATGCAAGGTCTGCTTTGCGGATCCAAGGCCTTACATTTCTCTGTAGGAATGTGGGCCCATGCAGGGGAGCCAAAAACTCGGAAGTGCTTAATTGATGGTTTTTTACCGTTCCAAGCTTCAAAAGGAGTAACTCCCTTCAAGGCTCAGTGAGGAACACGATTCTAGATATAACAAGCATAGTTAATGGCTTCTGCCCAATACTATGGTGCAAGAGATCTAGAGTGAATCATACAATTTTTCGTTTCCTTCAAGGATCTATTCTTTCATTCTGCAACACCATTTTGTTGAGGATTGTATGGAATTGAGTGTTGTAAATCAATCCCCTCTGAAGTGTAAAATCTTTCAAACCGATGGTTGACATACTCACCACCATTGTCTATGCGTAAAACCTTGATTGCTTTCCCAGATTTCTTTTCTACAAAATTTTTGAAGTCTTGAAAATGATCAAATACCTCTGAATTTTGTTTGAGAAAGTACACCCATGTATATCGAGAAAGGTCATCAATGAATGTGAGGACATATCAGGCCCTACTGAAAGAAGGATGTTGAAATGGACCAGCCAAATCACTGTGAACTAACTCTAGTATCTGTGGAGCTCTCCATGCCTTACTTTTGTCAAACTTTTCCTTAGGATGCTTACCAAGAATGCAACCTTGGGAAACACCTCTTGAGAATTGAACCGAAGGCAACCTTGTGACCATGCTCTACTGGTTGAGCTGATGCAAATAATGGAAGTTAAGATTGCCAAACCACTGATGCCATAATTTACTCACATCATTAGAGTGAGTGAGCAAAACAGATGAAGGAGGATCAGGAACAAAGTGAGAAAATAGATAGAGTCATGACTAATGATCTGCTCTCCCAACTGCAACTATAGAATCACTATGCAACTCACGTATCTCCACTGAATCAGGAGTGAACTCAACTCGCTTGCCTAAACCTGTGTGAGTGATTTGGTATATTGATAGGAGATTAGTTGATAATGAGGGTACACAAAGAACATCATGGAATGTGCCATCCCCCACATCAACAGACCCTCTCCCACACACCTCAATAGGAGTTTCATCGCCCATCAAAATAGAAGGCATAGTACATGGCTCGAAGGATGCAAGTTCTTCCTTAGATGAAGCCATGTGGTGCGAAGCACCTGAATCAAGAAACCAAGTGGATGGTGAGGAAGCAACTGCAACAAGAGCTTTGCCCTTTCCTTTCCCCTTGTTGTTTTCTTTTGCCTTGTTAGACTCTTCATTAGAACTTTGTTTGATAGACTCAGGAACACTAATATTATTCTTCTCAAGAATGTATGTCAAGTGATCAATTTTGTTTCTTCAAACATTTATGTTCATCATGATCGGGTCTTTTACAATAGGCACATTTAACCTTTTATTTCTTAGGCTTATCACCCTTAGAGGATGACGTATCAATAGTTGCTTTTGAAGCAATTGGTATCTGATCCTTCTTTTCCTCACTATTATTTTGTTTCTCATCCTTACTATTGTTGTTACTACTTTGTTCTTTTTGTTCTTTTGTTCCTTGGTTGATTGCTAAGGCATGTGATTTAGAGGACTTAAGAGTGCCCATTTGGATTAGCTTGTCATGTTCTCGAGTGAGATTGACAGCAAAATCATCTAGAGATGGCATGGTCAATTGAGTACCAAGTGTACCCTTAGTAGCATAGAAGGTAGAGACAAACACAGAATATTCAGAACTTAGCTTAGAGAGAATACTGAGAATCAATTCATCTTTCTTTTCAATTCCACGTTGTTTTAATTGTAGCCTTAGTGATTTCAATTTGGTGAAGAAATCTTGGATTGTGTTGAAATTGCCTGGACTCAAACTAATTAATTCATTTTCCAACATATGACCCCTCATTGAATCTTGTGTGCCAAATAATGTTTCTAGCTTTGTCCATACTTCATTTGGTGTATCCAAAGACTCAATGTGAAATAGCAAGTTAGGAGAAACAGACAAACACAATGTTCCATATGCCTCATCACATTTGTTAAACCACTTAGGCTTGTCTTCATCTTTAGCAGGTTCAGTTTCAAGTCCCATAGTTATCCTATTTAATCTAGCTTTCCTTAAGTGAATTATCATGCGTGATTTCCACTCAAAGTAATTTTATGGAGTTAGGATGGGCATATTTGTTTGATCCATGATGAAGAAATGCAAAGAAATGCTAAAAAGAAGAGAACCCAGCCACGACAATGCCCCCCCCTTTTTACTCAATCAAAGAACCCCCCCCAAAGAAATATGATTTGGCACTTTATTTTAGTGCATTTGCAACTACCACTAGAAATAAATACTTAGTGGTCTTGATTTCAATGCATTACAAACCCTCATGAAGAGCATATACTAAAAGTTAAACTTGGGCACAATAATCAAAGAAAAAAATAGCACCACTGTGATCTACTCAAAAAATCATGCACTTTCAAAAAAAGAATCACCTCGATACAAAGTCGTATGAGAAACTTATGATCCTCTGAAGTTTCCAAAATGAGAACTTTGCACAGTCACGGATGAGAATCTACAATTTATGAAGAATTCATGCATGAAAATCAAAAAACAACTCCACTAGTGGATAGAGCACAAAAAAATAGCCAAGTTCATAACAAGAATCATCAAAATCAGAGTCTGTATGAGCAAGAACAAGACATTTAAAAACTGCATTCAAATCTGCAACTGCCAACGGAGAGGGGCATGGTTGTAGCCTTTCATGCTTGATTCTGTAAAATATGTAGCTTTCATGCAAAATTTAAAAGATACCCAGATGGTTTTTCGGGGCTGCGAACAAAACCCAGAAAACATTTTTGCTTGCTGATGTACAGAAGATGTTGCTGTAGTGTAAATCAGATGCCTTTAATACTAAAAAATGGCTCCAAAAATCATGAAATGACTCTAGCAACCAAAATATGACATGCAAATGCTGGATCAGCTTCCTAAGTCCATTAATGGCATGCTAGAACCTACAATACTGATTGAAAACTCCAAATATGCAAGTTGGTTGTTAGATTTGAGATTGAAACCCCAGAGAAAAATTGTTTTTGTCAAAAGTTTTCTGATTCTCAAGATCATCCAAAGATGCAAGAGAAGATCATAATTCATTTTTCAAAAACTACAATAAAATTTATTAGCCCCCCACCCCCCCCCTCCTGAATCTCTCAAAAAAGGAAACTAAAAACTACTCTTGCACATAAAAAAGCTCTGATACCATGTTAGAATCTGATAAGATTAATAACCCAGAAAACTAGTGCAAAGAGTAAATATCTAAACTATGAATGCAAATGATACAAAATCAAAATAGCATCATAGAGTTAGTCTCCAAGAGAGTATTGCAAATGTTGGAAGCAAAATAGCATTAAGAGGATGCAAAACCAAGAGATGCAAATACAAGCTAGGTAGCATGCTTATATAGGCTAGGAAGAGGGAGGAGGTGGCAACACCAACTAATGAGGAGCAACCATCTATCGGACTAAAGATAGCAAAGTATCTTCCCAAAATAGCTAATGGATGCTCACATGTAGGAAGGTGACACCTCACAACCATTCACCTAATAAGAGATGCTTTATTAACCTAAGTGAGATTATTAAAAGTGTAAGAAAAATCTAGCAAAATAGGAAAAATAAAAAACTATACTAACAAATAGGGTATGCTCATTTTGGTAATTTAGGGAAGTCTATACCTAGTACTTGCAATCTACATAAAATCCACGCATGTACAAGCACATATATAATAAGCTAAATAGGCAATTGCAGGAAGTGGTGCATCATGTAGTTCCTAACTAGCAGGTGACTATGACTCCCTTCCTTAACCACATCAAAAATGTCATACATAAAGAAAATTTACACACACACCATATGCATGCAGTATGGGATATGTATCCATAAGAGAACACATATAGTAATCCATGTAACTAATCATCATGAAATAACTAAAATGATTGTAATTATCATCATCATGCATACATGAACTACACAATACCAAGTAGTCTCATCATAAGATCAACTTAGTATAAAAAAATATTTGATAATCTAAAAGATAATGCTACTAATCATCAAGTATAAATTGGCCTAAAAGAGTTTGGCAATAATAACAAAATGTAAACTAGGGGTAGGCACTACATCCAACCCCCCTAGACTTAGGCTTACTCCTGGAAGCCTACAAGAATGGTAAAACTATATGGGTCCCATTGGACCCTTTCCCCCTATAAGAGGATATGAATCCACCAAGAACACTCTCTAGGACCTATCCATATCTCCAACCATAGCTTTTGAAGCTATGGGTCTTTGGTGTGAGAATTTTGATTTCCATTGAGGGAAATAGGACAACTTGTGTCCATGTTGTCTTCATGAGAAACACTCTTTGTTGAAACTCCTCTGCAATCTAGGTGCACTAGACTGTTGAACACTATCCCCACTAGCATAAGACTAGTTCCTCTAAGTAGGATAAGTGTACTAATTTCACCTGTTTTGTCAAGCCTTATGATAGCTCCTAGCATTGGAGCCACCACCACCACTCTATGTTGGAGGATAAGTTCCTCCCTACTACTGATTACCTCCAAATGGAGGTTTCCTACTCCCACCTACTCCCAAATTACCCTTGGACCATGATACTATAGGTGCTCCCACAAAGCCCCAATGTCCTAGGTTAACACTCTACTCTAAAAGAATGACTCGATGTACCACATCTTTGAGGGTTTTAGGTTCAAATACTTTAACACCACCAACTAGATGGTTGTTCAAGCCTACTGCACTAGGTTTTACCTGATTCCCAAATAGGGCATAAGCCCATTGAATTTGTGCTCATACTCTGCTACAATCATAGTGAATTGTCTCAGGTTGTGGAATTCATTAGCTCTCTATTAGTTCCATTTCTCTGTTAGGAATTGCTCATGAAAGTTTTCCAAGAATAATTCTTATGTGACATTGTTCATGTTTATGCCAAGCTTCTTCTCTTTGATAGTCTGCCAAGTGGCTCCAAAGAGTTCCAAGTTGGTGATGGAAAACTTTACTTTGATATTAGTGTAAAATTCCTAGATAGAAAAAACCATGTCAGGAGCAATAAACCACTACTCAATTACATAACCTGAACCCATCCCATTAAAGGGTTTGACCTTTGCCCAATGAAGGTCCTTCATATGAGCAACTACAATAGATCTTTGTTGATTCCTTTGATAGCTCCTAGACCTAGGTCTATGCTCATTCCTATCTAGTTTACCCCATCCTAACCAACACCCTAAAGAGGAGGTCGGTGATCAATGATGATCTTCATCATTGTATTCAGGTCAACTTCCTTTGAGTTGGCTTGCTACCTTCTATGGTTCTCTTCCTAATGCTCACTAACATGCTCTTCCCTACCCTCTTCCTAATTAAGGCCTTCATGGATAGACTTGTTTACATTGATGTTTCTACCTCATCCATGGCCTCTACCACAACCTAGGCTACAACATCTAACTAATGATCTCATCTCAGATACCATCCTATAATAATATCAAATATACAAGATGCTATAATAACCATTAAACATACTATTGAAAGGCATACATAAGAGACGCATGTTTTGAAAACAATATTAGTTCAATTTTTAGTTTTTCCTAATTTAGGTTTAAGTATATTTAAGGTTTGAAGTTTAAATGTTCAAGTTTGAGAATCTACAACTAATAGTTTAATTATATTCAATTCAACTAGTTCAAGTTTTAGTTTGTAATTAGATGTACATAATAGTTTAAATTTTATTTTAATTCAACTACTTAACAACTAGTGGCATTCCAACATGCCTAGAGCTCCCAGTGGCTATGATACTAGATATAATGCCCCACCAAGCGATCCAAAAGAATTAACCCAAAGTTTTACTAAGTTTTCCAAAAATTATTTTTTAAAGAGCAACATACACATCAAACATAAAGTAGCAAAAGCAATAACATGTACAATTATATAGAAGCAAACATAAAAAATTACATTCATTAAGGATCCTAAGACATTGAATCATATTTAAGTTTCATTAATATTAAGTCTAATAAATACCACATCTACATGAAATACTAATTTCAAGTCTAAGTCTATTTAAATAATATACATTTTTTTTGAATACCACCTAGCAATAAAATTTGGAATGCTCAATCATCTAATGTACATGTCACAAGGTATGAAAGGCTAAAAGAATATACATTTAAAATAGGTTACACAATCCGTTTTCGATCCATGAAACAAAGCATAATAAAAAAAGTAAAGATCATCCACCATTAAGATATAACCATCCATCATAATACACAAAAATAGAGTGAAAGGAAAAGTAGACAAGAAACCCTAGACATGACAACAACAGACATATCTCAATGGTAAGAGAAAAAGGCACTACCACCCAACTGCATGGTAACCCAAATAGGCCTACTCGCATAGTGCTAAGGAGATAGTCTCAAGTCCCAAATAGGATATCAATTCAAAATTTAAAAGTAACATCCAAGTCAAGGAAACCCTAAAAGTAATCTAAATCAAAGGTTCCAAGATAAAATCGACATCTAGACCTAGAGGAAAACAAAGACAGATAGGAAATATATACTACCAGTGGGCAAGTGTCATCACATGAACCAACTCTAGGGTTACCTAGCTACTGTTTTAATCCTTTTCCCCCCTGGTGACTATATGCAGCACTAGTATCCTTTCATACTGACAAGGCATACTAACAAGTCAAATCTAAGGTTACCTAACTAGTCTTTTAATCCTTCAAGCTCTTAATGACTTTCTGTGGTAAGTTAGTATCTTGTAAATTCATTTTAAATCCATTTAATTAAATGTTATCACTTATTAAATAACCTACAATGGGTTACCCTAGTAGCGACTTTGGGCCCCAACCTCCATTGCAAAACACTTCTCAACTTAACATACAAATTACCTGTGCTAGGCTCATAAAAGTATAAATCAAAGAATCACAATTTTCACCTCAGTCCTATACAAGTGACTAAAAAGCATCAAAAGATAATTCACAATAATCCATCAGTTCTTTACAAGCAACTAGAAAACATCCCAAAAAAATACTGATTGAAGACTCAGAAAGATCAAGTCAAGTATGTCATAATGTACATCTCGCAATCACATGAGGGCATAGAAAGTAATAATGAACAGTATAAGCAAATCATCTTAGAGCATACCAAACACATTACCATGGTTGAGTTTAAAAGATTGAGATAAAATCAGCATAATACCACAATCACAAATATCCCAAGCTTCTGGTAGATGTCTTAAAACTGGTCAACACTCTAGTCAAACCAAACCCAAAGCACTGACGACATACAAATAATGATGCAATTCATAGTTTGGTTTGATTTTGAAAGCACATATCTTAGAGTTGACAATAAGGTTTGTATTTTCGTTCAATGTAAGTTTTCGAACATATAAATATACATTTTACCCTTAACTGTATAACCTAATTCTTATATTTGAATAACATGTACAATTACCCTTCTCAAATTACAATTAAATGTTCTAAATACTTTAAAGGTAATTGTTTATAAAATTATTAAAATAATTATTATTGATCTAAAATAATTATCATATTATAAAAAAATCAAATCATTAATAATAATAATAAACTAAATAAATTTAAAACTTATTTAAGAAAAAAATGTATTATTAATTCAACTTAATTAAAACTAAATTAAATTAAATTAATTAATTAATTATTAAAAAATTTATTTTAATTATATATATCTTAGTAAATAATTAATAATGAATAAAATTTTTAAATAGAATTTTCAACAATCAATAATTAAATATATAATAAAATTATATATATATATATATATATATAAAGTAAAAAACCAGAATCGACATACTTTTTAAAGGTCCACTGACCTTGTACCCTATGACAATAGGTTATACTGCTACCACAGTCATTAGTACTACTGTTGTTGCAAGCAACAGTGTACCTCAGGCTATCACGATCATTATGATGGAAAAAACGAGTACAGGGGGGTGGCTAGTGGGTGTGGGGATTCCCCACCCCCTCCCAATAATATTAATTGTTATTTTTGTTTATTATATATGTTTTAATGGAAAAAACAAATTATAAATTTAAAACAAAACCCTCCTAATAACTTTTATATAAAGATATATTTTTTAACATAATTTCTATCCATACTCTGAGAGGAATATTACAATGAACCAATCAAATTTTCTATTTAAAATTTGCTTTCACTAAAAACCCTTCCCAGATTAAAACTAATTTTTTCAATTACGAAACAAGGTTTTCTAATTGGGCTTTCAATCCAAATATACAGATGAAATCCAATATGAATATTAGTAAAATTTAGAATAAAAGATTAAAATATTCATACAACAAATTTTGGAAAATAGGTTTCAACAATCACAAAGAAGATAGGAATAAGAAATAATGTAAATAAGTAGGTGAATCAAAGCACAATAATCTACCTAGTTCTAACTCTAAAATTGCAAACACCCAAAAAATTTGTAAGAGAAATTTCTTCTCTTAAAACCTTCTCTCTCAAAACTCATTCTCTAAAATTTTGGTCCCTTGAAAAATGAACCCTCAATTGTTGAGAACAAGTTCTCTCCTAAATTTGGGGCACTAATTGTGCGATCACCAAAGAGGACTCCTTGCTCACAACTTTTTAACTCCTTATTAACTTTTTTGAAACTTCCTGCACTCTTTATGCAAGTTTAAATATCTTTATTTAAAATTACTTGTCTTCTTCTTTTAAATTAATTTATTATATTTTAATCTCATTTATACTTTGTGCAATTTTAAAACTCTTTAATAAATTAATATCTTTTTCATTCTTTAATTTCTTTTCGAAACATTAATTGATAAAATATTTATTAACTTAAGTAATAATAATATTTAGTATTTATCTACAAATGATCTAAATATATTATTATTAAATTAAATAAATATTTTGCCACTCTAAATTAAACTATAATTTTATCTTTAAATTTGATTCTATTCTATTTAATTAATTCCCAATTAATTAAATATAACTGAATATTAAAAATATCATTATAATTTCTATCAAATCAAATCAATAATTTAATCTTTTAATTTGACTAAATTAATAGAAAAAGCACCAAAGACCTATAAGATGAAATATGAAAACTCATCATAAAATACCACATACAAAATCAAACTAAAGGGTTATAATCGTGAATCTATGTGATCAATGCACTCAGAAGGTAATAATCTCATATACTTGTCCTAATTTTCTAAGACAAATGGGTTTAAAGGTTAGGATTTGAACTCAAGAATTTATCTCCCCTCTCTTACTATTGAGATAATATGATAGGGTATGCTCATCTTGGCAATTCAGGGAAGTCGAAACCTAGCACTTGCAATCTACTTAAAATTGATGCATGTACAAGCACATATATAATAAGTTAAACATGCAATGGCAAGAACTGGTGCATGATGTAAATCCCAATTAGCAGGTTACTACAACTTCCTTCCTTAACTACATCAGAAACATCATATATAAAGAGAATACACACACACACACCATACACATGCAGTATGGGGTAAGTATCCATAAGAAAACACGTATAATAATTCACCTAACTAATCATCATCAAATAACTGAAATCACTATGATAATCACCATCATGCATAAATGAAGTAAATAGTACAAAGTAGTCTAATCAAAAGTAAAAGAGAGAGAATTTAGATTATTTGAATAAATTTTAAGTTACACATATTTGGATATGTATTGGAGTCTTTGGTAGTTGGAAGAGAGGGAAAAATTGATGAGTGGAACTTTAATAGAACTAATAGATTTCACCCTTAGTTAAAGGCAAGCCAAACACTTGGAAGGTGAAGTTTTACTGTTTCAACCAAAAATCTGGGTAAATGAAAGGACACGCGATAGTCATGGAGGGTTTTGGAAGAAAGCGGTGGCAACTTGCAAGCATTTGAGAGCAGCATGGGGAATAATTATTTCTCGGGTCCAGGTTCTTAGCTTATATTTATTGATTTCCTTTTCAAAGAGCTAGTCCTATTATAATAGTACAAGTATGCTTAAAGGAAAAGCTTGATTTTCATCATGTAGTAGTAATATGTATATCTCTTTTCAGCCATGTTAAATAGATGTTTCCAAATTATAGAGTGTGTTACTGGAACAGTAGTTTCTATTTTTAAGTTAAACAAACTATTCCTGCGTAGCAGGGGTTTGGATAGTTTTCTCATTGTTGAACTAGATTTCAAAAATTCTTTCCTTCGATCTCTACTCATATAAAATCCTCATGGGAGCAAATGTACTCCTTTTGTCTTCTTGCTATCACCTATATCATAAGTGAACTGTTGACTAGAATCGGGCTTCTGTGCATACCAGCCTTTTAGGTATCCTATTAGATATGATCTTTCAAAATAAAAATAAAACCTCTTCCTAATAGTGCTGCTCCAACTTTAACGTCACTTGCAACTTGGAATTTCATCTTATATCATATTTTGAGGCGGATCTCTCCAACTTTACATGGTTTGGATATTACTCCACAAGCGTCTCTCTTAACCTGCAATAAATACATTCTTGATTAATTTGGTTTGACGATAATCCTTATTTGTGTATTTTCTGTTGGTACTTTAATTCAATGCATTTTTTTGTTTCAGCTAGTTAGATGGTCGGGTTCTTCTTTGTTTGTTTGTTTTCTTTTGGTGAAATAAGCTGATATATATAGTTGCTCTCAAATTGAAAACAACGACTTGTTGTGAATCAAAAACTTTAAATCTTCGGATGCCTCGGCTGATGCCTCCTCATCTCGCAGTCGCTGTTCTCGACACTAATCCTCTGGCCGCCATTCACAGACGTCGTGCTCCCAGGGTCCCCGCCACCACTCTCCCAGTGGTGGTCATGGCGGTTGGAGGCGCCGCTTTGCTTCTCCACCTCGTGGTTGTTCTAGCTGGTCCCCGGCTCCCCCCTTGGGCAGGCTTCTAGTCAGTCTCTGGCTCCTCCCCCTAGACGGGCACATTCTGGCAAGTTTCCTCGGCTAGCGTTGGCAATTTCTCCTCCATGGCCAGACAAGAAGGATGTGGACACAGTGACTCCCTAGACCCTACTGATGCTGCTGATGGCTGGACTGTTCCCAATCTGCCTCACAATCCCACTGATGCATGGGGATTTCCTGATAAAGATGATCCTCCTCCCTCTGTTGGTACTGCCTTGGTAGCTTAAAAGTGTTTTTTTTTTATGAATAGTTTATAGTTTCTGGCTGAGGCCATGTTGTTTATTCCGACTTCGATCGTTTGAACTCTTTCGTAGGGTGATCCTGTATCCCCCAGCCCCTTTTTTGTGAATTGTAATCTTAGTAAATTTTATTAATTGAAAAGGACTATTCATAAAAAAAAAAATTTTAAAAAATACTTTAAATCATATATGTATTCCCACACTTAATTTTACAACTGAAAATGTTTGGTTATTTCAATCAATATTTGTGTTGCTATCATAAAATATGTAGTTGTGAACCAAAACATCTTAATAATCAATTTATCCTTAAGCTTTATGTATTTTATTTTATTTTTGCAACTGTGAGAGCTCGGATTACTTTTGTCCAATAGAGAGAGACATTTAAAATAAAAGGTTTAGGAAGTTGGTTGAAAGAATTTTTGTGATCTAATTACTTTAGAATTACTTGAGCTAAAATTATATTTGGTTAAAATAGTTTTTGTTGTATTATTTATTTTTATTATTTTTAGTAGTACACTTAAAAGTTAGAGCTTGAGAAGTGTTGATAGACCTCATAAAGAAAAAGTATTTGTGAAGTATTTGTGTTCTAGATAATAGAGATTTGTGTTCTAGATAATAGAGATCAAATATTTTATTTATCACTATTAGATTTGAATTTCCCAAATTTATTTTATTTTTGGTAAAAGGAGGAATATAATTCAACTAAATAATAGACATCAAGAAATGACTAGAACTTGGAAAAATTAATATTTCTCTTCTAATTAACAATGTTTTTCATTCATGTAACTTATTTTTTGATTGTGTGGTGTTATATTTGTGAATATAAAAGGCATTAAGGAAAGTATATATCTCTAGTGGTGTTTTTAATTTTATTTTTGTTTGGAGGATAATATCTTGTAAATTTACTACTACCCTAGATATGACAGTGTAATATGAAAGATAGAGAAGGGTAAAGTAGTTTTTTTTTACTATTTAACTCCTTGTTAGAATTTGGTATTTTAAGATGCTCTTGCCAAAGCATAGATCACGTATGTTTTTGAAATAAAAGTAGCCAAAACAAGGGGGTTGGCCCATTACAAATTAGCTGGATGACTACCATCAAAACAAAACTAACCCCTAATGCTTTTTCAAAAAAAAATTGAAGTTTATTCTATAATTATTACAATAATTACACGCTTTAAACAAAATGCAGGTTAACAAGCAACATAAGTTTATACTATAATTATAAAGATATCTACAGGCTTTAAACACAATGCTTGTTAATCGATTGATGTCACTCAATAAAAAAAAAGGCATGATAGCCTTAAAACTCACAAAAAGTCTGTAAACTAGAAGATTAACAACATGTAGAAAAAAAGAAGGGGGGATCCCTTAGGATTTCTTGTCCTCCTTCT